>JBAIZL010000001.1:255753620-255953620 GCA_036971475.1 Prosapia bicincta | reverse complement strand
GAAACAGAAATCATCCTATCTTAAAAAAAGGTAGTTTTTGTATAAAAATATCACATACGTATTGTTTTATTAGCATTTCAAGTACTTTGTTTATTTGTAAAAAATAATTATAATTATTCATTTGCCGGATTTCTACAATAAAATACCTTTAAAAAAAAACAAATTTCTTTTTAGTTGTGATTTTAATTATTATATTTGAAGTAGGATACGTAATAAAAAAATTCAATACCATATACTGCTTATTAAAGCAATGAGTGTATATTAAAAAATCAGTTAAGATATTTTTAGAATAACTATGCAATCTGGATCTACTCTATGGAAGTCCAGGTACTGCATTATACTAGAGTATCTTCATATTGATAGGCACCTACCTAATGGGCGTGCTTGCACTTTTGGGAGTTCAGGAACAGCTTTATAATAGAGTATCATGATTTTGATAGACACCTATCGGATGGGCGTGCTTGCACTTTCGGGAGTCCAGGAACTGCATTATACTAAAGTATCTTGATATTGATACGCACCTACAGGATTGGCGTGCTTGCACTCTTGGGAGTCTTGGTAGTACATTATGCTAGAGTATCTTGATATTGATAGACACATACCGGATGGGCGTACTTGCACTTTTGGAAGTCCAGGTATTGCATTATACTTGAGTATCTTGATATTGATAGGCACGTACCAAATGGGCGTGATTGCACTTTTGAAAGTCCAGGAACTGCTTTATTTTAGAGTATATTGGTATTGATAGGTACCCACCAGAATTGCGTGCTTACACTTTTCGGAATCCGGAAACATCATTACACTAGAGTATCTTGATATTGTTAGGCACCTACCGGATGGACGTGCTTGCACTTTTGGGAATTTAGGAACTGAATTATACTAGAATATCTTGATATTGATAGGCACCTACCAGATGGTCGTGCTTGAACTTATAGGAGTCCAGGAAGTGAATTATGCTAGAATATATTGATATTGATGAGCACATACCGGATGGTCGTAATTGCAATTTTGAGAGTTCAGGTAATGCATTATGTTAGAGTATCTTGATATTGGTAGGCACCTACCTAATGGGCGTGCTTGCACTTTTGGGATTCCAGCAACTGCATTATACTAGAGTATCTTGATATTGATATTCCCTTACCAGATAAATGTGCTTGCACTTTTGGAAGTCCAGGAACTGCATTATACTACAGTATCTGGATATTGATAGGCATCTACCGCATTGGCGTGCTTGCACTTTTCTGAGTCTTGGTACTACATTATACTAGAGTATCTTGATATTGATAGGCACATACAGGATGGCGTATTTGCTATGCATAGGCAAATATCGGTTGGGCGTGCGTTCACTTTTGGGATTCCAGGTACTGCATTATACTAGAGTCTCTTGATATTCATAGTCAGCTACCAGATGTGCGTGCTTGAACTTATAGGAGTCCAGGAACTGCATTATGCTATAGTATATTGATATCGATGGGCACATACCGGATGGTCGTATTTGCAATTTTGGGAGTCCAGGTACTGTATTATACTAGAGTATCTTGATATTGATAGGCACCTACCTAATGGGCGTGCTTGCACTTTCGGGAGTCCAGGAACAGCAATATACTAGAGTATCGTGATATTGATACGCACCTACCGGATGGGCGTGCTTGCTCATCTGGGAATCCGGAACTGCATTATATTAGAGTATCTTGCTATTGATAGACACCTACCAAATGTTCGTGCTTGTACTTTTAGGAGTCCAGGAACTGCATTATACTAGAGTATCTTGATATTGATACGCACCTACCGGATGGGCGTGCTTACTCATCTGGGAATCCGGAACTGCATTATATTAGAGTATCTTGATGTTGATAGGCATCTACCGGATGGTCGTGCTTGCACTCTTGGGAGTTCAGGAACTTCATTATACTAGATTCTCTTGATATTAAAAGTCAGCTACCAGATATGCGTGCTTGAACTTCTAGCATTCCAGGAACTGCATTATACTACAGTATTTTGATATTGATATTCACCTACCGGATGGGAGTGCTTGCACTTTTTGGATTCCAGGAAATGCATTATATTAGAGTATCTTGATATTGATAGACACCTACCGGATTGGCGTGCTTGCACTCTTGGGAGTCTTGGTAGTACATTATGGTAGAGTATCTTGATATTGATGGGCACATACCGGATGGGCGTACTTGCACTTTTGGAAGTCCAGGTATTGCATTATACTTGAGCATCTTGATATTGATAGGCACGTACCAAATGCGCGTGATTGCACTTTTGAAAGTCCAGGGACTGCATTATACTAGAGTAAATTGATATTGATAGGCACCTACCAGATGGTCGTGCTTGAACTTATAGGAGTCCAGGAACTGAATTATGCTAGAATATATTGATATTGATGAGCACATACCGGATGGTCGTAATTGCAATTTTGGGAGTTCAGGTAATGCATTATGTTAGAGTATTATGATATTGGTAGACACCTACCTAATGGGCGTTCAGGAACTGAATTATACTAGAGTCTCTTGATATTCATAGTCAGCTACCAGATGTGCGTGCTTGAACTTATAGGAGTCCAGGAACTGCATTATGCTATAGTATGTTGATATCGATGGGCACATACCGGATGGTCGTGTTTGCAATTTTGAGAGTCCAGGTACTGTATTATACTAGAGTATCGTGATATTGATAGGCACCTACCTAATGGGCGTGCTTGCACTTTTGGGAGTCCAGTAACAGCAATATACTAGAGTATCGTGATATTGATACGCACCTACCGGATGGGCGTGCTTGCTCATCTGGGAATCCGGAACTGCATTATATTAGACTATCTTGCTATTGATAGACACCTACCAAATGTTCGTGCTTGTACGTTTGGGAGTCCAGGAACTGCATAATACTAGAGTATCTTGATATTGATAGGCACCTACCGGATGGGCGTGCTTGCACTCTTGGGAGTCTTGGTAGTACATTATGGTAGAGTATCTTGATATTGATGGGCACATACCGGATGGGCGTACTTGCACTTTTGGGAGTCCAGGTACTGCATTTTACTAGAGTATCTCGATATTGATAGGCACCTAACGGATGGTCGTGCTTGCACTCTTGGGAGTCTTGGTAGTACATTATGGTAGAGTATCTTGATATTGATGGGCACATACCGGATGGGCGTACTTGCACTTTTGGAAGTCCAGGTATTGCATTATACTTGAGCATCTTGATATTGATAGGCACGTACCAAATGCGCGTGATTGCACTTTTGAAAGTCCAGGGACTGCATTATACTAGAGTATCTTGATATTGATAGGCACCTAACAGATGGTCGTGCTTGAACTTATAGGAGTCCAGGAACTGAATTATGCTAGAATATATTGATATTGATGAGCACATACCGGATGGTCGTAATTGCAATTTTGGGAGTTCAGGTACTGCATTATGTTAGAGTATTATGATATTGATAGGCACCCACCTAATGGGCGTTCAGGAACTGAATTATACTAGAGTCTCTTGATACTCATAGTCAGCTACCAGATGTGCGTGCTTGATCTTATAGGAGTACAGGAACTGCATTATGCTATAGTATATTGATATCGATGGGCACATACCGGATGGTCGTGTTTGCAATTTTGGGAGTCCAGGTACTGTATTATACTAGAGTATCTTGATATTGATAGGCACCTACCTAATGGGCGTGTTTGCACTTTCGGGAGTCCAGGAGCAGCAATATACTAGAGTATCGTGATATTGATACGCACCTACCGGATGGGCGTGCTTGCTCATCTGGGAATCCGGAACTGCATTATATTAGAGTATCTTGCTATTGATAGACACCTACCAAATGTTCGTGCTTGTACTTTTAGGAGTCCAGGAACTGCATTATACTAGAGTATCTTGATATTGATACGCACCTACCGGATGGGCGTGCTTGCTCATCTTTGAATCCGGAACTGCATTATATTAGAGTATCTTGCTATTGATAGACACCTACCAAATGTTCGTGCTTGTACGTTTGGGAGTCCAGGAACTGCATAATACTAGAGTATCTTGATATTGATAGGCACCTACCGGATGGGCGTGCTTGCACTCTTGGGAGTCTTGGTAGTACATTATGGTAGAGTATCTTGATATTGATGGGCACATACCGGATGGGCGTACTTGCACTTTTGGGAGTCCAGGTACTGCATTTTACTAGAGTATCTCGATATTGATAGGCACCTAACGGATGGTCGTGCTTGCACTCTTGGGAGTCTTGGTAGTACATTATGGTAGAGTATCTTGATATTGATGGGCACATACCGGATGGGCGTACTTGCACTTTTGGAAGTCCAGGTATTGCATTATACTTGAGCATCTTGATATTGATAGGCACGTACCAAATGCGCGTGATTGCACTTTTGAAAGTCCAGGGACTGCATTATACTAGAGTATCTTGATATTGATAGGCACCTAACAGATGGTCGTGCTTGAACATATAGGAGTCCAGGAACTGAATTATGCTAGAATATATTGATATTGATGAGCACATACCGGATGGTCGTAATTGCAATTTTGGGAGTTCAGGTACTGCATTATGTTAGAGTATTATGATATTGATAGGCACCCACCTAATGGGCGTTCAGGAACTGAATTATACTAGAGTCTCTTGATACTCATAGTCAGCTACCAGATGTGCGTGCTTGATCTTATAGGAGTCCAGGAACTGCATTATGCTATAGTATATTGATATCGATGGGCACATACCGGATGGTCGTGTTTGCAATTTTGGGAGTCCAGGTACTGTATTATAATAGAGTATCTTGATATTGATAGGCACCTACCTAATGGGCGTGTTTGCACTTTCGGTAGTCCAGGAGCAGCAATATACTAGAGTATCGTGATATTGATACGCACCTACCGGATGGGCGTGCTTGCTCATCTGGGAATCCGGAACTGCATTATATTAGAGTATCTTGCTATTGATAGACACCTACCAAATGTTCGTGCTTGTACTTTTAGGAGTCCAGGAACTGCATTATACTAGAGTATCTTGATATTGATACGCACCTACCGGATGGGCGTGCTTGCTCATCTGGGAATCCGGAACTGCATTATATTAGAGTATCTTGCTATTGATAGACACCTACCAAATGTTCGTGCTTGTACGTTTGGGAGTCCAGGAACTGCATAATACTAGAGTATCTTGATATTGATAGGCACCTACCGGATGGGCGTGCTTGCACTCTTGGGAGTCTTGGTAGTACATTATGGTAGAGTATCTTGATATTGATGGGCACATACCGGATGGGCGTACTTGCACTTTTGGGAGTCCAGGTACTGCATTTTACTAGAGTATCTCGATATTGATAGGCACCTAACGGATGGTCGTGCTTGCACTCTTGGGAGTCTTGGTAGTACATTATGGTAGAGTATCTTGATATTGATGGGCACATACCGGATGGGCGTACTTGCACTTTTGGAAGTCCAGGTATTGCATTATACTTGAGCATCTTGATATTGATAGGCACGTACCAAATGCGCGTGATTGCACTTTTGAAAGTCCAGGGACTGCATTATACTAGAGTATCTTGATATTGATAGGCACCTAACAGATGGTCGTGCTTGAACTTATAGGAGTCCAGGAACTGAATTATGCTAGAATATATTGATATTGATGAGCACATACCGGATGGTCGTAATTGCAATTTTGGGAGTTCAGGTACTGCATTATGTTAGAGTATTATGATATTGATAGGCACCCACCTAATGGGCGTTCAGGAACTGAATTATACTAGAGTCTCTTGATACTCATAGTCAGCTACCAGATGTGCGTGCTTGATCTTATAGGAGTCCAGGAACTGCATTATGCTATAGTATATTGATATCGATGGGCACATACCGGATGGTCGTGTTTGCAATTTTGGGAGTCCAGGTACTGTATTATACTAGAGTATCTTGATATTGATAGGCACCTACCTAATGGGCGTGTTTGCACTTTCGGGAGTCCAGGAGCAGCAATATACTAGAGTATCGTGATATTGATACGCACCTACCGGATGGGCGTGCTTACTCATCTGGGAATCCGGAACTGCATTATATTAGAGTATCTTGATGTTGATAGGCAACTACAGGATTGGCGTGCTTGCACTCTTGGGAGTCTTGGTAGTACATTATGGTAGAGTATATTGATATTGATGGGCACATACCGGATGGGCGTACTTGCACTTTTGGGAGTCCAGGTACTGCATTTTACCAAAGTATCTCGATATTGATAGGCACCTACCGGATGGTCGTGCTTGCACTATTGGGAGTTCAGGAACTGCATTATACTAGATTCTCTTGATATTGATAGTCAGCTACCAGATAGGCGTGCTTGAACTTCTAGCATTCCAGGAACTGCATTATACTACAGTATTTTGATATTGATATTCACCTACCGGATGGGAGTGCTTACACTTTTTGGATTCCAGGAAATGCATTATATTAGACTATCTTGATATTGATAGGCACCTACCGGATTGGCGTGTTTGCACTCTTGGGAGTCTTGTTAGTACATTATGGTAGAGTATCTTGATATTGATGGGCACATACCGGATGGGGGAACTTGAACTTTTGGAACTACAAGTATTGCATTATACTTGAGCAACTTGATATTGATAGTCACGTACCAAATGGGCGTGATTGCACTTTTGAAAGTCCAGGAACTGCATTATACTAGAGTATATTGGTATTGATAGGTACCCACCAGAATTGCGTGCTTGCACTTTTCGGAATCCAGAAACATCATTAAACTTGAGTATCTTGATATTGATAGGCACCTACCAAATGGGCGTGCTTGCACTTTTGAAAGTCCAGTTACTGCATTATACTAGAGTATCTTGATATTGATAGGCACCTACCAGATGGTCGTGCTTGAACTTGTAGGAGTCCAGGAACTGAATTATGCTAGAATATATTGATATTGATGAGCACATACCGGATGGTCGTAATTGGAATTTTGGGAGTTCAGGTACTGCATTATGTTAGAGTATCTTGATATTGGTAGGCACCTACCTAATGGGCGTTCTTGCACTTTTGGGAGTCCAGAAAATGCATTTTACTAGAGTATCACGATATTAATAGATATCTACCGGATGGACGTGCTTGCACTATTGGTAGTCCAGGAACTGAATTATACTAGAGTCTCTTGATATTCATTGTCAGCTACCAGATGTGCGTGCTTGAACTTATAGGAGTCCAGGAACTGCATTATGCTATAGTATATTGATATCGATGGGCACATACCGGATGGTCGTATTTGCAATTTTAGGAGTCCAGGTACTGTATTATACTAGAGTATCTTGATATTGATAGGCACCTACCTAATGGGCGTGCTGGCACTTT
The DNA here is from genome assembly GCA_036971475.1 of Prosapia bicincta. Classification (NCBI taxonomy): domain Eukaryota; kingdom Metazoa; phylum Arthropoda; class Insecta; order Hemiptera; family Cercopidae; genus Prosapia; species Prosapia bicincta. Next base: position 255,946,267 of record JBAIZL010000001.1, on the reverse strand, counting down.
CACGAGTCCAGGAACAGCAATATACTAGAGTATCCTGATATTGATACGCACCTACCGGATGGGCGTGCTTGCTCATCTGGGAATCCGGAACAGCATTATATTAGAGTATCTTGATATTGATAGACACCTACCAAATGTTCGTGCTTGTACTTTTGGGAGTCCAGGTACTGCATTTTACTAGAGTATCTCGATATTGATAGGCACCTACCGGATTGTCGTGCTTAAACTCTTATGAGTTCAGGAACTGAATTATACTAGATTCTCTTGATATTGATAGTCAGCTACCAGATAGGTGTGCTTGAACTTCTAGCATTCCAGGAACTGCATTATACTACAGTATCTTGATATTGATATTCACCTACCGGATGGGAGTGCTTACACTTTTTGGATTCCAGGAAATGCATTATATTAGAGTATCTTGATATTGATAGGCACCTACCGGATTGGCGTGCTTGCACTCTTGGGAGTCTTGGTAGTACATTATGGTAGAGTGTCTTGATATTGATGGGCACATACCGGATGGGCGTACTTGCACTTTTGGAAGTCCAGGTATTGCATTATACTTGAGCATCTTGATATTGATAGGCACGTACCAAATGGGCGTGATTGCACTTTTGAAAGTCCAGGAACTGCATTATACTAGAGTATATTGGTATTGATAGTTACCCACCAGAATTGCGTGCTTGCACTTTTCGGAATCCAGAATCATCATTATACTAGAGTATCTTGATATTGATAGGCACCTACCAAATGGGCGTGCTTGCACATTTGAAAGTCCATGGACTGCATTATATTAGAGTATCTTGATATTGATAGGCACCTACCGGATGGATGTGCTGCACTTTTGGTTATTTAGGAACTGAATTATACTAGAGTATCTTGATATTGATAGGCACCTACCAAATGGGCGTGCTTGCACATTTGAAAGTCCAGGGACTGCATTATATTAGAGTATCTTGATATTGATAGGCACCTACCGGATGGATGTGCTGCACTTATGGTTATTTAGGAACTGAATTATACTAGTGTATCTTGATATTGATAGGCACCTACCAAATGGGCGTGCTTGAACCTTTTTGATTTCAGAAACTGCATAATAATAGAGTATATTGATATTGATAGGCAACTTCCAGATGGGCGACCTTGCGCATTTCGGAGACCAGCAATTGCAGAATACTACAGTATCTTGATATTGATAGGCACCTACCAAATGTTCGTGCTTGTACTTTTGGGAGTCCAGGTACTGCATTTTACTAGAGTATCTCGATATTGATAGGCACCTACCGGATTGTCGTGCTTGCACTCTTGGGTGTTCAGGAACTGAATTATACTAGATTCTCTTTATATTGATAGTCAGCTACCAGATAGGCGTGCTTGAACTTCTAGCATTCCAGGAACTGCATTATTCTGCAGTATCTTGATATTGATATTCACTTACCGGATGGGCGTGCTTACTCATCTGGGAATCCGGAAATGCATTATATTAGACTATCTTGATATTGATAGGCACCTACCGGATTGGCGTGCTTGCACTCTTGGGTGTCTTTTTAGTACATTATGGTAGAGTGTCTTGATATTGATGGGCACATACCGGATGGGCGTACTTGCACTTTTGGAAGTCCAGGTATTGCATTATACTTGAGTATCTTGATATTGATAGGCATGTACCAAATGGGCGTGATTGCACTTTTGAAAGTCCAGGAACTGCATTATACTAGAGTATATTGGTATTGATAGTTACCCACCAGAATTGCGTGCTTGCACATTTCGGAATCCAGAAACATCATTATACTAGAGTATCTTGATATTGATAGGCACCTACCAAATGGGCGTGCTTGCACATTTGAAAGTCCAGGGACTGCATTATATTAGAGTATCTTGATATTGATAGGCACCTACCGGATGGATGTGCTGCACTTATGGTTATTTAGGAACTGAATTATACTAGAGTATCTTGATATTGATAGGCACCTACCCGAAGGGCGTGCTTGAACCTTTTTGATTTCAGAAACTGCATAATAATAGAGTATATTGATATTGATAGGCAACTTCCAGATGTGCGACCTTGCACATTTCGGAGACCAGCAATTGAAGAATACTACAGTATCTTGATATTGATAGGCACCTACCAAATGTTCGTGCTTGTACTTTTGGGAGTCCAGGTACTGCATTATATTAGAGTATCTTGATATTGATACGCACCTCCCGGATGGCCGTGCATGCACATCTGGGAGTCCAGGTACTTCATTAAACTAGAGTATCTAGATATTGATAAGCACCTACCGGATGGACGTGCTTGCAATGGGAGTCCAGGTACTGCACTTTACAGAGTATCTTTATATTGATAGACACCTACCAGATGGGCTTACTTGCAATTTGGGAGTCCAGGAACTGAATTATACTAAAGTATCTTTATATTGATTGACACCTACCGGATGGTCGTGTTAGCACTTTCGGGAGTCCTGGAACTGCTTTATACTAGAGAATTGTGATATTGATAGGCACCTACCAGAAGGGAGTGCTTGCACATTTTCGAGTCCAGGAAATGCAATATATTAGAGAATCTTGATATTGATAGGCACCTACCAGATAGGCGGTCTTGCACTTTTGGGAGTGTAGGAACTGCAGTATACTAGAGTATCTTTATATTGATAGAGACCTACCGGTTGGGCGTGCTGAAAATTTGGGAGTCCATTAACTGAATTATACTTAAGTATCTTGATAATGATAGGCATCTACGGATGGACGTGTTAGCACTTTTAGGAGTCCTGGAAATGCATTATACTAGAGTATCTTGATATTGATAGGCACCTACCAAATGGGCGTGCTTGCACTTTTGAAAGTCCAGGGACTGCATTATATTAGAGTATCTTAATATTGATAGGCACCTACCAGATGGTCGTGCTTGAACTTATAGGAGTCCAGGAACTGAATTATGCTAGAATATATTGATATTGATGAGCACATACCGGATGGTCGTAATTGGAATTTTGGGAGTTCAGGTACTGCATTATGTTAGAGTATCTTGATATTGGTAGGCACCTACCTAATGGGCGTTCTTGCACTTTTGGGAGTCCAGAAAATGCATTTTACTAGAGTATCACGATATTGATAGATATCTACCGGATGGACGTGCTTGCACTATTGGGAGTCCAGGAACTGAATTATACTAGAGTCTCTTCATATTCATTGTCAGCTACCAGATGTGCGTGCTTGAACTTATAGGAGTCCAGGAACTGCATTATGCTATAGTATATTGATATCGATGGGCACATACCGGATGGTCGTATTTGCAATTTTAGGAGTCCAGGTACTGTATTATACTAGAGTATCTTGATATTGATAGGCACCTACCTAATGGGCGTGCTGGCACTTTCGGGAGTCCAGGAACAGCAATATACTAGAGTATCGTGATATTGATACGCACCTACCGGATGGGCGTGCTTGCTCTTCTGGGAATCCGGAACTGCATTATATTAGAGTATCTTGATATTGATAGACACCTACCAAATGTTCGTGCTTGTACTTTTGGGAGTCCAGGTACTGCATTTTACTAGAGTATCTCGATATTGATAGGCACCTACCGGATTGTCGTGCTTGCACTCTTGGGAGTCTTGGTAGTACATTATGGTAGAGTGTCTTGCTATTGATGGGCACATACCGGATGATCGTACTTGAACTTTTGGAAGTCCGGGTATTGCATTATACTTGAGTTTCGTGATATTGATAGGCACCTACCCGAAGGGCGTGCTTGAACCTTTTTGATTTCAGAAACTGCATAATAATAGAGTATATTGATATTGATAGGCAACTTCCAGATGGGCGACCTTGCACATTTCGGAGACCAGCAATTGCAGAATACTACAATATCTTGATATTGATAGGCACCTACCAAAGGGGGGTGCTTGCAATTTTGGGAGTCCAGGAACTGCATTATATTAGAGTATCTTGATATTGATACGCACCTCCCGGATGGGCGTGCATGCACATCTGGGAGTCCAGGTACTTCATTAAACTAGAGTATCTAGATATTGATAAGCACCTACCGGATGGACGTGCTTGCAATGGGAGTCCAGGTACTGCACTTCACAGAGTATCTTTATATTGATAGACACCTACCAGATGGGCTTACTTGCAATTTGGGAGTCCAGGAACTGAATTATACTAAATTATCTTTATATTGATTGACACCTACCGGATGGTCGTGTTAGCACTTTCGGGAGTCCTGGAACTGCTTTATACTAGAGAATTGTGATATTGATAGGCACCTACCAGAAGGGAGTGCTTGCACATTTTCGAGTCCAGGAAATGCAATATATTAGAGAATCTTGATATTGATAGGCACCTACCAGATAGGCGGTCTTGCACTTTTGGGAGTGTAGGAACTGCATTATACTAGAGTATCTTTATATTGATACGCACCTCCCGGATGGGCGTGCATGCACATCTGGGAGTCCAGGTACTTCATTAAACTAGAGTATCTAGATATTGATAAGCACCTACCGGATGGACGTGCTTGCAATGGGAGTCCAGGTACTGCACTTTACAGAGTATCTTTATATTGATAGACACCTACCAGAAGGGAGTGCTTGCACATTTTCGAGTCCAGGAAATGCAATATATTAGAGAATCTTGATATTGATAGGCACCTACCAGATAGGCGGTCTTGCACTTTTGGGAGTCCAGGAACTGCATTATATTAGAGTATCTTGATATTGATACGCACCTCCCGGATGGGCGTGCATGCACATCTGGGAGTCCAGGTACTTCATTAAACTAGAGTATCTAGATATTGATAAGCACCTACCGGATGGACGTGCTTGCAATGGGAGTCCAGGTACTGCACTTTACAGAGTATCTTTATATTGATAGACACCTACCAGATGGGCTTACTTGCAATTTGGGAGTCCAGGAACTGAGTTATACTAAAGTATCTTTATATTGATTGACACCTACCGGATGGTCGTGTTAGCACTTTCGGGAGTCCTGGAACTGCTTTATACTAGAGAATTGTGATATTGATAGGCACCTACCAGAAGGGAGTGCTTGCACATTTTCGAGTCCAGGAAATGCAATATATTAGAGAATCTTGATATTGATAGGCACCTACCAGATAGGCGGTCTTGCACTTTTGGGAGTGTAGGAACTGCATTATACTAGAGTATCTTTATATTGATAGAGACCTACCGGTTGGGCGTGCTGGCACTTTTGGGAGTCCATTAACTGAATTATACTTAAGTATCTTGATAATGATAGGCATCTACCGGATGGACGTGTTAGCACTTTTAGGAGTCCTGGAAATGCATTATACTAGAGTATCTTGATATTTATTGACACCTACCAGAAGGGCGTGCTTGCTCTTTTCGGATTCCAGGAATTGCATTATAAAGGAGTATCTTGATATTGATAGGCACCTGCCAGATGGGCGTGCTTGCACTTTTGGGAGTACAGGAACTGCATTATACTAGAGTACCGTGATATCGTGATATTGATAAGCTCCTACCGGGTAGGCGTGTTTGCACATTTGCGAGTCAAGGAAATTCATTATATTAGAGTATCTTGATATTGATAAGCTCCTACCGAATGGCCGTGCTTGCGCTTTTGGGAGTCCAGGTACTGCATTATACAATAATATCTTGATTTTGATAGGCACCTACCAGATGTTCGTGTTTGCACTTTTGGGAGTCCAGGTACTGCATTATACTAGAGTATTTCGATGTTATACGCAACTACCGGATTAGCGTCCTTGCACTTCTGCGATTCCAGGACTGCAAAATAATAGAGTATCTTGATATTGATAGACATCTACCGGATGGGCGTGCTCTCACTTCTAGCAGGCCCGGGACTGCATTATACTAGAGTATATTGATATTTATAGGCACCTACCAGATGGGAGTGCTTGCACTTTCGGAAGTCCAGGAACTGCATTATAATATAGTTTCCTAAAATTGTTATTCACCTACCGGATGGGAGTGCTTGCACCTATGGAAGTCCAGGAAATGCATTATATTAGAGTATCTTGATGTTGATAAGCACCTACGAGATGAGCGTCCTTGCACTTTTGGGATTCCAGGTACTGCTCTTTACTAGAGTATCTTGATATTGATAGTCACCTACCGGATGGACGTGCTTGCCCATTGAAAGTCCAGGAACTGCGTTATACTAGAGTATCTTTAAATAGATAGGTACCTACCAGAATTGCGTGCTTGCACTTTTCGAAACCCAGGAACTTTATTATAATAGAGTATCTTGATATTGATAGACAACTACCAGATGGGCGATCTTGCACTTTTGGGAGTCCAGGAAATGCGTTATACTAGAGTATCTTCATATTGATAGACACCTACCAGATGGGCGTGCTTGCACTTTTGGGAGTCCAGGAAATGAATTATACTATAGTATCTTGATATTGATAGGCACCTACCGGATGGACTTGTTTGCACTTTTGCGAGTCAAGGAAATGCATAATATTAGAGTATATTTATATTGATAGGCACATACCAGATTTGCGTAATTGCACTTTGGGAGTCCAGGACTGCATTTAATTAGAGAATCTTGATATTGATAGACACTTACCGGATGGGCGTGCTAGCACTTTTGGGAGTCCAGGTACTGCAACTTAATAGATTATCTTTATATTGATAGGCACCTACCAGATGTGCGTGCTTGAACTTTTGGGAGTCCAGAAACTGCATTATACTAGAATATCTTGATATTCATAGGCACCTACCGGATAGGCGCTCTTGCACTTCTGGGAGTCCGGAACTGCATTATATTAGGGTATCATAGTATTTTATAGTATCATTAGAGTATATTAGAATATCAAGTATTGATAGGCATCTACCAGATGGGTGCATTTTCACTTTTGGGAGTCTAGGAAATGCAATTTACTACTACAGGTTCTTGATATTGATAGGCACCTACCTGTTGGGCGTCCTAGCACTTTTCGGAGTCCAGGAACTATATTATACTAGAGTATCTATATTAATAGACACCTACCGGATGAGCGTGCTTGGATTGCTAGGAGTCCAGGTACTGCATTATACTAGAGTAACGAGAATGATAAGAACCTATGAGAAGGGCGTGCTTGAACTTCTAGAAGTCCAGGAACTGCATTATATTAGAGTATCGTTTTATTGTTAGTCACCTGTACTAACTCAATGAATTAACTCCTGTATTATAACAAAATAACACTAAGAAAATACCCCCTGCAAAAATAACTAAGTAACACTAAGAAATTAACTCCTTTATTATAACAAAATAACACTAAGAAACTAGCCCCTACAACAGTAACTAAGTACCATTAAGAAATTAACTCCTTTATTATAACAAAATAACACTAAGAAATTAGCCCCTGCAACATTAACTAAGTAACACTTAGAAATTAACTCCTTTATTATAACAAAATAATTCTAAGAAACTAGCTCCTACAACAGTAACTAAGTAACACTAAGAAATTAACTCCTTCATTATAACAAAGTAACACTAAGAAATTAGCCCCTGCAACATTAACTAAGTAACACTTAGAAATTAACTCCTTTATTATAACAAAATACGACTAAGAAACTAGCCCCTACAACAGTAACTAAGTAACACTAAGAAATTAACTCCTTTATTATAACAAAGTAACACTAAGAAATTAGCCCCTGCAACATTAACTAAGTAACACTAAGAAATTAACTCCTTTATTATAACAAAATACGACTAAGAAACTAGCCCCTACAACAGTAACTAAGTAACACTAAGAAATTAACTCCTTTATTATAACAAAGTAACACTAAGAAATTAGCCATTGCAACATTAACTAAGTAACACTTAGAAATTAACTCCTTTATTATAACAAAATACGACTAAGAAACTAGCCCCTACAACAGTAACTAAGTAACACTAAGAAATTAACTCCTTTATTATAACAAAGTAACACTAAGAAATTAGCCCCTGCAACATTAACTAAGTAACACTTAGAAATTAACTCCTTTATTATAACAAAATACGACTGAGAAACTAGCTCCTACAACAGTAACTAAGTAACACTAAGAAATTAACACCTGTAACAATACTAAAATAACACTAAGAAACTACCCCTTCAATAATAACTAAGTATTACTAAGAAATTAAAACCTTTATAATAATAAATTAACACTAAGGAACTAGCTCCTACAACAGTAACTAAGTAACACTAAGAAATTAACTCATGTAACATTAACAAATTAACACTAAGAAACTAGCTCCTGCAACAATATATAAGTAACACTAAGAAATTAACTCCTTTATTACAACAAAATAACACTAGGAAACTAGCTAATGCAAGAATAACTAAGTAACACTAAGAAATTAACTCCTGTATTGTAACAAATTAACACTAAAAAACTAGCTCCTGCAACAATAACTAAGTAACATTAAGAAATTAACTCATTTATAATAACAAAATACCACTAAGAAACTAGCCCCTAACAGTAACTAAGTAACACTAAGAAATTAAATCCTTAATTATAACAAAACAACACTAAGAAACTAGCTCCTGCAACAACAACTAAGTAACACTAAGAAATTGACTCCTTTATTATAATAAAATAACACTAAGAAACTAGAACCTACAACAGTAACTAAGTAACACTAAGAAATTAACCTATTTATTATAACAAAATAACACTACGAAACAAGCTCCTGCAACAATAACTAAGTAACACTAAGAAATTAACTCCTATACCATAACAAAGTAACACTAAGACACTAGCCCCTACAACCGTAACTAAGTAACACTAAGAAATTACCTCCTTTATTATAACAAAATAACACTAAGAAACTAGCCCCTGCAACAGTAACTAAGTAACACTAAGAAATTAAATCCTTAATTATAACAAAACAACACTAAGAAACTAGCTCCTGCAACAGTAACTAAGTAACACTAAGAAATTACCTCCTTTATTATAACAAAATACCACTAAGAAACTAGCCCCTACAACAGTAACTAAGTAACACTAAGAAATTAAATCCTTAATTATAACAAAACAACACTAAGAAACTAGAACCTACAACAGTAACTAAGTAACACTAAGAAATTAACCTATTTATTATAACAAAATAACACTACGAAACAAGCTCCTGCAACAATAACTAAGTAACACTAAGAAATTAACTCCTATACCATAACAAAGTAACACTAAGACACTAGCCCCTACAACAGTAACTAAGTAACACTAAGAAATTACCTCCTTTATTATAACAAAATAACACTAAGAAACTAGCCCCTGCAACAGTAACTAAGTAACACTAATAACCCGGCTAGCTGGCCTGAGCAACCGGGCGGGTCTACAGGTGGCGGATAGTGGGACGGCCTACAGAAATGTAGGTTACCTGTGAATAAGGTTTCTGAATAAGCAGGCCTGGACCAAAGGTTCAAAGGTGAGGAATTATCCCTCCTCGTCAGTCAACCGGTTGGGTGTGGTAGAAATAACTGCTCTGACTGGAGAGACTGGGGTAGTTGGGAATTAAGTCCTCACAATGTTACTCTCTCCTCCCAGTTGAACCAAGGGCAATGCAACGTTGAAGTATGGGCGGGAAACTACCCTAACGACACAGTTGTAAAAAACAGAGTAAAGCAGACTGCCCGCTCCAAGAGCAACAGTTAATAATGTCCTGAACTTGGGGTGTGCTTCAAGGTCAGTGACTAAATACCCAATCCAAGGTGGAAGGCATCGTGCCGAAAGATGAATGGCTGCAGGGTATAAAATGCAGTCGCACACGATCCCCTTGAGGAACCAGACAAAACCTCATTGTATGTTGTCTTGCCAGGGCAGTGGGGGCTCTGCTCTGGTCGACCGTTATTTCCCCCATACTCGTGGGACGTTAATGGACCAAGTAAGTAAAAGATTTGATTTTAAGACTGCACAGACAGCGGGAGCTATTGAGAGGTCAAACCGTGAGTCTGTAGCAGATGTGTCAACGGCAACCATCACGGGGGGTGCAGGGGCGCCTGTCAAGCGGCCGACTGCAGAAACCAGTGAAGTGGCTGTAGAGTTGAGCACGATGTCTAGTCCTGGGTCTGCTCTGCGGACCCAGGCAAATGCGAAGTAAGCAGAACAATGATCAAGATCCTCCACGTGAACCTACAGCATAGCAGGGCGGCTAGTGCTGTCGTGTGTAGGATGCTGGACAGGGGAGAGGTTGACATGGTTTTCATCCAGGAGCTATGGATTTCTGGAGGACGAATATGCGGGCTGGCGACATCTGGAGGTAAGTTGTTGTACGATAAGGACTCCGGTGTTCCCAGGACGTGTATCCTGGTTAGGAGGGGGTTGAGGGCTTTTGTACTAACGGACTTCTGCTGCAGAGACTTGATAGCAGTGAAGGTGGAGCTGCGGTCGGAGGGGGGGGGATGAAGAGGCTGAACCTGGCCACTGCATATCTCCCCTTTGACTACGCGGGGGCTCTACCAACACAAGAGCTGAGGAGGCTGGTCGAGCACAGCGGGGCTGTGGATGAGGAGCTGCTGGTGGGGATGGATGCTAACTCCCATCACACTTCATGAGGAAGTACAGGTACCAACACTAGAGGTGAGGAACTTTTAGCTTATCTTAGCTCTAAGAATTTACTAGTCTTAAATCAGGGGGAATAGCCGACGTTTGTCACTAGGGCCAGACAGGAGGTCCTGGGCATTACGGTGGCATCTAACCAGATGGCTAGGTATGTACTAAACTAGCATGTGTCGGATGAACCATCTTCTTCTGACCACAGACATATTAGGTATGATATCTCCCTAAATCCAGCCATGTTTCGGCCAACCAGGGATCCAAGAAGAACAGACTGGGACTCCTACAGGAGGGACCTGGGTGTTCGGATTGAGGAGGCTGGATTGGAGTATGGTGGGAGGAGAGAGCTAGAAGACTCTGGCACATTGGTTGGCGAGGCTATAGTAGAAGCCTTTACTGATAACTGCCCTCTCCGTGAGGGGAGAAAAGTAGGGGATCCGTCATGGTGGAACATGAAGCTAGCCAAACTTCGGAAGACCACCAAGAGACTCTTTAATAGAGCCAAAAAGAACAGGGAGTGGGACCAGTATAGGAAAACACTAACCGAATACAACAGGGCAACTAGAGAAGCACGCAGGAAGTCCTGGACTGCATAAAGTGCTCTCTAAGGACCCGGTTAACCCAGTGGGGATGCTAAGAACCCCACTGGGAAATATAACAAAAACTGCAGGGGAAACTGTGGAAGAATTAATCAGAACACATTTCCCTTCCAGTACTCTGAGGAAACTTGGAGGAGCAGACACTGAACCAGTTGCCAAACTCTCCACAAGACGTGGTAAGAGGGAGGACTGGGAAGTGGCAAGGAGGATAGTAACTCCACAAAGGGTAAGATGGGCTATTGGCACATTTAAACCCTACAAATATCCAGGTCCAGATGGGATCTATCCTGTGCTGCTGCAGCAGGGAATGGATATGCTGGTGCTGGTACTTACTAAATTATACAGGCTAAGCATTGCTCTAGGGCATGTGCCGGCAGCCTGAAAATCTAGTAAGGTGGTCTTTATACCTAAGCCCACCGGTAACCAATCGGAAGGGAAAGGATACAGACCTATTACACTCATGTCCTTTGTTCTTAAGGGACTTGAAAAACTGGTTGATAGGCATTTTAGGGGGAGTGCTTTGGCCATAAAACCACTGCATTGGAACCAGTATGCTTATAAACCGGGGAAATCCTGCGAGGGAGCTCTCCATCAAGTGGTAGGTAGGATTGAGCATATGATCGCTAAGAAAGGTTGTGCCATAGGTGCCTTTCTCGACATTGAAGGGGCTTTCAATAACCCCTCAGTGGAGACGATGGTAAGTGGTGCAAGACGTCCTGGAGTGGATGCGACCACTTGTTGTTGGATAAGTTCCATGTTAACAAACAGAAGCATTTCTGTAGAGGTGGCAGGGGATGTCAGAAGTGCGGAGACAAGTCTGGGCTGTGCACAGGGGGGGGGTTCTGTCTCCTCTGTTGTGGTACCTAGTGGTTGACAACCTTATTGAACTCCTGAATGAACAGGGGTACTTCTGCCTGGGATATGCGGACGACATAGTTGTTCTGATCCTGGGCAGATTCCCTGATACAGTGCTTGAGATAATCAGAAATCATCTACGACTGATTGAAGAGTGGTGTAATAAGGAGAACCTTAGGGTAAATCCGAAAAAGACTGCTCTTATTAACTTCAGCAGACAGCGAAAAGATCTGACGACCAGGATGCCTCGCTTGTTTGGTGAATACCTTGAGTTTGTGGGGGAGGTGAAGTTCCTGGGAGTTACTCTGGACTGGAAACTCACCTGGAACCCACATCTTGAGAGGACAGTTATAAGGGCCAAAAGGGCACTGATGACAGTGAGAAGAATGGTGGGTAAGAAATGTTTACTGAAGCCATCAATGATGCACTGGATGTATCTGAGGGTGATAAGACTTATGATTACCTATGGTGCTCTGGTGTGGTGGACAAAGGCCAACCAGGCACAGACAAGAGCTCAACTGAGCTCTATCCAGAGATTGGCTTGTCTGTGCACACTGGGAGCGATATCAACTACACCTGGTGCAGCAATGGAAGTAACCATCCCTTAACCATCCTTAACCTCCCCCCCCCCTTGAGCTTGTCCTTAGGGGAGAGGCGAGGCTGGCGGCATGGAGATTGCGCAACTCGAACAACTGGGCTAACCTCCCAGATGTTTCGGGACATATGAGTATCGAGTGCGTGGTCAAAGAACCCGTATTGGCAATGGGCAGCGACCATATTTTTCGAACGTTTGTACCTGACCAGGTCCACCATACTATGATGGAATGGTCAAGGACATTAACATCGGGAGCTCAGATCTGGTACACACGTGGCTCCAAGATGGACTTCGGCACTGGAGCGGGGGTGTATTGTAAAAACCCAAGGGTAGAACTAGTTTTTTTCCTTGGGGAGGCATACCTCTGTCTTTCAGGCCGAAGTATATGCTATAAATGCCTGTCTGGGAGAGATAGCGAGAAGGGAAACACACGGGACCCGGATTGCTATTTTCTCCGACAGTCAGGCAGCAATTAAGGCACTAAACAGACATGTGGTCACCTCGGCCATAGTCAAGGAGTGCCTAAATAACCTACAAGCCCTGGCAAGGCACAATCAAATCAAGATATGTTGGGTGCCAGGGCATAGGGCAATACTTGGAAATGAAGCCGCAGATGCACTGGCCAGAGAGGGGTCTTCGAATCCCCTGATTGCCTTGGGTAGGTATTTCCAAATCCATGGTCAAGATGGTAGTGCGAAGGTGGATGGCTGAAAGACACTGTGAGCACTGGATCAGGGCTGAAGGGATGAGACACAGTAAGCTAACCCTTAGGAAACCTTCCTTGGGGCTGCAGAAGAGTCTCATCTATCTGTCTAGGCAGGAACTGAGGATAGCCACAGGTCTACTCACGGGACACGGTGAACTAAGGAAACATCTGCATAAAATGGGTATCTAAAAAGATGAACCAGTGTGCAGATTATGCGGGCAAGAACTGAAGACCGCCACACACATCATTTATAGATGTGAAGCACTTGCCGAGAGGCGCTTCAACCTCTTTGGAGATAGCACAGCTCTGGAAGAGGATGCTGAAGGTAAAACACTATTCAGAAAACTCCTAAACCTGGTAAGAGGGAAGGGGCTATTTGACTAGATCAGGGAGGTAAGTACAATATACCTTAAGGTAGCAGTGCTTTGGGCAGTGTAAAACCCGCTCCCAAATCAAGAAAAAATTAACACTAAGAAATTAACTCCTTAATAATAACAAAATAACACTAAGAAACAAGCCCCTACAACAGTAACTTAGTATCACTAAGAAATTAACTCCTTTATTATAACAAAATAACACTAAGAAACTAGCCCCTACAACAGTAACTAAATAACACTAAGTAATTAACTCCTTTTGTATAAGAAAATAAAACTAAGTAACTAGCCCCTGCAACAGTAACAAAGTAATACTAAGAAATTAACTCCTGTATTATAACAAAATAACACTAAGGAAATAGCCCCTGCAAAAATAACTAAGTAACACTAAGAAATTACCTTCTTTATTATAACTAAATAACACTAAGAAAATAGCCCCTGCAACAATAACTAAGTATGACTAAGAAATTAACTCCTGTAACAATAACAAAATAACACTAAGAAATTAGCCCCTGAATCAATAACTAAGTAACACTAAGAAATTAGCTCCTGAATCAATAATTAACTAACACTAAGAAATTAAACCATGAATCAATAACTAAGTAACACTAAGAAATTAACCCCTGAATCAATAACTAAGTAACACTAAGATATTAGCAACAGAATCAATAACTAACTAACACTAAGAAATTAAACCATGAATCAATAACTAAGTAACACTAAGATATTAACTCCTTTATTTTAACTAAATAACACTAAGAAATAACCTCCTGTAACAATAACAAAATAACACTAAGAAATTAGCCCCTGAATCAATAACTAATTAACACTAAGAAATTAGCACCTGAATCAATAATCAAGTAACACTAAGAAATTAAACCATGAATGAATAACTAAGTAACACTAAGAAATTAGCTCCTGAACCAATAGCTAATTAACACTAAGAAATTAGCCCCTGAATCAATAACTAAGTAACACTAAGATATTAACTCCTTCATTTTAACTAAATAACACTAAGAAATAACCTCCTGTAACAATAACAAAATAACACTAAGAAATTAGCCCCTGAATCAATAACTAATTAACACTAAGAAATTAGCCCCTGAATCAATAATTAACTAACACTAAGAAATTAAACCATGAATCAATAACTAAGTAACACTAATAAATAAAACCATGAATCAATAACTAAGTAACACTAAGAAATTAACTCCTTTATTATAACTAAATAACACCAAGAAATTAACTCCTGTAACAATAACAAAATAACACTAAGAAATTAGCTCCTGAATCAATAACTAAGTAACACTAAGAAATTAGCCCCAGAATCAATAATTAACTAACACTAAGAAATTAAACCATGAATCAATAACTAAGTAACACTAAGAAATTAAACCATGAATCAATAACTAAATAACACTAAGATATTAACTCCTTTATTATAACTAAATAACACTAAGAAATTAACTCCTGTAACAATAACAAAATAACACTAAGAAATTAGCCCCTGAATCAATAACTAAGTAACACTAAGAAATTAGCCCCTGAATCAATAATTAACTAACACTAAGAAATTAAACAATGAATCAATAACTAAGTAACACGAAGAAATTAAACCATGAATCAATAACTAAGTAACACTAAGATATTAACTCCTTTATTATAACTAAATAACACTAAGACATTAACTCCTGTAACAATAACAAAATAACACTAAGAAATTAGCCCCTGAATCAATAACTAAGTAACACTAAGAAATTAGCTCCTGAATCAATAATTAACTAACACTAAGAAATTAAACCATGAATCAATAACTAAGTAACACTAAGAAATTAACCCCTGAATCAATAACTAAGTAACACTAAGATATTAGCCCCAGAATCAATAACTAACTAACACTAAGAAATTAAACCATGAATCAATAACTAAGTAACACTAAGATATTAACTCCTTTATTTTAACTAAATAACACTAAGAAATAACCTCCTGTAACAATAACAAAATAACACTAAGAAATTAGCCCCTGAATCAATAACTAATTAACACTACGAAATTAGCACCTGAATCAATAATCAAGTAACACTAAGAAATTAAACCATGAATGAATAACTAAGTAACACTAAGAAATTAGCTCCTGAACCAATAACTAATTAACACTAAGAAATTAGCCCCTGAATCAATAACTAAGTAACACTAAGATATTAACTCCTTCATTTTAACTAAATAACACTAAGAAATAACCTCCTGTAACAATAACAAAATAACACTAAGAAATTAGCCCCTGAATCAATAACTAATTAACACTAAGAAATTAGCACCTGAATCAATAATCAAGTAACACTAAGAAATTAAACCATGAATCAATAACTAAGTAACACTAAGATATTAGCCCCAGAATCAATAATTAACTAACACTAAGAAATTAAACCATGAATCAATAACTAAGTAACACTAAGATATTAACTCCTTTATTTTAACTAAATAACACTAAGAAATTAACTCCTGTAACAATAACAAAATAACACTAAGAAATTTGCCCCTGAATCAATAACTAAGTAACACTAAGAAATTAGCTCCTGAATCAATAATTAACTAACACTAAGAAATTAAACCATGAATCAATAACTAAGTAACACTAAGAAATTAGCTCCTGAATCAATAACTAATTAACACTAAGAAATTAGCCCCTGAATCAATAATTAACTAACACTAAGAAATTAAACCATGAATCAATAACTAAGTAACACTAATAAATAAAACCATGAATCAATAACTAAGTAACACTAAGAAATTAACTCCTTTATTATAACTAAATAACACCAAGAAATTAACTCCTGTAACAATAACAAAATAACACTAAGAAATTAGCCCCTGAATCAATAACTAAGTAACACTAAGAAATTAGCCCCAGAATCAATAATTAACTAACACTAAGAAATTAAACCATGAATCAATAACTAAGTAACACTAAGAAATTAAACCATGAATCAATAACTAAGTAACACTAAGATATTAACTCCTTTATTATAACTAAATAACACTAAGAAATTAACTCCTGTAACAATAACAAAATAACACTAAGAAATTAGCCCCTGAATCAATAACTAAGTAACACTAAGAAATTAGCCCCTGAATCAATAATTAACTAACACTAAGAAATTAAACAATGAATCAATAACTAAGTAACACGAAGAAATTAAACCATGAATCAATAACTAAGTAACACTAAGAAATTAACTCCTGTAACAATAACAAAATAACACTAAGAAATTAGCCCCTGAATCAATAACTAATAACCACTAAGAAATTAGCCCCTGAATCAATAATTAAGTAACACTAAGAAATTAAACCATGGATCGCTACGTAGAGTGCAAGGTAGCGTAGAGGCTAGTGACGGGTAAGGAGTAAAGCGCAGGTTAACGTAAAGAAAACTGACAACTAACGTAGATCGCAAAGTAGCGTCGAGAGTGGTGACTGGTAAGGAGTAAAGATCAGGTTAACTTAGAGAAAGGTGACCGGTTACGTAGACTGCAAGATAGAGTATAGAGTGGGGAGTAGTAAGGAGTAAATTTCCAGTTACCAAAGTGAAAGTTGACATGTTACGTATAGTAGTAGATAGCCTAGAGAGTTTTGACGGGTATTGAGTAAAGTGCAAGGAACCATTGATAGAGCGGTATTGTTATATAAACTGCAAGGTAGCGTAGATAGTAGTGACGGGTTAGAAGTAAGTGTAAGTTACCTTAGAGAAAGTGGCAAGTTACGTTTAAGGAGAAGGAGATAAGGAGACAAGTTACGATAAGAGGACAGTTCAAGATACCATTGAGAGAGGGGTATGATTACATAGACTGCAAGATAGCGCAGAGAGTGGTGACGGTTTGAAAGTCAGTGTAAGTTACCTTAGAGAAAGTGACAAGTTACGTTTAAGGATACAAGATACCATTGAGGAAGATGTATTTTCAATTAGAGGTCAAGGTAGGGTAGATAGTGGTAACTAGTATGGACTAAAATGGAAGTTACTATACTCTAATAACAAAGATCTACTCAAGTTTCCTGGCTCCTTTCTCTCTCGGTAGCTTGATTGGTATTTTTGGACAATGGTGACACACAAACCTGTTTACTTTTCTAGATATTCACACTGTAACGCTTCGCCCTTTTTTACCTGGGTAATTTTATCTTTATTTTTGTGTTCTTTTGTTTATTACCAAAATATTAATTTTAATTACCAGGGCTTCTAGTTCAAACGTCACAGCTCGGGCACATACTGTCTATCTGACGGTCTTCCTATCTTGAAGCTAGAACTAGGTTACGTGTGAAATAACGATTGAATGTTTTAAAATACAATATTAAACAATTTATTAATTAAACACAAATCACCAATTGAATAAAGACAACCAATGTGTCAAGAGATTTATTTTAAATTACTGCTAACTATTCTTTACATATAATAATTACTTGTTAAGTGTACAATAAAGCATTACAATATATTTATCGCGAATGTAGTAAGTTGAGTGTTCAAATTTAATTTTAGAGATGAATATCCAAAGACGATTTCTACCGTTTATGTGTTAATCATTTATCATTCAAAATTTAAGTTAGTTAAAATTAAAATACATTTTCTTCAATATACTCTAAAACGTACCCGGTTGTGCACACCACTTGTATAACACTATATCACACTATATCGCACTATAACATGTGCTACGCAGCACCATAGCATCTATGTGCTGTGCACCTCCACAGAATCTATTTTCTATGCACTTTCATTTAATCAATGTGCTGCGTTCCTCCAATGCATCCATGTGCTGCGCACCTCCACAGCATCTATGTTCTGTGCACCTGCACAGCATCCATGTGCCGCGCTCCTCCAGTGAATCGATGTGCTACGCACCTTCACCGCATTCATGTTCTACGCACCTCCACCGAATCTATGTGATGCAAGCTTCCACCGCATCCATGTGCACGCATCTCCAGATTTTCTATGTGATGCGCACCTGCGCAGCATCCACGTGTTGTGCATCTCCATAGCATCCACGTGATGCGCTCCTCCAGTACATCCTGGTGCTGCACACCTCCACCGCAACCAAATTTTGTGCACCTCTACTGCATCTATATTCTGCGCATCTCCACAGCATTCATGTGCTGCGCTCCTCCAGTGCATCTATGTGCTGCGCACCTCCACCGCATTCATGTTCTACGCACCTCCACCACATCTATGTGATTCGCAGTTCCACCGCATCCACGTGTTGTGGATCACCATAGCATCTATGTGCTGCGCTCCTCCAGTACATCCTTGTGCTGCACAAATCCACTTAGCGATACGCACCTCTATAGCATCCATGTGCTATGAACCTCCACTGAATCTATGTGATTAGCATACTTGTAATGTGCACCTACAGCGCTTCCATGTGCGGCGCACCTCCACCGCATAAATGTGGTGCGCACTTCCACCGCATTATCTCCTCCCGTTGACTTCACGGACTAAGAATAGAATTAAGACAGATCTATCATCAGCTAGGGTCGTCTCTATTGGTCACCAAATGAATCATAATCAAAGAGTGGGCATTGGCTAGTAAGTACCATTGCCACAATGATTCATTGTGGCAAATATAAATTCCTTATTAAACGTTACCACATTTACGTTACTAAAACATTACATTTATGTTATGAAATATGTTGTCAAGTTACTCTTCCTGTGAAAAAGTGATTATAACAAGAAACGTCTAAAAATAAGGAGACTAGTATAGGATAGGTGTTGCGTTATATAGTAGGCTAGTTGATATTCTTATTGTATTAAAAATAAAAATACCCTTTGTATACTGCTTTTATTATTGACTCTCTACTTAGATCAAGGTGGACAAAAGATTCATTAAAAGCCACAAATAGTTAAGATTTTGACCTATGTTTCTAGTCTTCATATTTGGGTAATGAAGTTTTTAATGTTAAAAATAAAAAATAAAAACATAAATACCTATGAATATTGGTTTTATTTTCTTCATTCTATATATATTTATACTAAAAGATGTTTTAGAAAACATATACGATTGTTGAAAGCCTAACTATAGGAAATGCCGTAATAATTGTTCACAAAAGATTATAATAGATATATTGCTATAATATACATACGACCTACCTTAATTCATTTTAAAACAAAAACCATTACAATTCCAATTTCAACATTTCCCGATTTCCAAATTTTCATGCGTTGAAATCAAACTTTACCCATTTCTCTTTATTCTTTGTAAAAAGTAAATTCTTTCCATAACAAGAATTACAATAAATCATAATCTCTATATTTATATTTTATCGGGTAAGCAGAATAATCGCTCTGTTAATCAAACTATTAAATGGGGTTGTCTTATGTTTATTAGAAATGTCGCAGAGTTTTAAAATATATCTATTATTGGTGGTAAGTTTACAATAAATATCAAATTATATTTTACAATGGTTTTATTACATAAGTATATTGTCTAAAAATTGTAAACAATTATGAGTTTCTAACTCATAATTAAACTTGATAGAAGTGTGTATGCCAAAAACATCAACATTATACATACTGCTATTAAAAATAGCTACATATCTTATCCAAATTCAAGGAAAGTAGGTAGTTCATTCTTAAATTTTCTTCAAATCTATTCATAAAAATCTCAACAATAATTGCAGACAAACCTTTACCCATGAGTTCTATCACATTGTGTATAAATCTCATTAATAAATTTTAATAAATTTCGGCGCCTGCATCTTTAAGTTACTTTTACTCGTTTATTTTAACGGGTTCAATATTATTATCCCTTAAAATATCTTCAACATACATTATTGTTTCCTTAATAGTAATGTTGGGAAGCAACGAGCTCTTATCGAAAGATACCATAACCTCGGTGCTATTCAGATTTATAATCTTATTTTAAAGTCACTTGATGTAATCATCTTGAATTCATTGATTAAACTATATTTAAAAGATACTTAACTAAGTGAACAAGTAAGGGCTTACTTGCTGACGCGTTTCGAAGCTATCTTTACTTTTACGAAGCAAAGCCTCTACGGTCAGCAAGTAAGCCCTTACGTATTCATCTAGTTAAGTATCTTTTAATTATAACTCCTAACTTTATTAACAAATTCTATGCTATTTTTAGTAGGGAATAAACCACAATTTTGTTTTAATGAAGTAAATTTATCTGCTAACCATTTTGTTAATAGTATGTTGGAAAATCAAACCCTGAAACTATAGGTCTCATTGCGTTTCTTGTGGAGCTTAGGAAGGCAATATAGCCTAGGTACAACAGGTTTAGAGATTTGAAATATATAGACATCTTTCTTAGGAATAACAAAATTACAATTTCGCACAGCATCATTTCTTCTCTGAATGAAATTATTTGGTGTATTTTTAACAGTTTTGTCACAAGGCCCTTCGAACATTTCAGTTACCCCATCGACATAATCTTTTTTAACTAGAGGTACAAAGTATTACCCTTTTCAGCTTTTAAATAATAATATTTCTTTCTTACAAATACCTTTAAACAAATCAAAATTATTTTTATCTTAGACAGTTTATTAGCCGTATGAATATTAGTCTCCATTTTAATTTTACAGGCCTTTCTTATGTAGTTTATATCTGACACTATAAATTTAAAAATACTACTTTATACATTAGCTACTATATAAATTACAGTTTTATTAGCGTAACTACAAGGAGCCTAATTATTTCCTTTACTTAGGACATAATTTCATTTTCATTTAAAGTGTGGCTAGTTTCATTACAAACTAGTCTGACTGTTTATTCATTTCATACATTGCCCTACAAAAATGATTTTAATCAATAGTATCAATATCCCTAGAGGGGCAAAGTACATGTGTCATAGAGGATCAGAAGACAAGCTGATAAAGAATTTTCAACCAGAGACCTTGTGGTGGTTAGAATTTGAGGTAAGAGCGAGGTCCGTAGGAAAGTTAGGTAAAGGAGTTCTAGGAACATAGAAATAAAGTTGGGCTGTGATGGCAATGCTCATATTGAGGTAGGAGGGAGCACAGAGACAAATGAGTGTGGCGAGGAGCTCTTCACATGGCTGATTGAAGAAAGCCTTGTATTTTAACACAGGTACTGAACCAACATTTGTCACATCAATCAGAAGGGAGATAGTAAAAATCACTTTCAGATGGAAAGGTGGGTGGATGAATAGGAGGTGTTGGCTAAGCCTTCCAAATCAGATCACAGGATTATTACAGCTACGGTGATGGGAGTTGTCCCCAATGCGGTATGCTTTATAAACCAGAGAAGTTAACCTTGGAAGGTTTGAGGTTATCGGTGAGGAAGGGGATGTCCGACTTTTCAGGATCAGCACGCATACCGGACTGGTAGGTCAGTGGAGACTGCGTTGTTGTCAGTTGTGGACTTGATTGAGGGTCAGATCAGTCAGATCAATATTAAGGGGGGGATACGTATGGGGGCTTTCCTTGATGTGTAGTAGCGCTTAATAGAATTTATCAGCTGGGCATTTGGATACCACTAGAGATCACGAGATTTTCGACGGAATTATAAATTTTGTACTGCATTTTTAAATTAGCTAGTTTACTGAAAACATTTAATTTATAATTTGAATAAAAAAGGTTTCTCATAATCAATAACTCTTTTGGTACTTGAATTATACGAAACAATACGAAAACTATATATAAATTTTAAAAAATTAAAAAAGTTGACATTTCTTCCCCAAAAATTAATTTTTACATTCAATGGTCTTACTTTGAACTCTTACTTCTAAATCGCTTTGCTCATTTAACCGAGAACGACCACAATATCTAGAGCACAGTGGTATAATATATTATAATAAAAATGTTGGCAAGATACCAATACAAACAAATAACAAAAAATTATAATAATTATACATGTTGCCTATGACTTGTATTTTGTGAATATTGTTATTATAATTCTCGTTTATATATTAAACTGTTATAAGTAAATTGTTTATATATATTTATATATATAAATATAAAATACGTTTTCTTGTTTAATAATTTAAAGCCACATAGGTTATTCAAATACAAGAATATTTATTAATTTATATTCAAATCGTAAACAGTACCAACATCATTAGGAATGAAAATTACAATCAAATTGTAATCATCATCAGGATTGTATTTTCATTCCTGATGATGTTGGTACTGTTTACCAAAGAAAACTATGAATATAAATTATTAAATATTGTTGTTTTTGAATAACCTATGTTGTTTTAGAATATATATATATATATATATATATATATATATATATATATATATATCTTTAATTGTATATCATATTTATTTATTTTGATTTTAAAAATGTAGATACTGTATACTGATATATAAGTACATATATAAAAAAACGGTATCTACAAACTTTATATATATATATATTTATATATATATATATATATATATATATATATATATATATATATATATATATATATATAAATATCGCAGTGTGTTTTCTTGTGTATTAATAAAGAACAAAAGTCAAAATACAAATACAAGAATTTTAATTGAATTTACAATTCAAAATTTTTCGTTGGCTAACAGTACCAACATTATCAGGAATATTAAACAGGTTTAACTATATTCTATATTCCCTTGTTTTTTTAGAGTTCAAGCTAGTAAAACATGACTCAGCATGCATTTGTTATTCAAATTTTTGAAGTTAATAATTTCTTATATTGAACGGTGATTTAGACCTTTTCAGTGTGTGTGTGTGTGTGTGTGTGTGTGTATGTGTGTGTGTGTGTGTGTATGTTTGTGTGTGTGTGTGTGTGTGTGTGTGTACGTGTGTGTGAGTGTGTGTGTGTGTTTGTGTGTGTGTGTTTGTGTGTGTGTGTGTGTGTGTGTTTGTGTGTGTGTGTGTGTGTGTGTGTGTGTGGGTGGGTGGGTGTGTGGTGTGAATGTGTGTGTGAGTGTTACTTTAAAAAAATCTGCTGTACCAATTAATCTGAAATTTTACATTTACAATGTTATGGTACCTGGTTAATATACAGGCCTAATTTCATTGGGAATATTCTTCACGTCACCGCCACACAGCCTTTGAAAACTCCTATAACATCCAATTATATACTTAGCTTAATCAACTGTTAATGGCCTGTAAGAATATCATTTAAACACATTTAAACAGTTGATAGTAACATTCAAAGATGAATGTTATTCATTCCATTAACAAATACACATAACGTCAATTCTCAACGAAGGACGTGAATTCTGACAGTTCAATATAGTGATAATGATATCTGTATCTTTATTACCTATTTATTTATGTATATTCTGTTAGACGTGTCTGACACTTTATTAGAAATCAAAATGAATTTCTAAAATAAAAGTATGTACTACTAAATTTCGCAATACCTAACATAGGTTATCTAATAACTACATTCTTGTATCATTTCTTATATTAAATATAATATATTAAATCTTCTATTAGTATTATTCTTAGAAATAAATCTTTCTGACAGAACACCATCCAAAGAATACATTTTTGGATCAGGAGTTTAGAAGTGCTTAGAACTTGGAACGGAAAAATTACTAGAATAACTAAATGTATATACGTTGTCCGTCCTTTTAAGGAACAGGCGAAACGGTTGCTGGCTTCTACTGTACTTTTTTTTAGGATTTTTTTGTTTTCTCCGCACACAGTAACTTTTACGAAGCATCAATTGAGCTCGATGAACTGTTTTCTCCTGCTACAGCTGTTTTCCTTAGTAACTTTCAAAGGATAACCCTGTAAAACCTGATCATCCGATATCACTCCAATCCAATTAACCATTGTCCCGAGCCAATGATGTTACAGCCCAGAATAAAGATAGTTTATGACTACCTTGCTGCACCACTTCCAACGCATCCACGTGCTGTGCATCCACCTCATTATCTCCTCCCGTTTACTTCACGGACTAGGCCTAGAATTAAGAGAGATCCATCATCAGCTAGGGTTATCTCTATTGGTCACAAAATGAATCTAAATCAAAGAGTGGGTATTGGCTAGTAAGTACCATTGCCACAATGATTCATTCAGCGCAACATTTCCAGGGATCTTTAGGGCTTAAGAATCATGAGGAGACTTTTCGTAGCAAATAGAAATTCTTTATTAAACGTTATCACATTTACGTTACTAAAACGTTACATTTACGTTATGAAATATATTGTCAAGTTACTCTTCCTGTGAAAAACTGATTAAAACAAGGAATATCTAAAAATAAGGAGACTATTAGAGGATAGGTGTTGAGTTATATATTAGGCTAGTTGATATTCTTATTGTATTGAAAATAAAAATAATCTTTGTATACTGCTTTTGTTAATGATTATCTACTTAGATCAAGGTGGACAAAAGATTCATTCAAAGCCACAAATTGTTAAGATTTTGACCTATGTTTCTTGTCTTCATATTTGGGAAATGAAGTTTTTAGTGTTAAAAATAAAAAATAAAAACATAAATACCTATGAAAATTGGTTTTATTTTCTTCATTCTATATATATTTATACTAAAAGATGTTTTAGAAAACATATACGATTGTTGAAAGCCTAACTATAGGAAATGCCGTAATAATTGTTCACAAAAGATTATAATAGAGATATTGCTATAATATACATACGACCTACCTTAATTCATTTTAAAACAAAAATCATTACACTTTCCAATTTCCCCATTTCCCGATTTCCAAATTTTCATGCGTTGAAATCAAACTTTACCCATTTCTCTTTATTCTCTGTAAAAAATAAATTCTTTCCATAACAAGAATTACAATAAATCATAATCACTATATTTATATTTTATCAGATAAGCAGTTTAGCAATATCTATTTATTCCAATTATTAAAGGTCATTATTATTTTCGGCGTGTCAGAATAAATACAGTGCTCGTTTTTGTTTGTTTGACGTAGATAGCAAAACACATTTCCATATAATATGTTTCTCCCTACCACATACTACAGAGTTACGTGGGCCTTCATGTGTCGCAGTTTAACGAAATATAAAGTCGGAGTTGTAGAGCATTTTTGCAGGTAACACGAAGAAGACGACAATGTTGGTCTTATTAATGCTATACGTCTTATCTAATCTCGGTGCGAGCGACACCACCTGCTTACCTGTCGACAATGGATATGTAAGTCTACTCTTAATTTTAATTAAGTAATACAACTTTAATAGGTATGTGAAACGCAATTTAAATTACACACACACTCACATAATAAATACATTAAATAATATGTTTGTTAGTATATGTTATATTATGTAGCGTTGGGCAAGTAAATTAATTTACATAGAATATTCAAATTTATTTAGAATCTATGATGGGTACAAAGTAGCCTAGGTAAGCTAGAAGACAGTGATTTTACAAATAGGTGTTCCATACGTGGACAGCGAGTGATAGTGAATGGTATTTGGTTTTTTTATTTATTATCATTTTATTTTGTTTTATTTTAGTGTCACTGTATGTGAGGTATATGTTATGTATGTAAGTAGGAAGATTTTCCTCTAGATGCATTCTATTTGCATGAGTATATCAAGCTATCATTGTTTTATGAAATACTTTTGGGATTACATATACGTTAGTCCCTGTGTTTAAATATTTACAGAAATTATAAAAGGCTGTATGTGATATAACCAAAAACTACTTGGCATTTATTATTTATGTCTCAATATGATGTTTTCTAGAAGCATTTATAAAACTTTTTAAGACCAAACACTTGTTTCCTTATCGCATAGCTTTGTAGTAACACTTTCATTAAAACTGTAGTTTAGATATTTGCAAATATAATAAGATACTTTATGTGATATAATCCAAGATTACTCGGCATTAATTATTTATGTCTCAGATGATGTTATATCTAGGAATAGTTATAAAACTTTTTAAAACCATTCACTTGATTCCTTACAGCATAGCTTTGTAATTACACTTTCATTCAGCCCGAAGATTAGATATTTGCAGAAATAATAAGGTACTTTATGTTGTATAAACAAAGATTACTTCCAACTGTTTATATCAAGAAATAGTAATTATTAGGGCGTATCGGTGACGGCGAGGAGATACAACCCGCAACTCGTGCTACGTCAGACTAACATTGGATTATAAGTAGGGATCTTGTTTGCTCTTTGACTGTAAAGGCAAACGCAATCGAATATATTTATCTGATGTATTTAATTAAAAAAACTAGATTCATTTTTTAATATCTCTGTTTTCAGTGCATCAAACAGAATTGTTGCCTTCCTTATTCGTGCCTGGGTAACCATTGCATGGTTTGTGGGCTCCCAGGAGAGCAGGTAAGTAAATACTATTTTAATATTATTGATTAAATAATCAAATTATATTTAAATACATCACCACTAACTTATGACAGCAAATACCATCCTAATACCATATTGTAAGAGTACACATTTATCTAGTATTATAATAACGATTGTTACTGAAGAAACTTTAAGAATTAAATATTTTAAATACTTCGGTAATTTATTTTCTAATATAATAACATGTTTTTTTTTAATAAAAGCAAAATAAAATACTTAATCTTTTAATATCTCTGCTTGGGAATATTTAACTTCATTATAAAGGAGTTTTGTGTAATTTATTCATGGGTTTGTTGTTTTAATTAACTAAACCAACTAAAGTGAGTGATTATTAAATTTCTAAGACATTAGACTAACAACTTTTAATAAAGCTATAATCTTGTTTTATATTTTAATATTGAATTTAACTAATTCACTCTCAACGTTTTTAGAATAAATACATAAATCATCCCCCACCTAGGTCACAAATACACCTTAGGGTAGGTTGGACTGTTATTGCAGCTATAACTTCTGACAGACATAAAAATATTAATTTAATACATGTAAGTTGTAAGTGGTATTTTAGGTTATGTTTAAGACGGCTCATTGAAATATAAACACCTTACTAAAAAGGGTGTTATCCAGTGCCACAGTATTATCTTATAAACCACTAGATTTAGTAATTATACATTTTAAAAAGAGATGTGCACTATTTTTTAAAAAAATGTAAACTAAATATCAAAGTCAGTGATTGAATCATAAGAAACCTGCTGTTTGGTTTTATCCTTCAAGTTATTATTAACTTTGTTTTGTAGTATTTATGTATCACCTGGTGATGACACCATTGTAATTGAAATACGAATGAAATTTAGTCTTTAAAGTGTATATTTGGGAGAGTTGGCATTTTGCATGTAAGTCGATGTAAATTTGATCTCCCAAGCTTGCCGAAAGTGAATTACCCATATTATAGATAAATATATCTCTAGCTTTCTATAGCCAAAGCTTTGAGCTCCTAGTTATTTTTACTATTGAATCTTCTATTCCTTTACAGTGTGATTATGATACTTACTGCTGCAGCCAATCCTGTAAACGCAATCAATGTGAATCGTGTTATCCATATGGATACATTGTAAGTAGTCTTTATTCACGGTCTTCCGTTATGAAGCTAAGGCTATTAGTAAATTAGAGTATTTCACATTTTAACTTATAAATGACACTAGTCTTTTATTCGTAATGTTTCCTTGCCTATAAATAATCTCATAAACGTTTGTGTCTGAACAAAAATATTGTAATTTAATGGAATTAAAAATTATATAATATTTACAGAAGAACAAAATTCTAAAGTTTTGGAGTTCTGTAGGATGGGAATAAGGCTCGCACAGTGTTGCCATATCATCAGTAAGGTTGTAAACTGGCAGTGATTGTTTTTATCTTTAATAAATCTATATAAATCATAAGCGACACCACGTCACAGAAGCAGAAGGGGGATGGGAAACTTAGCAACGCTGTTGGGTACAGCCCTCATAGAAACACTCTGTTTGGGGGAGTTGTTTTCCCTCTGTTGGATTGTGAGAGGAGATTCTTTCTTATTGTAATTAACCACTTTATTAAGTTAAGGATGAAAAACCCAAAGGCTTCTTAAACATAACGAAGTAGGCAGTGACTGTTTTAATTCCTTAGTTTGGTGTGTAAGGTAAATTTTGTTAAATAATGTTGGTGTTACTAATATCTATGTACTTAAATCATTTTTTATATTTTCAGGCTAATAATCCTGATGATTGCTGTTCAGGAAGACTTATCGGGCCTAGAACTGGAACACAAAGATGTTACTGTACTCATGTAATTGGACATAGAGTAAGGAGTAATTGCTCATCTTTTTAAATATTATTCAATTTTGTATTTAGTAATATTTGTGTATGCTGTTAGATTATATATATATATATATATATATATATATATATATATATATATAATTTTGTAATGTTAGCTTAAAATGTATTGTTAGTTTATATGAATTTATGCTAGTAGAATTCTATAGGCAGATGAAAATGTTTTCACGCTTTTCAAATTTTAGAATTAATTTAGTGATAAAATATGATTTATACAACAGCTGACATTATGGTAAAATTTGTGTTATAATTAACAGCTGTTTCACCACGTAGGATATGATTATTTCAAAGGCCCACATACAAATTTTTCAAAATGGTTTATCATCTATAAGGAACTTTTTCCCTTGTACTTTAAGGAACAATATACAAAGAGCCGCAAGGAAACGAGCCGTATGCAAAAAGATTTCAATTTACGGCGAAACAATTCTTAATTTTCTAGACTATATAGGTTATGATGTATCAGATCTTTTAAATAACTTGAATTTGTGTGTGTGTCTGCGTGTGTATGCGCGTGTGTGTGTGTGTCTGTGTGAGTGAGTGTTACTGAAACAAATCTGCTAGACCAAATAATCTGAAATTTTACATTTACATTCTTATGGTCCCTGGTTAATATACAGACCTGATTTCATTAAGCATATTTCTCAGCGGGGCGCTGCCATTGAAAATACCTTTAACATCCAATTTTATACTTCGCCTAATCTACTGTTAATCACCTGTAAAATTATCTTTAAAACAGCTGGTAGTAATTGTTTGCTGTTATTCACTCCATAAACAAATGTACATAACGTCAACCCTGTACGAAGGACGGGAACTATGCTAGTTCAATATAGTGATATATATGTATTTTTATTCCCTATGATTTTATGTATTAGAAATGTCTGACACTTTTTAAAAATTAAAAGGGATTTCTAAATAAAAATTGTATTATACTAAATTTCCTAATACCTATTAAAGGTTATCTACTAACTACATTCTTGTATCATTTCTTATATTAAATAAATTAAAATTAAATCGTCTATTGGTAATATTCTTAGAAAGAATTATTTACTGCTGTAGGCGAGTCCTAAAAACTCATTCAACAAATTAGGCCTGACTCCATATTTTAACGAGGGGAACCATACCGTCCAGAAAAAACAAATGTGCTGTATTTAGTCTAAAGAATTATTGTTGTCTTACAATAAATGTCTTAAATTTTCAAATGTATTTTCATCTGAAAAACTTACAATATTTTCTTCATGCCTTTAATTATTATGGTGTTAAAGAAATTGCGGTATACGTAAGATGTTTTAAGTCATTGTACCCTGAAACGCCATAAGATGTAGCCTTATTTCGGCTAGTCTCAAAATAGTCCCGCATGCTATAGGAAGTAGTTATTTTTAAAACCTTTAAAAGTGCAGTAGAATTTGAGGAATATTTCCTAATATTTTAACTAAATTTGTATTTGAGAAGAATAACTTTATATTTTTTTTCCAGTGCACGTTAAAGAGTGATTGCTGTGGGGAATTGATTTGTAGGCAACAGAATGTTGGTAATAACGGTGAAGTCCAATATCAATGCAGTAAAATGTAAGTATTTAAGTTTTAATTTTAATAAGGTGAAACAAATAATTCTTGCTGATCATAGAGCTTTTAGTTGCTGCATAGTTCCTATCATTATTGTATTTAAAGCCCCATTTAGTTCCATCTCCATAGGTCATGCGACGAACTGCATAATTCAACATCGTTATAGTATTGCATTTAAACCTATTAATGCAAAACAGTTTCTATTTTTGCGCCATATATTTACCAGCCATTTGATTTCCATCAGTTTAAAAAAACGTTTGATTAAGTAGCTTCATGTTTGTATTGTGTTTATAGTTATCTTTTTAAACATTAGTATTTCTTTGGTTGGTACAACTGTTTGTCCAGCTTTGTTTTCATGTATTTAAAACAATATCACTTTCTAAACTTTACTTTTGTTATTTTTGCAGACGTTAAAAAACAGAAGGGAAGAAGATTTATTAAAGTGGTTATTTTTTGTGGATTTAAAAATCTTTTAAATTATATTATTTTAGTTAAGTATTACTTAGGTAAATTTATAGGTGTCTCAGTGTAAAATATAAAACTATAGGAAAGAAGATTTGTTAAAGTGATTATGTTTTGGGGATTTTTAAAATTTTTAATTTATATTTGTATTAGTAAAATATTACTTGTAAATTTTTAGGTTTGTGAATATAAAATATAAAACTAAAGGGAAGAAGATTTATTAAAGTGTTTATGTTTTGGGATTTAAAAAATTTTTAATTTATATTTTTATTAGTAAAATATTACTTGTGAATTTATAGGTTTGTCAATGTAAAATATAAAACTAAAGGGAGGAAGATTTGTTAAAGTGGTTATGTTTTGGGATTTAAAAAAAATTTAATTTATATTTTTATTAGTAAAATATTACTTGTGAATTTATAGGTTTGTCAATGTAAAATATAAAACTAAAGGAAGGAAGATTTATTAAAGTGTTTATGTTTTGGGATTTAAAAAATTTTTAATTTATATTTTTATTAGTAAAATATTACTTGTGAATTTATAGGTTTGTCAATGTAAAAATATAAAACTAAAGGGAGGAAGATTTGTTAAAGTGGTTATGTTTTGGGATTTAAAAAAAATTTAATTTATATTTTTATTAGTAAAATATTACTTGTGAATTTATAGGTTTGTCAATGTAAAATATAAAACTAAAGGGAGGAAGATTTGTTAAAGTGGTTATGTTTTGGGATTTAAAAAATTTTTAATTTATATTTTTATTAGTAAAATATTACTGGTGAATTTATAGGTTTGTCAATGTAAAATATAAAACTAAAGGGAGGAAGATTTATTAAAGTGTTTATGTTTTGGGATTTAAAAAATTTTTAATTTATATTTTTATTAGTAAAATATTACTTGTGAATTTATAGGTTTGTCAATGTAAAATATAAAACTAAAGAGAAGAAGATTTATTAAAGTGGTTATGTTTTGGGATTTTTAAAACTTTTAATTTATATTTTTATTAGTAAAATATTACTTGTGAATTTATAGGTTTGTCAATGTAAAACATAAAACTAAAGAGAAGAAGATTTATTAAAGTGGTTATGTTTTGGGATTTTTAAAACTTTTAATTTATATTTTTATTAGTAAAATATTACTTGTGAATTTATAGGTTTGTCAATGTAAAACATAAAACTAAAGAGAAGAAGATTTATTAAAGTGGTTTTGTTTTGGGATTTTTAAAACTTTTAATTTATATTTTTATTAGTAAAATATTACTTGTGAATTTATAGGTTTGCCAATGTAAAATATAAAACTAAAGGGAAGAAGATTTATTAAAGTGGTTATGTTTTAGGATTTTTAAAACTTTTAATTTATATTTTTATTAGTAAAATATTACTTGTGAATTTATAGGTTTGTCAATGTAAAATATAAAACTAAAGGGAAGAAGATTTATTAAAGTGGTTATGTTTTGGGATTTTTAAAACTTTTAATTTATATTTTTATTAGTAAAATATTACTTGTGAATTTATAGGTTTGTCAATGTAAAATATAAAACTAAAGGGAAGAAGATTTATTAAAGTGGTTATGTTTTGGGATTTGTAAACTTTTAATTTATATTTTTATTAGTAAAATATTACTTGTGAATTTATAGGTTTGTCAATGTAAAATATAAAACTAAAGAGAAGAAGATTTATTAAAGTGGTTATGTTTTGGGATTTTTAAAACTTTTAATTTATTATTTTATTAGTAAAATATTACTTGTGAATTTATAGGTTTGTCAATGTAAAATATAAAACTAAAGAGAAGAAGATTTATTAAAGTGGTTATGTTTTGGGATTTTTAAAACTTTTAATTTATATTTTTATTAGTAAAATATTACTTGTGAATTTATAGGTTTGTCAATGTAAAATATAAAACTAAAGAGAAGAAGATTTATTAAAGTGGTTATGTTTTGGGATTTTTAAAACTTTTAATTTATTATTTTATTAGTAAAATATTACTGGTGAATTTATAGGTTTGTCAATGTAAAATATAAAACTAAAGGGAGGAAGATTTATTAAAGTGTTTATGTTTTGGGATTTTTAAAACTTTTAATTTATATTTTTATTAGTAAAATATTACTTGTGAATTTATAGGTTTGTCAATGTAAAATATAAAACTAAAGAGAAGAAGATTTATTAAAGTGGTTATGTTTTGGGATTTTTAAAACTTTTAATTTATATTTTTATTAGTAAAATATTACTTGTGAATTTATAGGTTTGTCAATGTAAAACATAAAACTAAAGAGAAGAAGATTTATTAAAGTGGTTATGTTTTGGGATTTTTAAAACTTTTAATTTATATTTTTATTAGTAAAATATT
The DNA here is from genome assembly GCA_036971475.1 of Prosapia bicincta. NCBI lineage: Eukaryota > Metazoa > Arthropoda > Insecta > Hemiptera > Cercopidae > Prosapia > Prosapia bicincta. Next base: position 255,913,081 of record JBAIZL010000001.1, on the reverse strand, counting down.
ACTTGTGAATTTATAGGTTTGTCAATGTAAAACATAAAACTAAAGAGAAGAAGATTTATTAAAGTGGTTTTGTTTTGGGATTTTTAAAACTTTTAATTTATATATTTATTAGTAAAATATTACTTGTGAATTTATAGGTTTGCCAATGTAAAATATAAAACTAAAGGGAAGAAGATTTATTAAAGTGGTTATGTTTTAGGATTTTTAAAACTTTTAATTTATATTTTTATTAGTAAAATATTACTTGTGAATTTATAGGTTTGTCAATGTAAAATATAAAACTAAAGGGAAGAAGATTTATTAAAGTGGTTATGTTTTGGGATTTTTAAAACTTTTAATTTATATTTTTATTAGTAAAATATTACTTGTGAATTTATAGGTTTGTCAATGTAAAATATAAAACTAAAGAGAAGAAGATTTATTAAAGTGGTTATGTTTTGGGATTTTTAAAACTTTTAATTTATTATTTTATTAGTAAAATATTACTTGTGAATTTATAGGTTTGTCAATGTAAAATATAAAACTAAAGAGAAGAAGATTTATTAAAGTGGTTATGTTTTGGGATTTTTAAAACTTTTAATTTATATTTTTATTAGTAAAATATTACTTGTGAATTTATAGGTTTGTCAATGTAAAATATAAAACTAAAGGGAAGGAGATTTATTAAAGTGGTTATGTTTTGGGATTTTTAAAACTTTTAATTTATATTTTTATTAGTAAAATATTACTTGTGAATTTATAGGTTTGTCAATGTAAAATATAAAACTAAAGGGAAGAAGATTTATTAATGTGGTTATGTTTTGGGATTTTTAAAACTTTTAATTTATTATTTTATTAGTAAAATATTACTTGTGAATTTATAGGTTTGTCAATGTAAAATATAAAACTAAAGAGAAGAAGATTTATTAAAGTGGTTATGTTTTGGGATTTTTAAAACTTTTAATTTATATTTTTATTAGTAAAATATTACTTGTGAATTTATAGGTTTGTCAATGTAAAATATAAAACAAAAGGGAAGAAGATTTATTAAAGTGGTTATGTTTTGGGATTTTTAAAACTTTTAATTTATATTTTTATTAGTAAAATATTACTTGTGAATTTATAGGTTTGTTAATGTAAAATATAAAACTAAAGGGAGGAAGATTTGTTAATGTGGTTGTGTTATGGGATTTTTAAAACTTTTATTTTATATTTTTATTAGTAAAATATTATTTGTAAAATTAGAGGTTCGTGAATGTAAAATATAAAAATAAACTAAGGTTGTTAGTTGTATTTCTTCTTATTTTACTGTTTGGTCTTACACTATATTCCCTGGGAAACATCTTTTTGTCGACAATCGGACATATTGAGAGTTGTCAAAAGGATAGCGTTGAGTCGACATATGTTCTTGGGATGTCGCTGTTAACTAAATATACAATATCAAGAACACAGCGCCACAGTATACAAAAAAAAACTATTTTCAAAATCCTACTATCACAAAATATTCAAAATAAATAATATTATAAGTTACCTAAGATTCTTCTCATGTGAACTTCGATGACCATGTCATCGTCATCGTAATTTCGTGTTGCAAAATTACAATCCAGAACACCATAATTTACAAACTAGACTGAAGTTAATCGTCCTCTGGTGTTCCTAAATATAAGGCCTCTCTCTCTCTCTCTCTCTCTCTCTCTATATATATATATATATATATATATATATATATATATATATATATATATGTGTGTGTGTATGTATTCCCTCATCACAGATGGAAAAAAATGATTAGTTATTATCTGGAGTACATCCGTTTATTCAGCAGTGCATAAAATCTCCGTTCCAACGTTTACCTAGAATCTCATCTAGCATTGACGAGGTGAACCCAACAACGGTTGAAGAGCGAGATGTAGATGAGATTTTAGCGATTCGTCGGAAAGTCGATTCTATGCACTGCAGAATGTTCTCCAGATAATAACTATTCATCATATATATATATATATATATATATATATATATATATATATATATATATATATATATGAATACACCGTGTTTAAAATAAAAAGATTATATCAAAAAATATAGAGTAGAGTTGGCATTAGGTCCTTAAACTATATTTATTAGTTAATTATTAGATATAACTATAGAAATACTTTCATAACTATTGAGTATTTTTTTAGATTTAATACTTTAACTAATCTTCTATAGTAAAATAATATCTAATTATAAATATCTAAACCTAAAAGAAACTAACCCTTTTGTAAAATGTTATCAAAAGGTATGCTAATATAATTACATTGTTTGTCATCTTTTGGAAAAATGGTAGCTTTGCTCAGAACATATTTTGGTCTTTGTTCCCTAACACTGTTATCTACTTTTAGTGTTGTCTATGAAATATCTATTTTATATCATACCTATATGTTTTACCATCCTCAATGTAATTAATTGTTTATAAAAACGTCTTGGATTAGGTGGTAGAATAATCGCTCTGTTAATCAAACTATTAAATGGGGTTGTCTTATGTTTATTAGAAATGTCGCAGCGTTTTAAAATATATCTATTATTGTTGGTAAGTTTACAATAAATATCAAATTATATTTTACAATGGTTTTATTACATAAGTATAATGTCTAAAAATTGTAAACAATTATGAGTTTCTAACTCATAATTAAACTTGATAGAAGTGTGTATGCCAAAAACATCAACATTATACATACTGCTATTAAAAATAGCTACATATCTTATCCAAATTCAAGGAAAGTAGGTAGTTCATTCTTAAATTTTCTTCAAATCTATTCATAAAAATCTCAACAATAATTGCAGACAAACCTTTACCCATGAGTTCGATCATATTGTGTAAAAATCTCTTTATAAAATTTTAATAAATTTCGGCGCCTGCATCTTCAAGTTACTTTGACTCGTTTATTTTAACGGGTTCAATATTATTATCCCAAAATATCTTCAACATACATTATTGTTTCCTTAATAGTAAAGTTGGGAAGCAACGAGCTCTTATCGAAAGATACCATAACCTCGGTGCTATGCAGATTTATATTCTTATTTTAAAGTCGCTTGATGTAATCATCTTGAATTCATTGATTAAACTATATTTAAAAGATACTTAACTAAGTGAACAAGTAAGGGCTTACTTGCTGACGCGTTTCGAAGCTATCTTTACTTTTACGAAGCAAAGCCTCTACGGTCAGCAAGTAAGCCCTTACGTATTCACCTAGTTAAGTATCTTTTAATTATAACTCCTAACTTTATTAACAAATGCTATGCTATTTTTAGTAGGGAATAAACCACAATTTTGTTTTAATGAAGTAAATTCATCTGCTAAACATTTTGTTAATAGTATGTTGGAAAATCAAACCCTGAAACTATAGGTCTCATTGCGTTTCTTGTGGAGCTTAGGAAGGCAATATAGCCTAGGTACAACAGGTTTAGAAATTTGAAATATATAGACATCTTTCTTAGGAATAACAAAATTACAATTTCGCACAGCATCATTTCTTCTCTGAATGAAATTATTTGGTGTATTTTTAACAGTTTTGTCACAAGGCCCTTCGAACATTTCAGTTACCCCATCGACATAATCTTTTTTAACTAGAGGTACAAAGTATTACCCTTTTCAGCTTTTTAATAATAATATTTCTTTCTTACAAATACCTTTAAACAAATCAAAATTATTTTTATCTTAGACAGTTTATTAGCCGTATGAATATTAGTCTCCATTTTAATTTAACAGGCCTTTCTTATGTAATTTTTATCTGACACAATAAATTTAAAAATACTACTTTATACATTAGCTACTATATAAATTACAGTTTTATTAGCGTAACTACAAGGAGCTTAATTATTTCCTTTACTTAGGACATAATTTCATTTTCATTTAAAGTGTGGCTAGTTTCATTACAAACTAGTCTGACTGTTTATTCATTTCATACATTGCCCTACAAAAATGATTTTAATCAATAGCATCAATATCCCTAGAGGGGCAAAGTACATGTGTCATAGAAGATCAGAAGACAAGCTGATAAAGAATTTTCAACCAGAGACCTTGTGGTGGTTAGAATTTGAGGTAAGAGCGAGGTCCGTAGGAAAGTTAGGTAAAGGAGTTCTAGGAACATAGAAATAAAGTTGGGCTGTGATGGCAATGCTCATATTGAGGTAGGAGGGAGCACAGAGACAAATGAGTGTGGCGAGGAGCTCTTCACATGGCTGATTGAAGAAAGCCTTGTATTTTAACACAGGTACTGAACCAACATTTGTCACATCAATCAGAAGGGAGATAGTAAAAATCACTTTCAGATGGAAAGGTGGGTGGATGAATAGGAGGTGTTGGCTAAGCCTTCCAAATCAGATCACAGGATTATTACAGCTACGGTGATGGGAGTTGTCCCCAATGCGGTATGCTTTATAAACCAGAGAAGTTAACCTTGGAAGGTTTGAGGTTATCGGTGAGGAAGGGGATGTCCGACTTTTCAGGATCAGCACGCATACCGGACTGGTAGGTCAGTGGAGACTGCGTTGTTGTCAGTTGTGGACTTTATTGAGGGTCAGATCAGTCAGATCAACATTAAGGGGGGGATACGTATGGGGGCTTTCCTTGATGTGTAGTAGCGCTTAATAGAACTTCTCAGCTGGGCATTTGGATACCACTAGAGATCACGAGATTTTCGACGGAATTATAAATTTTGTATTGCATTTTTAAATTAGCTAGTTTACTAAAAACATTTAATTTATAATTTGATAAAAAATAAGTTTCTCATATTTAATAACTCTTTTGGTACTTGAATTATACAGAACAAGACGAAAACCATATACAAATTTTAACAAATTAAAAATGTTGACATTTACTCCCCAAAAATTAATTTTTACATTTCATGATCTTACTTTTAACTCTTACTTTTAAATCGCTTTGCTCATTTAACCGAGAACGACCACAATATCAAGAGCACAGTGGTATAATATACTATAATAAAAATGTTGGCAAGATACGAATACAAACAAATAACAAAAAAAATTATAATAATTACACATGTGGCCTATGACTTTTATTTTGTGAATATTGTTATTATAATTCTCGTTTATATATTAAACTGTTATAAGTAAATTGTTTATATATATTTATATATATAAATATAAAATACGTTTTCTTGTTTAATAATATAAAACAACATAGGTTATTCAAATACAAGAATATTTATTAATTTATATTCAAAACGTAAACAGTACCAACATCATTAGGAATGAAAATTACAATCAAATTGTAATCATCATCAGGATTGTATTTTCATTCCTGATGATGTTGGTACTGTTTACCAACGAAAACTATGAATATAAATTATTAAATATTGTTGTTTTTGAATAACCTATGTTGTTTTAGAATATATATATATATATATATATATATATATATATATATATATATATATCTTTAATTGTATATCATATTTATTTATTTTGATTTTAAAAATGTACATACTGTATACTGATATATAAGTACATATATAAGAAAATGTATCTACAAACTTTATATATATATATATATATATATATATATATATATATATTTATATGTATATATATATATATATATATATTTATATATTTATATATGTATATATATATATATATATATATATATATATATATATATATATATGTTGATACGTATTCCTTCACGGATGGAAAAATATGATGAAAATTACTATCTGGAGTTCATCCGTTCATTCTGCAGTCCATAAATTCGCAGTTCCGACGTTTCGCTAGAATCTCATCCAGCATTGACGAGGTGAACCCAACAACAGTAGAAGAGCCATTTTTTCATATATATATATATATATATATATAAAGAACAAAAGTCAAAATACAAATACAAGAAAACATATTGCGATATATATATATATATATATATATATATATATATATATATATATATATATTATGTGTGTGCAGAAAAAAAAATATTTACCACTAACAACTTACATCTTTCCAACTAGACAGTTGACGAAAGCCGAAGCCTAAGAAGTTTGTTCAGGTTGACCTAATTGTTGAAGGATAGGTTAGGCTCTTTACTCCTATATATAATATATATCTGTGGAAAGATCGCTAGATAATGAAGACTGAAAAGATATAATACAAGAAGTATGGATATGTAGTGATACTGTAACTAAGTAACTTTCATTACAATAACTCCAAATAAAACTGTTTAAATCATCCATTTAATAAAATATATTTTTGTTGCACAAGATTACCCCAATTAGATTAGAAATGAGATAATTCTAAAAGGAAGGAATGTACGTAGGTTTACATGTTAAACATTTATTCTATTAATACAAGTTCATGGAATGACGTAAAAACCTATTTTTCTAACAATTGCATATACGAGTGTTATAAACACAAATATTGTTCTCTATATAAAAAGATTACACGCGTGCTATAGTTTGATAAAAAGTACGATATATTAGGTAGAGTTTCTCACTGAAAAGAAAAGATCCTTAGATGGCGGACAGCAATTGCTTCCCCGGCTTCCCTGCACAGTATTACTGTTTCCTGTGTAGCTCTTGTAAACGCTACCCTTTTCAGTTTAAAGTGTTTATGTGTGAAGTTAAATTCAAGTACAATGCTTGAAGAAAAAATTACTTTTCGTACTTTAATAAAACGTACAAACATTTTCCCAAGAATATTTTGTGTAATTAAAGTATTAGACTATATTCCCTTGTTTTTTTAGAGTTCAAGCTAGTAAAACATGACTCAGCATACACCGAGTTCCTCATGTATTTTTGTAATAAATAAGTGGCGATACACCTAAATTAAAACCGATTTCTGAATTTGCATTCCTTACCTTTTGAGGTGAAACTAAGAAAGTGAAGTTTAGCATGTGAATAGATGCAACTGGTGATTGTTTACTTAATTTGCGACCTATAGAACCTTTAACCTTTAACCTTTAACTGGGAAGGAAACACATGCGCTACCTTCATTAATTATTTCCTTAAAAAAAACCAGCTTCAGTAAATAACCTTAGGCTACATCATCTGGTAGGAATGATATGGAGTTCTCTATTTTTTTCCGTTATACACTATACTCTTGGAACACTCAGTGTTTATACACTGTGGTAATCTAGGGTTTTCTGTGTGTATGTATGTGTGGATGTGTGTGTGTGAGTATGTGGTGTGTGTGTGTGTTTGTGTGTGTGTGTGTGTGTGTGTGTGTGTGTGTGTGTGTGTGTGTATGTGTGTGGGTGGGTATGTGTGTGGTGTGAATGTGTGTGTGTGTGTGTGTGTGTGTGTGTGTGTGTGTGTGTGTGTGTGTGTGTGTGTGTGTGTGTGTGTGTGTGTGTGTGTGTGTGTGGTGTGTGGGTGTGGTGTGTGTGTGTGTGTGTGTGTGTGTGTGTGTGTTGAGACGGTCAAAATGGCAGTTCAAGTTGAGAAATTAATAATTTCAAATTTTTGAATAACAAATTTTATAATTAAATAATAAGGTTTTAATTTATTGTATAATGATACGTTGTAAAGAGTGAAGAAGCCAGTAAAAGTTTGACTAATTATTATTAAGACAAATTAAACATTAAAATAAAATAAAATAAAACTGTAATAACTAAATAAATGTTTACAAACAGAAGTGCAGTGAAAATTTTCTAAGTGCCGAAAAATGCTAACTTAAGAACTGGGCCATGTAGAACTATCACTGACATTTTAAAATGACCAGCAGAATCCAAAAAGAACCAAATAAGGAAAACCAAATTAAAAAACTTAAATAACAAAAACGTTACAGCCATTCTAAAGAAATAGACATTCTTCAGTATTCCACAACCGGTAACAGAATTATGCAGGTTTAATCGAATACGTTGTCCAACCCGGCCGTACAAGATAAACGCACGGAGATAGCGCCGAGCTAAGAGCGGGGAGTGGGGGAGGGTTACATAGCCGCAATAAATACAGGAACGCAAGGACCTGTAATGCAGACTGTAGAAATTTTTAATACGAGGTGCTAACGGTCGCAATGTCGGTCAGAGCCTAGGACAACCACCAAGGGCCAGATGGAATCAAACAGCCACGTTTCTGCCGTCTAATTCGATCCACAGACTAGGACTTCAGACTCAGCCTCCGGGACGTGAAGGTCAGAGGAGAATGGAGAAGGACTTCCATCGACTTACCAGGGATGACTACTTCCAATGTCCAGGGATCTGGAATCAAGTTGAGAGGACTCTAGGCTCCGCAGGGAAATTCTTGGTAAGTAATTTTCTCTATTATATAAAAATAACGTCAAATTTAGTCAGTTAAAATTATTAGATTCAAAATTTTCAATATAAATTAAACAATGACTTCACTCTAAGTAGAAATTTTAAATAAATGTTAAATAGTAAAGATAATTTATATAATAAAAATGCTAAAGTAATAAATAGTAAAGATTATATTCATAGAGTGGGTTTGGCCATAAGCCCATAACTTTCAGGAAGACCAGATTTATAGAATTATACAATTTTTAAAATTATTTTTTATAAAACGTATAATTTACCAATTTAATCTGACAATCAAAGAATAAATAATTTTATTATGTTAAATTAGGAAAGATTTTTTGTTTAAATATGTAAATGTAATTAATGGGTTATATATAAAATGTAGAAATTAAATATATAAAATATAAATTTAAACTATTATTTGTGATTATAAAGAAAACTAAGAATTAGTAAAGAGAGAGTCAAATGTATTTTAGTTGAAAATATATTTTTTTAATTTTAAAAACAAGTAATTAAATGTATTATAAAAACTTTTGGTATTTAAATTTATCCTGTGTTGAACAAATAAAACTTTTAGTTTTTTCCAACTAATAAATAATGATTGTTAAATCAAATCACAATTTTAATTAAATGTCATTAATTAATAAATATATAAAATTCAGAGCCTAATGTTTCTTCAAACGAGTTCTCTCCTGAGGACAAATTTATTGTAAAATAAATTAGCTAATCTGAAAATTAGTTGGTTTTTTATAATGAAGTCCAGACACGAGATCTACTGGCAGATCATGTTTAAAGAAGGTAACTTGAACATGATCGTATTTTGAGCGTCCCTTTGCTGTGCCTGCAGATCTTCTAAGATGGTAAGATTCTTTGGAAATTTTGTGTGTTCATGTTAATAGTGTTTCTTTCCAGCTGACTATTTTACTGACAAGTATGACTATTTAAAGACCCAACTAAACAAGTTAACCATTTCGGGGCGGGGGGGGGGGTCATAAAAATTATGGAATCAGCGGGAAGTCGCTTGCATTTAGGCGTGGCAAATAAAGGGTGACCACAAGACAAATATTAAGAACGCTCGAGGCTACACGAACACAATAGCGGAACGGAGATAAGCAGGCGAGAATAAAAATAATAAAAAGTAACAACTGCGTAACAGCATTAACGTTACGATAAGTAAAACGTAAAAAAGAAGAAAGTTTCGGGGGGGGGGGGGCGTTGCAGTGTGTGTGTTATTTTCTCTTTTGATCTTATTGAAAATGACAAATTTTAGTCGAAAACACTCTAATAAATTTAATTAATTATTTTTTGGTTGGTTCCTACTTGATTAGGCTAGTCTAAAGACATTCATATGAAATTAGAATAATTTATATACAAAACCATTCCTCTTCTGCAAACTAACTTATTTCATTTAATTTTAATTATTTTATACAATTCAATATTATATATAAGAAAAATCTTTAACAAATAACTTGCCAAAGTTCTCACTTCCTGCCATTCCCGGTCCCTGGCCTTTAGATCTGATTGACGCTGAGGTCTTCCTTCTTCTCCCTGTATTCTGTGGAATTTTCGGACAGCAAAACCATGGTAAGTCGTTACGATTGAGATAAATTTTTCCGAAATGGAAGTACCGATTGCCGAATCACGAATAATAAATTGCGTTATAAATTTAACGATAGAAACGTTCTTGTAGACGCCTATTGACTGTTTTGTCTAGCTGAAAACTGACATAGTTTCGTTCGGCACTTGTATAAATTTTTTTCGGACTCTTTTGACAAAATGTGTGCTAACGTTTTAATTGGCCTTACAGTACTTCCCCCTCCAGCCTTTTGGTCTTATAACTCTATCAGTTTATTTTTCTTGTTAAAATCTGTCCCTCCGTTACATGAGTCATCTTGTTTGAATGCCCCTTATCGTTCTTTTGGTTCCTAAATGTGTATTTTATTTAATTTCACTAAAATGTTTTTCTTAATAAAGTTTTATGGTTATGAATATTATTTCACTATTGATCTTTACACACTTTACCCGTTACTTAGAATTGTTAATGGTGGTTGTAATTGGTTTGGTTCAAAAGATAGTATTTATGAGTTATTCTCTTGCACTTAAATAGCGGCACTACACTCCCGGTTTGTCATATTTACTTGTTAAATACAAAATTTATTTTTGACTATTTAAATGTTAGCTGCCATTACAGTGTGTGTGTGTGTGTGTGTGTGTGTGTGTGTGTGTGTGTGTGTGTGTGTGTGTGTGTGTGTGTGTGTGTGTGTCGCAACGTCCTCCCCCGGGCTCGGCTTCGCTGTTGTTGCAGAATTTATTTATTTATTATATATTTATATATCTGCAGCTCACACCGTTTTTTGTACCGTGTTAAGATCCCTAAATTTTGTCTTGTGTTCCCGCGTAATGTACCACGCCCAAATGCAAGCCTATTCCCGCTGACTCCTACCTTTCCGTTTGTACGATCTTCCCTAAGATGGTTGGCAGGTTTGTTGGGTCTGTATATAGTCACGCATGTCAGTAAAATAGTCAGCTGGAAAGAAACAACTTTTATATGAACACACTAAATTTTCAAAGAATCTTACCACTTCATGAGATCTGCAGACACAGCAAGGAGACGTGCAAAATATGATCATGTTTAAGATAGATATTTTAAAAGGCTCCTGTGTTCTTTAAACATGATCTGCCAGTAGACCTCGTCTCTGGGCTTCAATACAAAAAACCAACTAATTTTTAGAATAGCTCAATAAAATTGTTCTCAGGAGAGAACTCGTTTGATGAAACATTAGGTTCTGAATTTTACATATTTAATAATTAATGAAATTTAATTAAAACTGTACTTTAATTTTATATTCATTATTTATCAGTTGAAAAAAACTAAAAGGTTTTATTGGTTGTTCAACACAGGATACATTCAAATACTGTAAGTTTTTATAATGCATTTAAATACTGATTTTAAAATAAAATAATTTTCTTTTCAAATAAAATACATTTAGCTCTCTCCTTATCTTCACAAATTATTAATTAAAACTTCGTTAATTTTCCCATATTTAAATCCTACATTTCATATACAATTCATTAATTACATTTACACAATTTTAAACAAAATTATTTGCAAATTCAACATAATAAAATTTGTTGTCTTCTTATTTCAAGATTAAATTGTTAAATTCACATTTTATTATATATAATTTTAAAATTTGTATGATTCAATAAATCTGGTCTTCTTGAAATTGATTGGCTTATGGCCAAAACCACATTGTAAATTTAATACTTATTATTAATTATTTAAACATTTTTGTTATATTAATTAATTTTACTACTTTTAAGATTTATTTAATTTTTTAACGTAGAATGAAGTCATTGTTTAACTTTAATTGGTAATTTGAATTTAATAAATTTAACTGACTAAATTTGACGTTAATTTGTATATAATAGAGAAAATGACTGGCCAAGGATTTCCCTGCCGGTCCTAAAATCCTCTGGTCTGGATTCCCTGGTCCCTGGACATCGGAAGTTGACATCCCTGGTCAGTCGATGGAAGTCTTTCTCCATTTCCGCGTCCTGGAGGCTGAGTCTAGAGCCCTCGTCCATGGATGGAAGTAGATGGCAGAAACGTGGCTATTTTGGTCCCATCTGGCCTTATGGTGGTTGTCCTAGGCTCTGACCGACATTACGACCGTTAGAACCTCGTATTAAAAATTCCTACAGTCTGCCTTACAGGTCCTTCAGTTCCTGTATTTATTGCGGCTATGTAACCCTCACCTCTGTTCTAAGCTCGTCGCTATCTCCGTGCTTGTTTCTTCTACGGGCGGGTTGGACAACGTATCAGTTTTAACCTGCATAATTTAGTTATTTGTTTTAGAACACCTAAAAATGTCTATTATTTTAAAATGGCTGTAACATTTTTTTTATTTGAGTTTTTTAAATTCTGTTTTCATCACTGTTTATTATGGATTTTTCTGGTCATTTCAAAATGTCGATGATAGTTCTACGTGGCCTAGTTCTCAAGTTAGCATTTTTCGGCACTTAGAAACTTTTCACTGCATTCCCGTTTGTCAAATTTAGTTAGTTATTACAGTTTCATGCTATTATAATTTTTAATTTGTCTTAATAGTTCTTATTCAAAATTTTACTGTCTTCTTGGCTTTTGACTATGTTTATTATACCATAAATTAAAACCTTATTATTTAAATATTAAAATTGTTATTTAAAAAATAGGAGACTATTAATTTCTTACTTGAAACGTTGATTCAGACCGTTTTAGTGTGTGTGTGTGTGTGTGTGTGTGTTGCAACGCCCCTTCTTTATGAGCGATCTCATCTGACCATCTGGAAATTTGCATCCGCTTCGTTTGCTTCTTCTACCGCATGCTAGTGGTGGTGGTAGTTTTCAAAAAAAAATTTTAGTTGTCTTGGTAAAATATGTTTTCTACTGTTTCCAAAACCCATGCCTAGATCCCCGGTGTTCAAACGTCGGTGCCGCGCCTAAGCACAAGCCTCGACCCGCCGACTCCTGCCTTACTGTTTGTATAAACCCCTAAAATGGTTACCGTTTTTTTGTCGGTTCTTTTACTGTTATAATTGTCAGTAACATAATCAGCTGGAAAGAATTCAAGATTAACATGAACACTCAGAAACCACAGATGCTCTTACCATGTTCCTAGATCTGCAGACACGGCAAGGTGGACATGCAAAATATGCTCATGCTTAATTTACCTGTTTAAAGACTCCTGTGTTTTTTAAACATGATCTGCCAGTAGACCAAGTCTCTGGACTTTAACGTAGAAACCAACTATTTTTCAGAATAGCTCAATATATTTAAATAAATTTAGTCCTTAGGGAAACACTCTCCTGGAAAAACATTACGCTCTGAATTTTATCTAATTTATTAGTTACTGAATTTTAATTAATTTTTTGACCTGATTTAATAATCATTATTTATTAGTTGGAAAAACTTAGAAGTTTTATTTATTGTTTAACGTAGGATAAATTTAAATTGAAAAGAAAATTTTATAATAGATTTAATTGCTGTTTCAAGCTTAAAGAGTTTATCATATACTGAAATACAACATAATATTTCTTGTAACTGTTACTTTATACTTTTCATATTCACAATTAATTTTTTAAACTGTTCTCATATTTGATACACTTATTTTCAAAATTTTATACTGAAGTTACCTAATTATATCCACTTTTATAAACAACAAATTTTTCATAGTTTAGTTGACCTTACACAAATGAACCCTTTGCTTACATAGTTTATTATAAAAAAAAGTGTTCACATCATTTAACTTTCCAAGAGAATTGGTAAATTCTAATTCTTATCTCGACAATTATAACATTTCAATAAGTTATCATATATTTTTGCCTTTCTTAAAGATGGCTCATTAATGGTCGAAACCACTCTGCGAATTTAAATATAAAATTTAAATATTATTTCATTAATATTTTCATGGTCAAGCCAGTGCATAGTGGTTACATATTAATTGAGCAATAGACAAGCAAGAATTTGTCCCTCTTTCTACACTGAGTTGTTCATGATATTTTATTTCTTAAGCATTTTGAATATACTTACACAAATTATTTGTAACTTACTTAACATTATTTAAAACCCTTGATAAGAGTGAAGCCATTGTTTATTTTTATTTCATTGAAAATTTTGAATTTAATAAATTTAACTACTAAATTTGACTTCGTTTTTTTTTAAATGACTTGCTAGAGATTCACTGTCCAATCCTCAGTTCCTTACTTCTTGATTCCGGATTCATGGGGCGCTGGAAGCAGCCAACCCTGGTAAGTCGGTGTGAGTCCTGCTACATTCTTTGATGATCTTAACATACCGGATACTGAGTCTGGAGAACGCGTTCATGATTAGAGTTAGACGACAGAAACTTGTTGTAAGGATCCATCTGGCTCTTGGTGCTCTTCTAGACGCGAACCGACATTACGGCCGACGACTTCTCGTATTAAAATTTGGTTTTCTGGCTACCTCACAAGCCTTTGTCTATTTCTTTTTATTACGGCGATCCAACGTTCCCCCCACGCTCGGTTCTTCGCTATCTCAGTGCATTTTCCTGTATTGGCGGGTTGAACAACGAATTCGAATAAACCTGCAAACTTCTATTATCGTTATTTGAAACACTCAAAACTGTCTATTTCTTACGATTCGCCGTATCTTTTTTATTATTTAAGGTTTTTGGATTCGGTTTTCACTATCGTTGCTGTTGGATGCTGCCGGTCATTTGGAATGTCACTGATGGTTGTAGGTAGCTTAAATCTCAAATTAGCATTCTTTTGATGTTTTTCAGCAATTAGGAATTTTCATTGCACTCCATTTTGTCAAATTTAGTTAATTAATTACATTTATTTTTTATTTATTGTATTATTTTTTTTGTAGTTATACAAAAACTGATTTGTTTCTTCACTCTTTAATACGTATCTTAATTAGAAAAATTAAATCTGTATTACAAAAGTTTTGAATCAATTATTCAAAATCTAGAAATTGTTAATTTCCCAACTTGGCGGGCACTTTTACCGTCTCAGTGTGTGTGTGTGTGTGTGTGTGTGTGTGTGTGTGTGTTGCCGCGGCCAAACATTTTGCACCCTCCCAATGACAAAATACCCCATTAAAAAGTGAATAGAAAACTGATGATAGTAGTAATAAGCATTGATGCTGATTTAGAGTAAGCAGTGGACCTTTGCTAACTCATTTTATTACGTTTCGTGATTGGCTCAAGGTAACTTCTCTATGAAGACAATCGTGAAATGAGTACAACCTCCCCTCACAAAACCTCTGCCTTTATATGAATAAGAAGATAATTTTAGTAGATTATTATAAAATAAATTTGTATCTTTAGAGGAATGGTATGCGTGTATAGCCTAATTGTTGCAATGGAAACTCTTGAAATCTCTAGATATTTTCAACATTATATTGTCGAATAAAGCCTCAAGGGAATATATCTTTACGAAACTATGGAAACCTAAATAAAAGTATTTTTGTATTGTTGAACATTTCCTTTAAGCTATTGTTTCAAATCTCACTATTTAAACTTTTCTTATGTAATCATTCGCAATAATGTCGACTTTTAAACACTCAGACAAACTAATTTCCTTTCAAGTAGGCAATAAGTTATACCAACGAAATGTCAATGTCAAACGAAAGGTTAGTCAAGAACAAAATGTAAATAAGAAACTCAACAAGAAATCTGAGTTTGTGGAATAAACCTTTATTCTTAAATAAATATTTATTTAATATGATTTAGGACAGTAATATATTATTTGCAATTATTTAATACATTGTTTATTGTATTCATTTACTGGTTGGTTTTGTCACAGATTCAAGCTGACATTTAGCATGTGCTTTTAACTGTAAAACCTCTGGGGAAATCTAACTCTTTGCAGCTGAGTGGGTCGGAGACATAGAAACAGCAAAGTATAATTATTCGAAGAAAAAGATTAATTCACATTCCAACAACTGTACATCATAATGATTATAAGAACCAAGTGGTTTCCAAGGAGTTTTAGGTGAACAAGACTTTGGTTTCAAGGTTTTACTTAGTTACAATATTCTTTCTTTTGATTATGAACCATTTCGTAGAGTTGAAATGCAATTAGTTTCGACTAATTTGAATATACGTCCACACTTAGTCGTTTAGACAGCCACACTTAAACCTTTACACATGCATGTTTGGACGTTTATACATGCACACTCAGATGTTTATACATGCACACTTAGACGTTTATACATGCACACTTAGACGTTTATACATGCACACTTAGACGTTTATACATGGACACTTAGACCTTTATACATGCACACTTAGACGTTTAGACATGCACACTTAGACGTTTAGACATGCACACTTAGACGTTTAGCCATGCATGTTTAGCTGTTTAGACATGCATACTTAGACCTTTAGATAAGCATACTTAGACGTTTATACATGCACACATAGACGTTTATACATGCACACTTAGACGTTTATACATGCACACTTAGACAATTATCCATGCACATTTAGACGTTTAGACATGCCCACGTAGACGTTTAAAAATGCACACTCAGATGTTTAGACATTCACACTTAGAGGTTTAGTCATGCATGTTTAAACGTTAAGCCATGCATGTTAATCATGCATAATTAGACATTTAGACAAGCATACTTAGACGTTTATACATGCACACATAGACGTTTATACATGCACATTTAGACGTTTGTGTATACATGCCCACTCACATGTTTAGACATGCACACTTACACATTTAGACATGCACACACAGACGTTTAGACATGCATACTTAGACTTTTAGACATGCATGTTTAGACCTTTATACATGCATGCATAATTAGACGTTTAGCCATGCATGTTTAGACGTTTAGACATGCATAAATAGACGTTTAGACATGCATATTTAGACGTCTAGACATGCATATGTAGACGTTTATACATGCACACTTAGACGTTTAGCCATGCATGTTTAGACGTTTATACTTGCACACTCAGATCTTTAGACATGCATACTTAGCTGTTTAGACATGCACACTCAGACGTTTAGACATGCACACTTAGACGTTTAGACATGCACACATAGACGTTTATACATGCACACTTAGACGTTTATACAAGCACACGCAGATATTTAGACATGCACACTTAAATGTATAAACATGCACACTTAGACATTTAGACATGCATACTTAGACGTTTAGACATGCAGGTTTAGACGTTTAGACATACACACTTAGACGATTATCCATGCACACTTAGACGTTTAGACAGGCCCACGTAGACGTTTAAAAATGCACACTCAGATGTTTAGACATGCACACTTAGAGGTATAGTCATGCATGTTTAGACGTTAAGCCATGCATGTTAATCATGCATAATTAGACTTTTAGACAAGCATACTTAGACGTTTATACATGCACACATAGACGTTTATACATGCACATGTAGACGTTTGTGTATACATGCACACTCACATGTTTAGACATGCACACTTACACGTTTAGACATGCACACACAGACGTTTAGACATGCACACTTAGACTTTTAGACATGCATGTTTAGACCTCTATACATGCATAATTAGACGTTTAGCCATGCATGTTTAGACGTTTAGACATGCATACTTAGACGTTTAGACATGCATATTTAGACGTCTAGACATGCATATGTAGACGTTTATACATGCACACTTAGACGTTTAGCCATGCATGTTTAGACGTTTAGCCATGCATGTTTAGCTATTTAGACATGCATACATAGACGTTTAGATAAGCATAGTTAGAGGTTTATACATGCACACTTAGACGTTTATACATGCACACTTAGACGTTTATACATGCACACTTAAACGATTATCCACGCACACTTAGACGTTTAGACATGCATGTTTAGACGTTTATACATGCACACTTACACGTTTATACATGCACACTTAGACGTTTATACATGCACCCTCAGATGTTTAGACATGCACACTCAGATGTTTAGACATAGGTACTTAGCCGTTTAGACATGCACACTTAGACGTTTAACCATGCATGTTTAGACGTTTATCCTTGCATGTTTAGCTATTTAGACATGCATAATTAGACGTTTAGATAAGCATAGTTAGACGTTTATACATGCACACATCGACGTTTAGATATGCACACTTTGACGTTTAAACATGCATGTTTAGACGTTTGTACATGCCCACTCAGACGTTTAAACATGCAAACTAAGACGTTTAGGCATGCACACTTTGACCTTTAAACATGCATATTTAGACGTTTAGATATATTCACTTTGACGTTTAGATATGCACACTTAGACGTTTAGACATGCATTTTTAGATGTTTAGACATGCACACTTCCGTTTAGACATGCACACTTAGATGTTTAGCCATGCATGTTTAGACGTTTATACTTGCACACTCAGATCTTTAGGCATGCATACTTAGATGTTAGACATGCACACTCAGACGTTTAGACATGCACACTTAGACGTTTAGACATGCACACTTATACGTTTAGACATGCATTCTTAGACGTTTAGATAAGCATACTTAGACGTTTATACATGCACACATAGACGTTTATACATGCATACTTAGACGTTTATACAAGCACACTCAGATATTTAGACATGCACACTTAAATGTTTAAACATGCACACTCAGACATTTAGACATGCATACTTAGACGTTTAGACATGCATGTTTAGACGTTTAGACATACTCACTAAGACGATTAGCCATGCACACATTGACGTTTAAACATCCAGATTTAGACGTTTAGATATACTCACTTAGACGTTTAGATATGCACACTTAGAAGTTTAGACATGCACACCCAGATATTTAGACATGCACACTTAGGTGTTTAGCCATGCATGTTTAGACGTTTATACTTGCACACTCAGATCTTTAGACATGCATACTTAGATGTTTAGACATGCACACTCAGACGTCTAGACATGCATACTTAGACGTTTAGACATGCACACTTAGACGTTTAGACATGCATTCATAGACGTTTAGATAGGCATACTTAGACGTTTATACATGCACACATAGACGTTTAGCCATGCACACTTTGACGTTTAAACATGCATGTTTAGACGTTTATACATGCACACTCAGACGTTTAAACATGCAAACAAAGACATTTAGACATGCATACTTAGACGTTTAGACATGCATGTTTAGACGTTTAGACATTCTCACTAAGACGATTAGTCATGCACACATTGACGTTTAAACATCCAGATTTAGACGTTTAGATATACTCACTTAGACGTTTAGATATGCACACTTAGAAGTTTAGACATTCACACCCAGACGTTTAGACATGCACACTTAGATGTTTAGCCATGCATGTTTAGACGTTTATACTTGTACACTCAGATCTTTAGACATACATACTTAGATGTTTAGACATGCACACTCAGACGTCTAGTCATGCATACTTAGACGTTTAGACATGCACGTTTAGACGTTTATACATGCACACTTAGACGTTTAGACATTCACACTAAGACGTTTAGCCATTTACACGTTGACGATTAAACATGCATATTTAGACGTTTATATATGCACACTTATACGTTTAGACATGCACACTTAGACGTTTAGACATGCAGTCTTAGACGTTTAGATAAGCATACTTAGACGTTTAACATGCACTCATAGACGTTTATACATGCACACTCAGATGTTTAGACATGCACCCTTAGACGTTTAAACATGCACACTTACACGTTTAGACATGCATACTTAGACGTTTAGACATGCATGTTTAGACGTTTATACATGCACACTTAGAAGTTTCGACATGCACACTAAGACGTTTAGATATACTCACTTAGACGTTTAGATATGCACACTTAGAAGTTTAGACATTCACACCCAGACGTTTAGACATGCACACTTAGTTGTTTTGCCATGCATGTTTAGACGTTTATACTTGCACGCTCAGATCTTTAGACATGCATACTTGGATGTTTAGACATGCACACTTAGACGTTTAGACATGCACACTTAGATGTTTAGCCATGCATGTTTAGACGTTTATACATACACACTCTGACGTTTAGACATACACACTTAGACGTTTAGACATGCACACTTAGGTTATGTCCTAATTGGAGAGTATCGCGCGAACGAGCGTTCAGCGATGGTTGGTTAAATCTCGCGTTGACGGCGCTATCTAAATGTCTGTCCTCATACAGATCACCCATTCGTACGACCAGACATCGTCGTATGTTCACAACACACCATAGCGTGACCACCTCAGTTGTCGTTCTCCAAGCTGTAATGAATTCTGGGCTGCGTTTTTGCTGGGAAATGTGTATTTATCGACGATTTTTGAAGAAGAATTTCCTGAGAATAAGAGAAAGCATACTAATGAAGTATATCGAAGCCGATCTAAACTGGGGGAGTTTAAACATCTGTATCACGAGTTAGGAAGTCAAGGAGACATATTTTAACAATACACAAGAATGTCAGCTACAACATTCCACTACAACTGCAAGGTTGCTTGGCTAGAAGTATAACTAGATGAAGAAGATATTTCATTAGCGATGAGTTTTGGAATCTTGCTTCTCAGTCTCAGTTTTCGTACTTGGTTCAGACATTTGTAGTAGAAAGTCAATGATTTGAGGAAACAGGTCTCTTAAACATCCTCGGTTTCACAGTCTTTCTCTTTAAAGGCGATCACTTTCTCTTGTTCAACTTGAAGCATTCTCTTCTGAAACTCTTTAAATTCTGGAGGTATCTTGCTAATGTATCCGATGACGAAGATTGTTAAAAATTTCTGTCAGAAATATCAAGAAAGACGTGATGGTGAATGGGTAGCGTCATGTTCTTAGAGGGGAGAAATAGTTAGTTACTTCACTGACTTCCTGTACATCATTGTCTTCTGGTAATTGTACCTCATGAGCTTTGTCACCATCTTCGATGTTACCCTGATTAGGTTTCTTTTCATCGGCGGCATAGTTGTGGTACGTAGTTTGGGTTAGCATCACATCTTCGGGTAATACGCACTTGTTTATTAATTTCTCCTCAAAATCAATATCAAATTCGAAAATAAGATATTGATAGCACCACGAAAGACAAACTGGTTTGTTTTCGAGCGATAAAGCGTTCTTTTGCCCGATTCATCGGTCGCAAACTGCAACCAAATCGGCCACTTCCCTCTCCATGCACATGTTTGGTGTGCACGCGATTGACCGATGTGCGCGACGCGATGTTGAAACAAAAAAGTGCAAGCGATCTCCCTCATCGTGCGAGCCCATCTTAGGTTCAAAGAGGACAGTTCAATACTTGTTTATTTGTTTGATATTTTCATCGTGCGATGTAGCATTCAACGCTGAACGCTTGCTCGCGCGATACTTCCCAATTAGGACATAGGTTTAGACGTTGAGACACGGACACTTAGACGTTTAGACATGCACGCTTAGACGTTTAGACATGCACACTTAGACGTTTAGACATTCACACTTAGACGTTTAGACATGCAAACGCAGATGTTTAGACATGCATACTTAAGATCAGCAGATGCTCCCAAATTAGCCTTCGAAAGTTAACTCGCATTCATACCAGGTATGATAATTCTTTAAGATAATTCTTACCAGGTATTATAGTGTAAGTAACAAGTGAATACAAGAAAAAAGTTTGCACAATTATATATATTAAAAAATGTTAGGATGTTTTTGTGTACGCTTTAAATGCTGCAAAAGGTCTTCTGCTATTGAAGTCAAATTATGGCACGACGTACAATCATCTTCAAAGACTATTTTTATTTATTGTTTTGGTCTGTAACATACCCGGGACCGCAGGAAAACAACGCTGTTAACGGTCATCTGTGTACCAGCAAAAGCGCCATCTGCCGCAAGAGAGGGTAGCTAGCTAAAGACAACCACAGACACATGTGTAACAATAACTGTTTCCAATTACATTGTTTATTATTAAAAAGTTACCTATCCACTTGCATAACAATAGTTACAAAAACCTAATTAAATGCTCACAAAAATCTCTTCGTTGTACATACCACTAGACAAACCAAAAATAACCAAATACACTTACCCTTCACACTCCCTTCAAATATTTCAGCTTTGTTATTATATGTTTGTATAAACATTAAAGTTTACCATAGTTGTGACCGCTATTTTTTTGTGATGACGCTTTTATGGTTTTCAAAGTTCTTGCCAATGAGTAGTTTCAATGACTCATGTCCAACTAATTCTAATCCTAGGTATTTCGAATATCACTGCTTGCAGAGGATGGGCTCTTTTATGTTGAGCCCAGTTTTAGGATTCTGGTGGACAGTAGCAAGAGTTGGAATGTAGTCTTCGACGGAAATGGGCTTATGCTCTGTCAATATTTCACGTCTCAGCAAAGCACAATGTAGTATTGTGTCTATGGCGTCATTAAACACGTGAAAGTGTACATGAAGTTGACTTCTTTGGTAAGTTTCCTATTCTAGTGTTAGACAGGGACTTTTCACTTTCAAGGACGCTGTACAGTCTCCACAATTAAAACTAGGAATTTGACGTCCACCTGTATACTCGATCTTCGATCAAACGTTTCCTGCAGTGATCAAACCCCTCTGATTTCTTCCGGTAAAGTCTTCTTATAACTCCCCTTCTTTAATAACGCCCGATTCTTCTTCTTCTTCTTTTCCGTTCGCTGCCTTCAGGATCATGTCTACGACCGACATTATGCCAGAGTCCGCGTGGTTTCTTCCAACATAGATCGCAAAGCTGATCAAAGAAAAGTGTAAGAACCAAGGCATCGAGGTCATCCTTGGAGATGCGAGCGTTTTTAAACTCCATCATCACATCACGAAACACCGGGTGAAACAAATCCGATATGGCCTACTCACCGTTATTTTTGGTTCCAAGTTGAATCCATACATCAAATGCATTTTTATAATCGTCCTGGGTTATCTAGTTTTCCCTTGAAAGGTAAATGTCTCTAGAAATGTCTCGCCACGGTTGTCATAATCGAATATGAAAATCATACTTTCTCAACACAAGTATATTATTATGTTGTATTTATTAATTCTATGTTTGAAAACATACTTCTTTTGGATAAGATTATTTATCTACCATTGAAGATTTATTTCTCTCTATATATAAACCTCACATTTATGTTCCTCTTTATCTTGTCTTTAGTCCTTATGAGTAGATCTGCCCTTAGAATAGCACAACCACCCCTAACTCGGCCGCTACGTAACCTAGGACTATAGGGGTAGTTTCGGATGACGTAGGGGGTTGACGCCTACCTGATCGTAGCCTTAGGGGTGGTTTTGACCACGTCTAGAGGGGTGGGGGGTAGTTTTTCGAAATAAATTATTTTCAACCCACTAACCTAAGCTAGCCAAATTTGATCAAACCTAACCTAACCTACGTGTGGGGGGTGATCTCGGCTACGTATAGGACCATCTCCGGGGGTAGCTCAGAGGTGGATTGGGGGGTGGGGGGTAGTTTTCAAAAAAATTTTGGAAAAACGTGTCTTGACTGATAGGGCGGGCCTAGAGTGTATTATCGCGACGGAAGGGGTAGTTTCACCTAAGGGTAGTTTTTCGAAAAAAATTATTTTCAACCCACTAACCTAAGCTAGCCAAATTTGATCAAACCTAACCTAAGCTAAGTGTAGGGGGTGACCTCAGCTACGTTCAGGACCATCTCCGGGGGTAGCTCTGGGGGTGGATTGGGGGGGGTAGTTTTCGAAAAAATTTTGGAAAAACGTGTCTTGACTGATAGGGCGGGCCTAGAGTGTATTATCGCGACGGAAGGGGTAGTTTCACCTAAGGGTAGTTTTTCGAAAAAATAAAATCCGACCCACTTACCTAAATGATTAAAGACGACTCTGAATGACCTTGAGCATGGACCAAGGGCCTAATTGACTACGTCTAGTGGTGGTTATTGGATCCAACCCAACCAACCCATAGGGTAATATCAAAAGCATGCAGGTCCATCATGAATGAAGGCGGGTCTGAATGAATGAAGGCGGCTCTGAATGACCTTGAGCGTGGACCACGGGCCTAATTGACTACGTCTAGAGGTGGTTATTGGATCCAACCCAACTAACCCATAGGGTAATATCAAAAGCATGCAGGTCCATCATGAATGAAGGCGGGTCTGAATGAATGAAGGCGGCTCTGAATGACCATGATCATAGACTATGAGGTGTATTTGACTACTTCTAGAGGTAATTAATGGAAAAAAATCAAATCAGGCATATGACGCAAAAACCACCGGGACATCCTCCCCGGAAGTAGCTACCGGCGTGGGGTTATCTTAAGATATAACTGTTTAATATATGAAATATCAACGCTCGAACGATCCCAGGCGGTAGGCCCACCCTAAAATGAACGGTATAACCCAGGGTAATGAGGGATACAAGTTGAATGTTAAATGCCGCGTAGGCCGCTCACTCGAACCCTGACGGGCCAACGCCTTAAAAACAAAATATCTAAAAACATACCAGGTATAGCAACAGAGGTATCTAGTAGGGCCCACCTCCAAAGGTAAAAAAATAAACAGTGTAACAAAGCCTTATCGTTGAGTGAATACGTTTGACCTACATGTGCAGGCATGCAGAGATAACGCAAATCCCTAGAACCGCAAAGACAAATAGCTACCGGTGGTCTATTTTCATATTATAAAAATAAAAAGCAGTTACCTGTACAAAAAAAATAAATACCTTTGCAGATAAGAGAGCAAGAACCTGGACACATAGAAGAATCAAATACGTGTGCAGACAGAAGAAGCAAGGATATGGACGGATAGGAAAATAAAGGACCCGGACAGGTATACGAGGCAATGCTTGGGCAGATAGAAAAAACAAGGATTTGGACAGGTAGACGAGGTAGGGCTTGGGCAGATAGAAGAAACAACGATCTGGACAGATAGAAGAAGCTAGGACATGGATAGGTAGACGAGGCAAGGGTTGGACAGATTGAAGAAGCAATGACCCAGAGAGATTGATGAGGTAAGGCTTGGACAGATAGAAGAAGCAAGAACCTGGACAAATAGAAGAAGCAAATACCTGGACTGGTATACGGAGTAACGTCTCGGACAGATAGAAGAAACAAATATCTGGACAGATAAAAGAACCAAGGACTTCGGCACGTAGAGGAACCAAGACTTGGACAGACGGAAGAAGTAAGGACATGAACAGATAAGAGAAGTAAGGACCTGGACGGATAGAAGAAGCAAGTACCTGGACAGATAGAAGAAGCAGGGATATGGACAGATAGGAGAAGGCTTGCCAGATAGGAGGAGGTCCTTGACCTGGACAGATAGAAGAAGCAAATACTTGGACACATAGAAGAAGCAAAGATCTGGACAGATAGAATATGCAAGTACCAGGACAAATAGAAGAAGCGAGTAGTTGGACAGATAGAAGAAGTAAGGACTTGGACAGATATGAGAAGCACGGACTTGGGCAGATAGAAGAAGCAAGTACATGGATACATAGAAGAAGTAAGAATATGGACAGATAGGAGAAGCAAGGACCCGCACCGATAAAAAGAGCAAATACCTGGACAGATAGAAGAAGCAAGGACCTGTACCGATGGAAGAAGCAAGTACATGGACTGATAGAAGAAGCAAGGACCTGGACCGATAAAAGAAACAAGCACCTGGGCAGATAGAAGAAGCAGGTACTTGGACAGATAGTAGAAGTAAGCACCTGGACAGACAGAAGAACCCAAGGCCTACATATATATATAATCAGAAATCAATGTAAATAATCAAATAGCCTCAATGGATATATCGTATAGCTGCAAATGTATCTAGATATAAAGGTATATATGGAGAAACACTAATAAAGAGGCCTATCACAAAACGAGAATAAATATATGTTATAAAACGATCCTAAAACGATGCTAAGCCAACATGCCTGCTATCATACATATTCGTATATACCGTGTTAAGCCAACATACGTGATAGTCCACATAATGTATTAAACAAATATGCATGTAAACCTGCATACATACTATGCTAAGCCGACTTACACGAATCCCTAAATGTGCCTACTATGTCGGTAAACCACCGGCCAAAGCCTATATGATCTAAGCCTGACACACATTTACACCTCGTCTATCGGGTAGAACCTGACAACTGTATAATACGGGAAGTACTATATGGTATAGCTAACAACGCATAACCTATCACGCCCAAGACGGTCAACAAATATTACAATATAATTAAAAAAAGTTACGCAACATATATACATACAGTGCTAAGCCAACATTCAAGCATATATACTTTGTTAAAACAGCATGCAATATACTCTAAATAGCCATATATACGTTGTTAAACCAATATGAAGGTTAACCTATACACCCTGTATTAGGCCGATACCCCACACAGGCGTATATACTACGTTAGGCCTACATAATGCGTTAAACAAACATGTGTGTAAGCCAGCATACATATTATGCTAAGCCGACAAGGGCCTACAAATTATAACACATTATATCCAACGCATAGTTTAGCTAAAGGGCTATCACCCTTTCTCAACGAGACCCTGTGGACAGGACAAAAAATGCAGACCAACATTTATGATCTCTTAGTCATGTTTCGCTATCATAATGTGGCTTTTACTTGCGATATACGTCAGATGTATCGTCATATGAAAGTCCACCCTGATGATCAACCTAATCAGCTGATCCTATGGAGGGACCATGTCGATCAACCTATTTCCACTTATCAATTGACCACAGTAACCTATGGACTTAGTTTTTCACCTTACCTGGCGATAAGAACTCTTCATCAGCTCGCCTCCGATCAAGGTGCTTCATTCCCTCAGGCTGCCGAAGTACTCCGCACACAAACCTTTGTAGACGACATTATTGCGGGTGGTCATTCCATTGATGAGGCCTCTCATTTCAAAACTCAGCTCATTTCTCTTTTACTTCGAGGTGGCTTCGAATTGCGGAAATGGACTACTATCGCTTATCAACTATTACAGGATCTTCCAGATGAACACCTAGAGACACCCACGTTTCTTCAGGATACCGCACAACCTCATTATAACATTCTTGGACTTCATTGGCCATCCTCTTCGAACGCTTTTACTTACCATTTGAATTTTCCTCTAAACTCTAAAACTAAATGCCAAGTGCTCAGCGTTATGGCTCAAATTTATGACCCTTGTGGTTTCCTTTCGCCTGTTGTCATGTGGAAAAATGCTTTATGCAGCTCCTCTGGACAAAAGGGTTGGACTGGGACCAATCCCTACCACCTGAACTTCTAACTCAGTCGCAAAAATTTGCAAAGACTTCTTATTGTTACAAAATATTGTAATTCCTCGGGCTTTACGCTTGAGTCACTCGCCTAACATTGAGCTACACGGTTTCTCAGATGCTTCTGAGAGTAGATACGCTGCTGTCATTTACTAAGGATGTCAGGTTAGCGACAACTCGGTGGTAATTCGGCAGCTATTATCTCAGACTCGGGTAGCCCTACTGAAATACTCGCTGTACCTCGCTTGAAGCTAAGTGCTGCTCATTTACTCGCCCAATTAGTGACGTATATTATATCTATTTATAACCAAAAAAATGGAATTTTCCTTTGTTTTTCTATGTTGCGATTCGACAGTAACACTGACATGGATACAATCACCTCCTTATGGACTCAAAACCTTTGTCACCAATCGGGTAGCGCAGGTTCAAGAATTATTGCCTTCTCATTATTGGTGGCACGTATCGAGTGAACACAATCCCGTTGACTGGGCGTCACGTCGATTACTTCCTTCAGACCTACCTCAACATAAATTATGGTGGTACGGACAACAGTAAATTTGTATCTGTAACCAGATAAATTATTATCTTGGTTACAACAGTCTCATGATAACTAAAGTATATCTCATTTTGACCCTGCAAAACCCATTGACACAGGGGAATATAAACCTATTTCACCTATATCTCTTTTCTCCACTGTTCACTAAGAATGGGACTTGCTGCGGAAATATTCTAGCTTTAGTCGACTGCAGCGTGTAATGGCGTACTTGTTGCGTTTCATACACAACTCATGTCACTTAGGAAGAACTGTTGGACCTCTCACTACGGGGGAGTTGAACTCAGTCAGAATCCGAATATTGAAATTACTTCAGGCATCCTCATTCATCGAAGAATTAAAGGCATTATGACACACCCCTCCTAACAGGGTATCTTCTAGGCTTCGACGATTAACACCATTTCTCGATAGTGATAGCGTCGTGCGAGTAGGTGGACGACTCGAAGCAGTACAGAGTCGTTACGAGACGCAACATCCGGTGATTTTGCCTAAGAAACACCCTGTGGTTGACTCCTCGATTGACCTATATCATCGGGAGTACCTTCAATCGGGAGTTCAACTCACTCAATCACTTCTCGTACAAAAGGTGTGGATATTGTGTGCTCGGAATGTAATGCGTACACGCGTCTTCAAGTGTACTGTGTGCTTTAAGCACCGACCTAAAAATAAAAATCCTTTTATGGGAAACTTATCTCATCCTCGACTGACCCCTACTCGCCCATTTCTCAACACAGGCATTGATTATGGTGGTCCTTTTACTCTGAAAGTACATAATCTACGCTCTATTCGAACCATCAAAGCATACATTTGTGTCTTTTTTGCCTTGCCACCAAGGCTGTTCACATTGAGGTGGTCTCTGATCTCTCGACGGACGCGTTCATTGAAGCATGAACTCGATTTGTGTCTAGAAGAGGTCTTTGTCAACACATCTATTCCGCTGCGGAAAAAACTTTGTGGGAGCTGACAATGCTCTGCGATCTCTACTCAGGACCTCAGGACAAGATCTCGTTTGTGAATTTTCATTTCAACGTGGAGTTAATATCCACTTCAATCCTCCTGATGCACCATATCCTCCTAATCGACTTAAGCATTGAAACCTCGTCCATGCTTTTTACCAACGCGTGTGGAAAAGGTGGCAGCTGGAATATATTCACACTCTACAGCAGCGGACCAAATGGACGGAAACGACAGACAACCTGCGTGTGGGCGACCTAGTGCTAATGCATCAACCTACTCCCCCTCACCCTTGGCCATTGGCAAGAGATATACAAGTGTTCCCTTGCAAGGACGGTGTGGTGAGAGTTGTTCAGCTCAAAACACAGCCAGTACTTATAACTCGACATTCTCATAAGGGTTTCCCCCTGCCCATTAGTGCAGAATAAACTTATTATTTTTCCTCGTGTCTCTAGAAAAGGAATTTTTATTTTTTTTAGTGTGTATTTGTTTTTTGTAAAAAACTTTCAGTTTGTTTATTGTTAATTATTGTTTTTTTTCTCTCATGCTGGGGTAGCTTATATTGTATTCTTCTTTGAATCCTAGGAGGATTCAAGGCCCCCGGTATGCTACGTACTTTTCTTTAAATTGAATATAATTTAAAAAACAGTGTAAACGCTGACACAACTTGTGCCATATAATAGAATGACGTGTACATATTATTCACTAAAAAGACTTTTTTTCAATAGAAATTGACTGACATCTACACAAAAAAAACCTGTTCCACAACGTTGCCTAGTGATAACTGTGTGGCAAGGCCAAATTCGTACATGTGCACTTGCTAGAAGGTTACATTTAATAATTTAATTTTAATTATACTTCTAGGCCTATTAAGAGCTCATCAAGAGCCTATTAGGCCTATCAAGAAAAATATTGTCAAAATCGGCTGTAAAGTTTGTTGCTAGTGTTACAATGAATCACAGAAGCTAGTATTAAATATTTTTATAACTTATGAGAAAAGATAAATTGTAGTTATACGATTTAAAAACTGATAAATTTTAATTTTATTCAGTAAGGAGACACTTGTGATATTTCTAAATCAAGTACTATTGCATTTAAGTTAAATTCGGTATTTGGTATAACTTGATAGTTACGACATTATAGTTAAGTTCATAACATTTTAGATTCTATCCCGAATAAGCTAGAATTTTATATCTTCACTACCGCGAATTATGAATTAAAAAAAAAAAACATAAATCAGGGTAATCCATGGGTTACAAAAAACCGGGGGTGGATTTCATATCCTAACGTAGTAAAAAATGTGCAAAAGATTTTAAAAGCTAAAAACGTTAGACAATCAATTACTGACCTTGTTAGTCTTTAGTTTCATAGTTAAAGAGATTATTCATAAACTCATAATATCACCCCAAAACGTTTTTTGGCTGCACCAATAAAACTCACTAGATATCCTAAAGTGTGAAGATATGCAAATAGCTAAAACACAGTATTGTATAAAATAAAAATAACTGTTAATAAAAGTCAAGATTACCTCACTTTGTTTAGTTTTGGAATATCTTCTGTATCTTAACAACTTTAGAAATAATTTTTTTTTAAATTTGAGGCTATCAAGGCAAATTATTAATTATCTACCTCAAGGGCTTTAGATATTTTTATACAATAAAGTTAAAAAAATACAGTGTTAAATTTCTCTTCATCTCGGGTCGTTATTACGGAATCTTCAATAAATTCGAAAGCGGTGAAAAAGCTACATAAATTGTTACATAAATTGTATTTTAAAATTTCTTACTGCATTTCTAAAAGTTAGTAATTGTTGTGCTCTGCATTTAACTTCATATGAGTTGACTTTTATTGCTTTTAAAACTACCATTTTGAAATGCAAAACAATTTATGTTAGAACTTTGCTAATTTTAGAGACCGAATGATTAAAAGGACTGGGAATCGCACAGAGCCACGTGTTAGGCGACCACCCCGGTTAGATTTATCACCTCTATCACTGAGCTTTTGAGAAATGATCCAAAAAAAACATGGAAAAAAATGTCCAAAATGATATCTTATGATATCCTCTTCTCGCAATCACACCTTGCTACATCAGTATTTCCTATTTTAAAGTTGCCTAATTGTAACTTTTTATAACAAAATTTTATATTTAGTAAAACTTTTTAACTTTAGTTTTAGGCGATTTTCTTATTTCTTCCTGCACATTTTAAAATGTCAGTGGTCTTTCTACGTGAATGTTGACCTTTTTTATAATTCTCCTAGTTTGTCCTATCTCTTTCAAATCAATAAAAAATCACTCCCATTCAAAATGACTTTTTATACAGAAATATTTAAAGATTGTTACTTATGGCACTGTATTATAATTTTATATATGTCTTCTTACTCAAAAATAAAATTATAATTTTTAAATTCAACATTTTCATTGTAACGCTTACATTCTCAATTCAGGCCCGTTACAGTGCGTCAAGGTCACAACAGATGATGACGCAAATTTATTCAACTGGTATGCCTACCTATATAGAATTAGGCTTATTCCATGCTTTATTGTGAAATAAAAGTATTGGTTTTCCACATTAGTTACTTGAACAACTGTTATATTTGAAGGTTATGTCTAATATTCCCTTGAAAAAAATTAGTGCTAATCCAGCAATTTCTAAAATATACTCCTATGCATGTTATTAGTATAGGTACGTGTGGATATGTTCATAATATTTAATTTCTTGCTCTTAAGATCCAAGTGAAAGGTCCATTGCTATTATTTTTCACCACATTGCTTCTCAGAAGGAGGTTTTTGTATAACAGTTTTGAATACTTCTCGAAATAGGGCAAAAATTTAACTCTTTCTTTGTCGAACGTTTTCTACAGTTGTATCAGGTAGGCTGGGATGTTGGCCTTTTTATCCTTCCATTCTCTTCCCCTAAAGACTCATGATTCCCAAAGCCTTGTTTCTTGTCTTTACCATAATTCGGCCAAAGTGGAGTCCCATGGTTAAGACTAGTAAAGACTACTAGAACAAACTATGAACTACGATTATTAGATTGTATCGAAATTTTTAATTAGTTTCAATGCATATTGTTTGGGCTTGATTTTAGAGATATTTAATTCGAAGTTTTTATTTTTATTTTTTCAAAAATAATTATTCCGAATATTATACTAGATTATGGTAGCAGTTGTTTAAAGATATTTAGATTTCTTTATTTCATTATAAGCCTGCAGAATATAATATTAAAGGGCAATATATAAACAAGGCTGATATATTTAACAAAATCATTTTGAATTTAGTATTTTCTGAGTACTTTTAAAAATCAATCTATTTTTTAGGTGAGAGATATCAAAATAGTGGTGTCTAACTTCCAAAGTAAAGTAGATATTCGTGGTACTTACGTAAATTAATAAATTTATTAGAAAAAAATATTATTTTGAGAGTTACTAATATTGTTCATTTAAAATTTATAATTTTATTCGTTATAACTAAACATTATTCTTTTGTCTTAATGGATTCCTTAAAACCAATCCATAAGGACTAAAGACAAGATAAAGAGGAACATAAATGTGAGGTTTATATATAGAGAGAAATAAATCTCCAATTGTAGATAAATAATCTTATCCAAAAAAAGTATGTTTTCAAACATAGAATTAATAAATACAACATAATAATATACTTGTGTTGAGAAAGTATCATTTTCATATTCGATTATGACAACCGTGGCGAGACATTTCTAGACATTTACCTTTCAAGGGAGAACTAGATAACCCAGGACGATTATAAAAATGCATTTGATGTATGGATTCAACTTGGAACCAAAAATAATGGTGAGTAGGCAATATCGGATTTGTTTCACCCGGTGATACTCTTTTTCGTGATGTGATTATTATTAATATTACTAAAACTCGGAGGGACCTTATCGGTGTAGAGCACTTAGCTGTAGCCTTTGTACTCTCTTCCCATCCCTACCACAGGACTAGCTTAGTGGATACCTACCTCTTTGCAGAAATCAAGTACCCACCTGATGCTAGATCTTCTGATATCCTCTGGTGTACATACCTGCCAGCCAAACCACTTTCACTTTGCAGCTCCCAAAACAGGACACTCACAGAGTACGTGGATTGGGCTTTCCTCTTGGTCCTCGTCGCATCTCTTGCATACAGGGGACCTAGATTTTCCAATTTTGTATTGGAACCCCCTCTAATTCCCATGGCCTGTAACCAGCTCTACAGTAGCTCTGAGTTGATGTCTACTGAAGGAGAGTAGTTCTTTGCCCCACACATCCCCTGAGTAACCCCACAGTACCTTGGATTTGTTACACCCCAAGGTTACATTCCATTCTTCCCTGCACAACCTGTCTATATGGGCCATGATCCTCTTGCGCCCCTCCCGAGGCGGCATGCCTACTGCCCTCAGCAACGGTCCTTGGGTTATACACCCTTGTTTTGCTAAGGCGTCAGCTCTCTCATTCCCTATCCAGCCAGAATGTCCTGGAATCCAGATTAGGTTGAGTGAATTATGCTTACTCAGCTGTGCCAAAGAAGCCATAGTCTCAGCCACCAACCTAGAGCTGGTACTAGCCTTACCTAAAGCCTTCAGAGCTGCCTGACTGTCCGAGCAAATCCAGATGGTCTTGCCCCTCCTGCTAGACCCTATTATTTCCTCACCACATAGTTTGATCGCGAGCACCTCCCCCTGGAAGACAGAGTTGTAGTCCTCCAGGCGATGACAAAATCTGTCTTGGTGTCTCGGTCCACTAAATCCTGCTCCCACTCCTTCCTTCATCTTGGACCCATCGGTGAACCAGATTTCACCATGTCTGGGTCTATACTCCGCCCATGCCTCTCTTGCAGGAATAAGGATTTTGTAGTTTCCTTTTTTCCTTTTGAGAGGCAGTATCTTATTCTGAGGTTCTTTCCAGAGCTCCTTCCCCAAATAGCTGTTTATGAAGTTTGCAACTTGTCTTCCACTGCCCAGTACAGCTTAGCCGGTATGCAGTTTTCATTTCCTCCATCCTAATTTGAAGACTCAAGGATGGAAAACCCAACATAACCTTCATGGCCGCACATGGTGGGCTTCTCCTTGTAGCAGTTAAGCCTCTAAGGAAGAGCCCCTGCGCGCGGTCCAGCATTGTTTTACTTGTTTCTTTCTGTGCCCTGTCCCACCAGACGATAGAGGAAAAGACCAACCTCGGCACCACAATGGCGGAGTAAATCCAATTCATTTGACGTGGACCCAAACCCCATCTCGTGCCTATTGCTCCTCTGCATTGCCAGAACGTAGCTATGGCTTTTTTGCACTTATCCTCCAAATGCTCACGCCAGAGTAGCTTCCTATCCAGAATAACTCCCAGATATTTAGCACTCTCAACGTAGCTTATTTTGGAATTACCAACCTCCATCATCTCCAGCGATTTAGTTTTATATCGCCTAGTGAAGATGAGTGCCACAGATTTCTCTCCTTAAATGCATAGTGCATTCTCCCTGCACCATGCTTCTGTTACCTTGAGTGCCTCTTGAAGCAGGTCTTTGAGGACCTCTTCAAATGGTCCCCTAACAAGGATAGCTATGTCATCCGCATATCCTACCACCTTGACACCCATTCCACTGAGTGTCCTTAGTAGGCCGTCCACGACAAGGCTCCACAGCAAAGGGGATTACACTCCACCCTGCGGGCAGCCCTCCGAGACCATCCCATTTATCGTGCACCCCATCCAGGATGCAGTGCTTATCCGGTTTTGCAAGGAACTCATAATCCAATATATAATTCCATCAGAAATCCCATTATCCATAGCTGCTCTCTTGATGGCCAGTCTAGTGGTACTATTAAAAGCCCCCTCCACATCAAGAAAAGCCCCAATACATATTCCCTTGTTGTTGATCTGACCCTTAATAAAGTCTACACCCGACAACAGCGCAATCTCCACTGACCTACCGGTTCGGTATGCGTGTTGGTCCTGATGAAGCGGATACTGCTTCAAAGGTCCCTCCTTCAAATAGTAGTCCACCAGCCTTTCCAATGTCTTTAACAAGAAAGATGTGAGGCTGATAGGTCTGAAGTCCTTTACCTCTGTGTAACCTTTCCTCCCCGGTTTGGGGATAAAGATAACCTTCGTTTTGAGCCACTGCCCAGGCGTGTAACCCAAGGCAACACAGCCTCTGAGTAATCCTGTCAGTAGCCCTATTATTTCCTCCAAGCAATTTTGTAGTAGTGCTGGAGTAATATTATCTAATCCAGGCGTTTTAAAAGGCTCAAAAGACAGAATTGCCTCTCTCACCTTTTGCGCTGAGATCACCTGCCCAGCAATATTCCAGTCTGCCCTTAGCCCAGTATGTCGGAGGTTTTGAGCACCGTCCCCCAACGTTCTAATATCGGGAAAACTGTTCCTCATAAGCAGACGCAGTGTTTCCTCCGGGGTGTCAGTAAAGCTACCATCAGTCTTCTTGACAAACTTAAGCTCTCCCCTCGGTCCACCTGCTGACACCTTAAACAGTCTAGCAGTGTCACTCAGTGTGCTTGTCTCTGAGCACCACTTTTCAAAAGAAGCACGTTTAACCTCTTTAATAAGATTTTTATAGAGACCCTGGCTGTCTTTATATGCCTGCCAGGTCTCCGCGTTTTCTTCTTCTTTGCCTGATTAAAGAGTCTTCTAGTCTCTTTCCGTCTTGCCTCCAACTCGCTGTTCCACTTACGCTTACCAGGCCCAGTGTTTATCCGCGAGAGAGGGCAATTTTCCTCAAACGACGTGGAAATTGCAGTCCTGATGTAGGCCTCAGTATTTTCCAGTTCGTTTGATGTACCATATTTACCACGGAAGTCAGACATCCGCCTCCTCACCGAGGACTTAAAACCTTCCCAGTTTGTCCTTCTCGGGTTCCTGAACCACACCACATGGGGAACCACTCCCCTCATTGTAGCAGTGATGATCCGGTGATCAGACATGGAGGGCTCATCTGAAACCTGCCAGTCATGCACCCACCTTACCATTTGTCTATTACAGAAGGTGATATCTAGAACCTCCATTCTGTTTGAAGTGACAAATGTTGGCTCGGCACCTGTGTTTAAAACCACAAGGTTTTCTTCAATCAAGAAGGCTAGGAGCTCCTCACCTCGCTCATTTGTGTCTGTGCTGCCCCACACCTCATTATGTGCATTGGCATCACAGCCCACTAAGATTCCTATATTCCTCTCCCTGCAGTACCGAACTAACTTACGTAATTCTGCAGGAGGCGATTCTCTATTGTGAGCGCAGTAAGTGGAGGCCACGATGAACTCCCTGCTCCCACTTACCTCGCCCTTGCCTCGAATTCTAACCACCGCAATGTCTTTAGTTGAGAATTCTTGAATCAGCGTGGCTTCTAGTCCTCTGACTATCACACATGCTCTGTGCCCCTCATGTTCCCCACTTGCGTAGGTGCGCCCAGCTGCAGTCAGACCCCTTATACGGTTCCTGACCAGCCACGGTTCTTGCACCAGCGCAAGCGCTGGAAATGTGTGCCTCTCATTTAAGCACCTGGTTAGGACAACCGAGGCGCTTTTACTGTGATGCAAGTAGATTTGCAGGATCATTGCTCGAGGGTCAGCCATCTCCAACTGACCACTACGCCTTCTCCTGATTCTCTCTCTCGCCCTTCTCTTCCAGGTCCTTAGAGTTCCACTTAAAAGTGACCTCTGCAGTCCCCAGGAAGGCTTTCCCATCTCTTGCCTTTAATAATCTGGCCGATGCCTCATCCAATCCTATTCAGAGGAGGCTTGCAGGTCCTCGCTCAATGCACTGTAGGATCTTCCACTTCGAAGTGTCAATTTCTGGGTTTTGCATCCCGATGATCTTGACCAGCTGAGTGGCCTCTTTTTTTGTTGGTGGTACTAGCACCGTCACTTTCACCCTTTTGATCAGTTCATCTGGCAGTACTAGCCTTGCCTGAGTCCCGTCCTCGAGCTTAACTGACGGTACCACTTCTCCCAGCCATTTTGCCGATTCCTCCTCAGCACAAATAAATGCTGCGACTCCATCCCTTAGGTGAGTGTCTCTGAACCGCGGAACAAAACCTCCACTAGGAGTGTCCAGAATCCTGTCCATGACGGTGCCCTTAAGGTGGTCGAACGCCGCCATCTCCATTCTCACGCCTACACTATCCCCAAAGGTCACAAGAACCCTCGGAAGGTTGGCGGAGATCGCCGAGAAAGACGACCCTCCCGACTAAGCAGGCCTAGACCTCTTGACCTCCGACTCTGGAGTAGGATTAGAAGTACTCCTTTCCTTCCTTTTCCTCTCTCTCTTTTGTCGCACTAAAGTCCTACCTGATCCACTGGCTTCCGGGACGACAGGGCGGGTTCTAGCCCCAGCCTCCGTCAAACCCTTCCGCTGCCCGGATCGGTGTTTCCTCAAAGGGGGTGGCGGTAGTTCTCTGCCCTCCGCCTCCGCCTTCTTTGCTTCCTTATGGTAGGAAAGCCAGAGTGCTTTCCTCCTTTGTGCACCACTCATTCTTCCTGTTGCCTTCGCATCTGGATTTCCATCTGTCTCTACGGGGGCCGAAGCCACCTTCATAGGAACAGATTTGTCGGTAGGTTCTAAGCCCTGACCAGTTAAATTCATTTTTTTCTCTGTCATGTGTGTTCCCACGAGCAGCTAGGGAAATAAAGGTCCGCCGCCGCAGAGCCCCGCTTACGGCGGTAAGGCGACTTAAGTACTCAGGGGTGGCGCCAGGTGCCCCTGAGGCTCTTTTAAAGACCCTCCTTACCCTGAGGGTCACGAATCTACATCGGCACGGATCGCATAACACCTTCAGATCGGGGGTGTAAGTGCCCATCCAGACCACCAACCTGGATGAGGGGTGCTTCTTGGTTGCCGCCCGCAAGGGAAGGGCAGTGCGAGAGCCGGGCAGATAACAACCCTTCAGGTGCTAGGACTGGCCCCTTTTTTTGAGCCGCCTTCATGCACTCACACAAATGCCTGGACTTCCCGTTTATAGGGAGCCACATACGTACAGCTCCGCTCCACCCGTCCCCCACGCCCGGATTAAGCCTCTCCACCACGTCAAGGTCATGCAGCCCATAGGAGAGGTCCGTGATGTGATGATGGAGTTTAAAAACGCTCGCATCTCCAAGGATGACCTCGATCCCTTGGTTCTTACACGTTTCTTTGATCAACTTTGCAATCTATGTTGGACGAAACCATGCGGACTCAGGAATAATGTCGGACGTAGACATGATGTTGAAGGCAGGGAACTGAAAAGAAGAAGAAGAGGAATCGGGCATCATTAAAGAAGGGGAGTTATAAGAAGACTTTACCGGAAGAAATCAAAGGGGTTTTTGACTGCAGGAAACGTTCGATCAAAGATCGAGTATACAGGTGGACGTCAAATTCCTAGTTTTAATTGTGGAGACTGTACAGCGTCCTTAAAAGTGAAAAGTCTCTGTCTAACACTAGCATAGGAAACCTTACCAAAGAAGTCAACTTCATGTACACTTTCACGTATTTAATGACGCCATAGACACAATACTACATTGTGCCTTGCTGAGACGTGAAATATGGGCAGAGCATAAGCCCATGTCCGTCGAAGACTACATTCCAACTCTTGCTACTGTCCACCAGAATCCTAAAACTGGGCTCAACATAAAAGAGCCCATCCTTTGCAAGCAGTGATATTCGAAATACCTAGGATTAGAATTAGTTGGACGTGAGTCATTTGAACTACTCATTGCCAAGAAGGTTGAAAACTATAAAGGCGTCATCACAAAAAAATAGCGGTCACAACTATGGTAAACTTTAATGTTTATACAAACATATAATAATAAAGCTAAAATATTTGAAGGGAGTGTGAAGGGTAAGTGTATTTGGTTATTTTTGGTTTGTCAAGTGGTATCTACAACGAAGAGATTTTTGTGAGTATTTAATTCGGTTTTTATAACAATTGTTTTACAAGTGGATAGGTGACTTTCTATTAATAAACAATGTAATTAGAAACAGTTATTGTTACATATGGCTGTGGTTGTCGTTAGCTAGCTACCCTCTCTTGCGGCAGATGGCGCTTTTTCTGGTACACAGATGACCGTTAAGAGCGTTGTTTTCCTGCGGTCCCGGGTATGTTACAGACAAAAACAATAAATAAAAATAGTCTTTGAAGGTGATTGTACGTCGTGCCATAATTTTACTTCAATAGCAGAAGACCTTTTGCAGCATTTAAAGCGTACACAAAAACATCCTAACATTTTTTAATATATATAATTGTGCACACTGTTTTCTTGTATTCACTTTTTACTTACACTATAATACCTGGTAAGAATTATCTTAAAGAATTATCATACCTGATATGAATGCGAGTTAACTTTCGAAGGCTAATTTGGGAGCATCTGCTGATCTTAAGTATGCATGTCTAAACATCTGCGTTTGCATGTCTAAACGTCTAAGTGTGCATGTCTAAACGTCTAAGTGTGCATGTCTAAACATCTAAGCGTTCATGTCTAAACGTCTAAGTGTCCATGTCTAAACGTCTAAGGCTATGTCCTAATTGGGGAGTATCGCGAGAGCTTGCGTTCAGCGTTGAATGCTACATCGGACGATGAAAATAACAAACAATTAAACAAGTATTGAACTGTCCTCTTTGAACCTAAGATGGGCTCGCACGATGAGGAGATCGAGGACACTTGTTTGTTTCATCGGTCAATCGCGTCCACACTAACATATGCATGGAGAGGGAAGTGACCGATTTGGTTGCAGTTTGCGACCGATGAATCGGGCAAAAGAACGCTTTATCGCTCGAAAACAAACCAGTTTGCTTTTCATGGTGCTATCAATATCTTATTTTCGAATTTGATATGGATTTTGAGGAGAAATTAATAAACGAAGTGCGTATAAAACGAAGATGTGATGCTACCCCAAACTACGTACCATAACTATGCCGCCGATGAAAAGAAAACTAATCAGAGTCACTTTGAAGTGGAACTCTTAGGACCTGGAAGAGAAGGGCGAGAGGGAAAATCAGAAGGCGTAGGGGTCAGTTGGAGATGGCTGACCCTCGAGCAATGATCCTGCAAATCAACTTGCATCACAGTAAAAGCGCCTCGGTGGTTCTAACCAGGTGCTTAAATGCGAGGCACACATTACCAGCGCTTGCGCTGGTGCAAGAACCGTGGCTGGTCAGGAACCGTATAAGGGGTCTGACTGCAGCTGGGCGCACCTACGCAAGTGGGGAACATGAGGGGCACAGAGCATGTGTGATAGTCAGAGGACTAGAAGCCACGCTGATTCAAGAATTCTCAACTAAAGATCTTGCGGTGGATAGAATTTGAGGCAAGGGCGAGGTAAGTGGGAGCAGGGAGTTCATCGTGGCCTCCACTTACTGTGCCCACAATAGAGAATCGCCCCCTGCAGAATTACGTAAGTTAGTTCGGTACTGCAGGGAGAGGAATATAGGAATCTTAGTGGGCTGTGATGCCAATGCTCATAATGAAGTGTGGGGCAGCACAGACACAAATGAGCGAGGTGAGGAGCTCCTAGCCTTCTTGATTGAAGAAAACCTTGTGGTTTTAAACACAGGTGCCGAGCCAACATTTGTCACTTCAAACAGAATGGAGGTTCTAGATATCACCTTCTGTAATAGACAA
Source organism: Prosapia bicincta (assembly GCA_036971475.1). NCBI lineage: Eukaryota > Metazoa > Arthropoda > Insecta > Hemiptera > Cercopidae > Prosapia > Prosapia bicincta. Next base: position 255,873,014 of record JBAIZL010000001.1, on the reverse strand, counting down.
ATGGTAAGGTGGGTGCATGACTGGCAGGTTTCGGATGAACCCTCCATGTCTGATCACCCTATCATCACTGCTACGATGAGGGGAGTTGTCCCCCATGTGGTGTGGTTCAGGAACCCGAGAAGGACAAACTGGGAAGGTTTTAAGTCCTCGGGGAGGAGGCGGATGTCTGACTTTCGTGGTAAATATGGTACATCAAACGAACTGGAAAATACTGAGGCCTACATCAGGACTGCAATTTCCCCGTCGTTTGAGGAAAATTGCCCTCTCTCGCGGATAAACACTGGGAGTGGTAAGCTTAAGTGGAACAGCGAGTTAGAGGCAAGACGGAAAGAGACTAGAAGACTCTTTAATAGGGCAAAGAAGAAGAAAATGGCGGAGACCTGGCAGGCATATAAAGACAGCCACGGTCTATATAAAAATCTTATTAAGAAGGTTAAACGTGCTTCTTGGGAAAAGTGGTGCTCAGAGACAAGCACACTGAGTGACACTGCTAGACTGTTTAAGGTATTAGCAGGTGGACCGAGGGGAGAGCTTAAGTTTGTCAAGAAGACTGAAGGTAGCTTTACTGACACCCCGGAGGAAACACTGCGTCTGCTTATGAGGAACAGTTTTCCCGATATTAGACCGGTAGGGGACGGTGCTCAAAACCTTCGACATACTGGGCTAAGGGCGGACTGGAATATTGCTGGGCAGGTGATCTCAGCGCAAAAGGTGAGAGAGGCGATTCTCTCTTTTGAGAATTTTAAAGCGCCTGGATTAGATAATATTACTCCAGCACTACTACAAAATTGCTTGGAGGAAATAATCGGGCCACTGACAGGATTACTCAGAGGCTGTATTGCCTTGGGTTACACGCCCGGGCAGTGGCTCAAAACGAAGGTTATCTTTATCCCCAAACCAGGGAGGAAAGGTTACACAGAGGTAAAGGACTTCAGACCTATCAGCCTCACATCTTTCTTGTTAAAGACATTGGAAAGGCTGGTAGACCACTATTTGACGGAGGGACCTTTGAAGCAGTATCCGCTTCATCAGGACCAACACGCCTACCGAACTGGTAGGTCAGTGGAGACTGCGCTGTTGTCGGTCGTAGACGTTATTAAGGGTCAGATCAACAACAAGGGGATATGTATTAGGGCTTTTCTTGATGTGGAGGGGGCTTTTAATAGTACCTCTAGACTGGCCATCAAGAGAGCAGCTATGGATCATGGGATTTCTGATGGAATTATAAATTGCATTATGAGTTCCTTGAAAAACCGGATAAGTACAGCATCCTGGATGGGGTGAACGATAAATGGGATGGTCTCGGAGGGCTGCCCGCAGGGTGGAGTGTTATTCCCTTTGCTGTGGAGCATTGTCGTGGACGGCCTACTAAGGACACTCAGTGGAATGGGTGTCAAGGTGGTAGGATATGCGGATGACATAGCTATCCTTGTTATGGGACCATTTGAAGAGGTCCTCAAATACCTTCTTCAAGAGGCACTCAAGGTAACAGAAGCATGGTGCAGGGAGAATGCACTATGCGTTCAAGGAGAGAAATCTGTGGCACTCATCTTCACTAGGCGATATAAAAATAAATGGAGATGATGGAAGTTGGTAATACCAAAATAAGCTACGTTGAGAGCGCTAAATATCTGGGAGTTATTCTGGATAGGAAGCTACTCTGGCATGAGCATTTGGAGGATAAGTGCAAAAAAGCCATAGCTACGTTCTGGCAATGCAGAGGAGAAATAGGCACGAGATGGGGTTTGGGTCCACGTCAGATGAACTGGATTTATTCCGCCATTGTGGTGTCGAGGTTGGTCTTTGCCTCTATAGTCTGGTGGGACAGGGCACAGAAAGAAACAAGTAAAAGAATGCTGGACCGCGCGCAGGGGCTCTTCCTTAGAGGCATAACAGCTACAAGGAGAAGCACACAATGTGCGGCAATGAGGGTTATGTTGGGTTTTCCATCCTTGAGTCTTCAAATTAGGATGGAGGCAATGAAAACTGCATACCGGCTAAGCTGTACCGGGCAGTGGAAGACAAGTAGCAAACTTCATATACAGCTATTTGGGGATTCACTGAAGGAGCTCTGGATATAAACTCAGGATAAGATACTGTCTCTTAGGAGGGAAAAAGGAAACTACAAAATCCTTATTCCTGCAAGAGAGGCATGGGCGGAGTATAGAACCAGACATGGTGAAATCTGGTTCACCGATGGGTCCAAGATGAAGGAAGGTGTGGGAGCAGGATTTAGTGGACCGAGACACCAAGACAGATTTGGAGCTGAGCTGGAGGACTACAGCTCTGTCTTCCAGGGGGAGGTGCTTGCGATCAAACTATGTGCTGAGGAAATAATAGGGTCTGGCAGGAGGGGCAAGACCATCTGGATTTGCTCGGACAGTCAGGCAGCTCTGAAGGCTTTAGGTAAGGCTAGTACCAGCTCTAGGTTGGTGGCTTAGACTATGGCCTCTCTAGCAGAGCTGAGTAAGTATAAGTCACCCAACCTAACCTGGATTCCAGGACATTCTGGCTGGATAGGGAATGAGAGAGCTGACGCCTTAGCAAAACAAGGGTGTATAACCCAAGGACCGTTGCTGAGGGCAGTAGGCATGCCGCCTCAGGAGGGGCGCAAGTGGATCACGGCACATATAGACAGGTTGTGCAGGGAAGAATGGAATGTAACCTTGGGGTGTAACAAATCCAAGGTACTGTGGGGTTACTCAGATGATTTGTTGGGCAAAGAACTACTCTCCTTAAGCAGATATCAACTCAGAGCTACTGTAGAGCTGGTTACAGGCCATGGGAATCTGAGGGGGTTCCAATACAAAATTGGAAAATCTAGGTCCCCTGTGTGCAAGAGATGCGACGAGGACCAAGAGGAAAGCCCAATCTATGTACTCTGTGAGTGTCCAGCTTTGGGAGCTACAAGGAGAAAGTGGTTTGGCTGGCAGGTATGTACACCAGAGGATATCAGAAGATCTAGCATCAGGTGGGTACTTGATTTCTGGAAAGAGGTAGGTATCCACTAACCTAGTCGTGTGGTATTGATGGGAAGAGAGTACAAAGGCTACAGCTAAGTGCTCTACACCGATAAGGTCCCTCCGAGTTTTAGTAATAATAATAATAATAAGTGGGCATGTCTAAACGTAAGTGAGGATGGCTAAACGTCTAAGTGTGCATGTATATTTGTCTACATATGCATGTCTAGATGTCTAAGTATGCATGTCTAAATGTCTAAACATGCATGTCTAAAAGTCTAACTATGCATGTCTAAACGTCTGAGTGTGCATGTCTAAACGTGTAAGTGTGCATGTCTAAACATCTGAGTGTGCACGTATAGACAAACCTCTAAATGTGCATGTATAAACGTCTATGTGTGCATGTATATACGTCTTAGTATGCTTGTCTAAAAGTTTAAGTATGCATGTCTAAACATATAAACATGCATGGCTTAACGTCTAAACATGCATGTCTAAACGTCTAAGTGTGCTTGTATAATCGTCTAAGTGTGCATGTATAAACGTCTAAGTATGCATGTCTAGACAGATAAACATGCATGGCTTAACGTCTCAAAATACATGGGTAAACGTCTAAGTGTTCATATCTAAACATCTGACTGTGCATTTTTAAATGTCTAAGTAAGCATGTCTAAACGTCTAAGTGTGCATGGATATAAGTCCGAGTGTGCATGTATAAACGTCTAAGTGTTCATGTATAACCGTCTATGGGTGAATGTATAACCGTCTAAGTATGGTTATCTAAACGTCTAAGTATGCATATCTAAACAGCTAAACATGCATGTATAAACGTCTAAGTGGGCATGTATAAACGTCTAAGTGTGCATGGCTAAACGTTTAAGAGTCCATGTCTAGACGTCTAAGCGTGCATGTATAAACGTCAAACTGTGCATGTATAGACGTCTATGTGTGCATATATAAACGTCTATGTGTGCATGTATAAACGTCCAAGTGTGCATGTCTAAACGTCTAAATGTGCATGGCTAAACTTCTAAGTGTGCATGTATAAACGTCTAAGTTTGCATGTATAAACGTCTAAGTGTGCAGGTATAAACGTCTAAGTATGCATGTATAAACGTCTAAGTGTGCATGTATAAACGTCTTTGTGTGCATGTATAAACGTCTAAGTATACTTATCCAAACGTCTAGGTATGCATGTCTAAACAGCTAAACATGCATGTATAAACGTCTAAGTGTGCATGTATAAACGTCTAAGTGTGCATGTATAAACGTCGAAGTGTGCATGTATATACGTCTAAGTTTGCATGTATAAACGTCTAAGTGTGCAGGTATAAACGTCTAAGTATGCATGTATAAACGTCTTAGTGTGCATGTATAAACGTCTTTGTGTGCATGTATAAACGTCTAAGTATACTTATCCAAACGTCTAGGTATGCATGTCTAAACAGCTAAATATGCATGGCTAAACCTCGATAAGTGCATGGCTAAACGTCTAAGTGTGAATGTCTAAACGTCTAAGTGTGCATGTCTAAACGTCTAAATATCCATGTTTAAACGTCTAAACATGCATTGCTAAACCTCTAAGTGTGCATGTCTAAACGTCTAAGTGTACATATCTAAACGTCTAAGTGTGCATATCTAAAAGTCTAAGTATGCATGTCTAAACAGCTGAACATGCATGGCTAAACGTCTAAGTGTGCATGTCTAAACGTCTAAGTATCCATGTCTAAACATCTGAGTGTGAATGTTTAAACGTCTAAGTGGGCATGTTTAAAACTCTAAGTGTGCATGGATAAACGTCTAAGTGTGCCTGTATAAACGTCTACGTATGCATGTATAAACGACTAAGTGTGCATGTATAAACGTCTAAGTGTGCATGTATAAACGTCTAAGTGTGCATGTATAAACGTCTAAGTGTGCAAGTATAAACGTCTAAGTGTGCATGTATAACGTCTAAGTGTGCATGTATAAACGTCTATGAGTGCATGTATAAACGTTTAATATCCATGTTTAAACGTCTAAACATGCATTGCTAAACCTCTAAGTGTGCATGTCTAAACGTCTAAGTGTACATATCTAAACGTCTAAGTGTGCATATCTAAACGTCTAAGCATGCATGTCTAAACAGCTAAACATGCATGTATAAACGTCTAAGTGTGCATGTATAAACGTCTAAGTGTGCATGTATAAACGTCGAAGTGTGCATGTATATACGTCTAAGTTTGCATGTATAAACGTCTAAGTGTGCAGGTATAAACGTCTAAGTATGCATGTATAAACGTCTAAGTGTGCATGTATAAACGTCTTTGTGTGCATGTATAAACGTCTAAGTATACTTATCCAAACGTCTAGGTATGCATGTCTAAACAGCTAAATATGCATGGCTAAACCTCGATAAGTGCATGGCTAAACGTCTAAGTGTGAATGTCTAAACGTCTAAGTGTGCATGTCTAAACGTCTAAATATCCATGTTTAAACGTCTAAACATGCATTGCTAAACCTCTAAGTGTGCATGTCTAAACGTCTAAGTGTACATATCTAAACGTCTAAGTGTGCATATCTAAAAGTCTAAGTATGCTTGTCTAAACAGCTGAACATGCATGGCTAAACGTCTAAGTGTGCATGTCTAAACGTCTAAGTATCCATGTCTAAACATCTGAGTGTGAATGTTTAAACGTCTAAGTGGGCATGTTTAAAAGTCTAAGTGTGCATGGATAAACGTCTAAGTGTGCCTGTATAAACGTCTACGTATGCATGTATAAACGACTAAGTGTGCATGTATAAACGTCTAAGTGTGCATGTATAAACGTCTAAGTGTGCATGTATAAACGTCTAAGTGTGCAAGTATAAACGTCTAAGTGTGCATGTATAACGTCTAAGTGTGCATGTATAAACGTCTATGTGTGCATGTATAAACGTCTAAGTGTGCATGTCAAAACGTCTAAGTGTGCATTACTAAACGTCTAAGTATGCATGTCTAAATAGATAAACATGCATGTCTTAACGTCTAAACATGCATGGGTAAACGTCTAAGTGTTGATGTCTAAACATCTGAATGTGCATTTTTAAACGTCTACGTAAGCATGTATAAACCTCTAAGTGTGCATTGCTATACGACTGAGTGTGCATGTATAAACGTCTATGTGTTCATGTATAACCGTCTAGGTGTGCATGTATAAACGTCTAAATGTGCATGTATAAACGTCTAAGTGTGCATGTATAAAAGTCTAAGTGTGCATGTATAAACGTCTATGTGTGCATGTATAAACGTCTAAGTGTGCATGTCTAAACGTCTAAGTGTGCATTACTAAACGTCTAAGTGTGTATGTATAAACGTCTAAGTGTGCATGTATAAACGTCTATGTATGCATGTATAAACGTCTAAGTGTGCATGTATAAACGTCTAAGTGTGCATGTGCATAGCCAAACGTCTAAGTGAGCATGTATAAACGTCTAAGTGTGCATGTATAAACGTCTAGTTGCGCATGTATAAACGTCTAAGTGTGCATGTATAAACTTCTAAGTGTGCATGTATAAACGTCTAAGTGTGGATGTATAAACGTCCAAGTTTGCATGTATAAACGTCTAAGTGTGCATGCATAAACGTCTATGTGTGCATGTATAAACGTCTAAGTGTGCATGTCTAAACGTCTAAGGGTGCATGTCTAATCGTCTAAGTGTGCATGTATAAACGACTAAGTGTGCATGTATAAACGTCTAAGTGTGCATGTATAAACGTCTAAGTTTGCATGTATAATCGTCTAAGTGTGTATGTATAAACGTCTAAGTGTACATGAATAAACGTCTATGTGTAAATGTATAAACGTCTAAGTATGCTTATCCAAACGTCTAAGTAAGCATGTATAAAAAGCTAAACATGCATGGCTAAACGTCTAAGTGTGTATGTCTAAACTTCTAATTGTGCATGTCTAAACGTCTAAATATCCATGTCAAAACTTCCAAACATGCATGGCTATACGTCTAAGTGTGCATGTCTAAACGTCTAAGTGTGCATATCTAAACGTCTAAGTGTTCATATCTAAACGTCTAAGTGCATGGCTAAACGTCTAAGTGTGCATATCTAAACGTCTAAGTTTCCATATCTAAACGTCTAAGTATGCATGTCTAAACAGCTAAACATGAATGGCTAAACGTCTAAGTGTGCATGTATAAACGTCTACGTATGCATGTATAAACGTCTAAGTGTGCATGTATAAACGTCTAAGTATGCATGTCTAAACAGTTGAACATGCATGGCTAAACGTCGATACATGCATGGCTAAACGTCTAAGTGTGCATGTCTAAACGTCTAAGTGTGCATGTCTAAACGTCTACATATGCATGTCTAGACGTCTAAGTATGCATGTCTAAACGTCTAAACATGCATGGCTATACGTCTATGTGTGCATCAATAAACGTCTATACATACATGTCTAAAAGTCTAAGTATTAATGTCTAAACGTCTGAGTGTGCATGTATAAACGTCTAAGTGTGCATGTATAAACGTCTAAGTGTGCATGTATAAACGTCTAAGTGTGCATTTATAAACGCCTAATTTTGCATGCATAAACGTCTATGTGTGCATGTATAAATGTCTAAGTGTGCATGTTTAAACGTCTAAGTGTGCATTACTAAACGTCTAAGTGTGCATGTATAAACGTCTAAGTGTGCATGTATAAACGTCCATGTGTGTATGTATAAACGTCTAAGTGAGCATGTATAAACGTTGAGTTGCGCATTTATAAACGTCTAAGTGTGCATGTATAAACTTCTAAGTGTGCATGTATAAACGTCGAAGTGTGCATGTATATACGTCTAAGTTTGCATGTATAAACGTCTAAGTGTGCAGGTATAAACGTCTAAGTATGCATGTATAAACGTCTAAGTGTGCATGTATAAACGTCTTTGTGTGCATGTATAAACGTCTAAGTATACTTATCCAAACGTCTAGGTATGCATGTCTAAACAGCTAAATATGCATGGCTAAACCTCGATAAGTGCATGGCTAAACGTCTAAGTGTGAATGTCTAAACGTCTAAGTGTGCATGTCTAAACGTCTAAATATCCATGTTTAAACGTCTAAACATGCATTGCTAAACCTCTAAGTGTGCATGTCTAAACGTCTAAGTGTACATATCTAAACGTCTAAGTGTGCATATCTAAAAGTCTAAGTATGCATGTCTAAACAGCTGAACATGCATGGCTAAACGTCTAAGTGTGCATGTCTAAACGTCTAAGTATCCATGTCTAAACATCTGAGTGTGAATGTTTAAACGTCTAAGTGGGCATGTTTAAAAGTCTAAGTGTGCATGGATAAACGTCTAAGTGTGCCTGTATAAACGTCTACGTATGCATGTATAAACGACTAAGTGTGCATGTATAAACGTCTAAGTGTGCATGTATAAACGTCTAAGTGTGCATGTATAAACGTCTAAGTGTGCAAGTATAAACGTCTAAGTGTGCATGTATAACGTCTAAGTGTGCATGTATAAACGTCTATGTGTGCATGTATAAACGTCTATGTGTGCATGTATAAACGTCTAAGTGTGCATGTCTAAACGTCTAAGTGTACATATCTAAACGTCTAAGTGTGCATATCTAAAAGTCTAAGTATGCATGTCTAAACAGCTGAACATGCATGGCTAAACGTCTAAGTGTGCATGTCTAAACGTCTAAGTATCCATGTCTAAACATCTGAGTGTGAATGTTTAAACGTCTAAGTGGGCATGTTTAAAAGTCTAAGTGTGCATGGATAAACGTCTAAGTGTGCCTGTATAAACGTCTACGTATGCATGTATAAACGACTAAGTGTGCATGTATAAACGTCTAAGTGTGCATGTATAAACGTCTAAGTGTGCATGTATAAACGTCTAAGTGTGCAAGTATAAACGTCTAAGTGTGCATGTATAACGTCTAAGTGTGCATGTATAAACGTCTATGTGTGCATGTATAAACGTCTAAGTGTGCATGTCAAAACGTCTAAGTGTGCATTACTAAACGTCTAAGTATGCATGTCTAAATAGATAAACATGCATGTCTTAACGTCTAAACATGCATGGGTAAACGTCTAAGTGTTGATGTCTAAACATCTGAATGTGCATTTTTAAACGTCTACGTAAGCATTTATAAACCTCTAAGTGTGCATTGCTATACGACTGAGTGTGCATGTATAAACGTCTATGTGTTCATGTATAACCGTCTAGGTGTGCATGTATAATCGTCTAAATGTGCATGTATAAACGTCTAAGTGTGCATGTATAAACGTCTAAGTGTGCATGTATAAACATCTATGTGTGCATGTATAAACGTCTAAGTGTGCATGTCTAAACGTCTAAGTGTGCATTACTAAACGTCTAAGTGTGCATGTATAAACGTCTAAGTGTGCATGTATAAACGTCTATGTATGCATGTATAAACGTCTAAGTGTGCATGTATAAACGTCTAAGTGTGCATGTGCATAGCTAAACGTCTAAGTGAGCATGTATAAACGTCTAAGTGTGCATGTATAAACGTCTAGTTGCGCATGTATAAACGTCTAAGTGTGCATGTATAAACTTCTAAGTGTGCATGTATAAACGTCTAAGTGTGGATGTATAAACGTCCAAGTTTGCATGTATAAACGTCTAAGTGTGCATGTATAAACGTCTATGTGTGCATGTATAAACGTCTAAGTGTGCATGTCTAAACGTCTAAGTGTGCATGTCTAATCGTCTAAGTGTGCATGTATAAACGACTAAGTGTGCATGTATAAACGTCTAAGTGTGCATGTATAAACGTCTAAGTTTGCATGTATAATCGTCTAAGTGTGTATGTATAAACGTCTAAGTGTACATGAATAAACGTCTATGTGTAAATGTATAAACGTCTAAGTATGCTTATCCTAACGTCTAAGTATGCATGTATAAAAAGCTAAACATGCATGGCTAAACGTCTAAGTGTGTATGTCTAAACTTCTAATTGTGCATGTCTAAACGTCTAAATATCCATGTCAAAACTTCCAAACATGCATGGCTATACGTCTAAGTGTGCATGTCTAAACGTCTAAGTGTGCATATCTAAACGTCTAAGTGTGCATATCTAAACGTCTAAGTGCATGGCTATACGTCTAAGTGTGCATATCTAAACGTCTAATTTTGCATGTCTGAACGTCCAAGTGTGCATATCTAAACGTCTAAGTTTCCATATCTAAACGTCTAAGTATGCATGTCTAAACAGCTAAACATGAATGGCTAAACGTCTAAGTGTGCATGTATAAACGTCTACGTGTGCATGTATAAACGTCTAAGTGTGCATGTATAAACGGCTAAGTATGCATGTCTAAACAGTTGAACATGCATGGCTAAACGTCGATACATGCATGGCTAAACGTCTAAGTGTGCATGTCTAAACGTCTAAGTGTGCATGTCTAAACGTCTACATATGCATGTCTAGACGTCTAAGTATGCATGGCTATACGTCTATGTGTGCATCAATAAACGTCTATACATACTGCGGCGGGCAATATTCTTCTGGAATACATGCCGCAAAAATATAATATGTAAAACATAAAGAGTCTAAAGTTTATGTAAGTAAAACAAACCAAGCCACCGTGGGAAGGGTTTGTAACTTAAAGTTAAGGCAGTTTGCAAGGGGAAGATGGTCAAAATTGGCCTAGAATTACCATCGACATTTCCAGAGATAAAGCAAGACGAGAAAAATCAAAAATAAAGAATAGTAAAATTCCATCAGAAGCACCCTTAAGGAGTTATACGGCTTGATCGAAAAAATGGATTAAATCGATCGGTCTATCATTTTGCGAGCCGTTACACCAAAGTACAAAAGATGTGCGCGCGTCGATCAGGCGACATCAAGTTAAGCTCCCGATTGGTTGTCAACCCGTGGGAACGGTCTGCAAGTGGGGGTGTTTGCCCGGGGATTGAGCAGGCCTCGCGTCTGTTGGAGCCCCAGCTAAACCAGGACTCTCGAAGGGTAAGGTCGGTGTCGGGAGTAGCTCCGGTAAAATAATGAACAATAGTTTTATTACCGTAAATAGTTCAAAAACTATGAGTGGCTAGAGACAGTTCGCTTCGTTGAGATGTCGTGACGCGGTAGTTTCGTAATGGGGCCCCTTTCGCATTTCAAGATCGCAGCGAAAGGGGTTTTCCCATAAATTTTCCATCAAATTATGTGCGAGCGTCGTTAAATGTGTGTGTTGTAGCCTTGCTAGAAAGACAAGGCGATGTGAACAGTGTAACCTAGCAAACAGTTTAAAAAAGTGTGAGTCTAAATTTCAAACAAAATTAAACAAAACTTAACTAAATTGATAAACGTTTTTAAAAGATTTTTCTTTTTTATTTTCTTTATTAAGAGATGCCCAAGAACAGTGTTAAAAGAAGGGCTTAAAGCTAAAATTTTACTGGTAACCGTTGAAGTTTAAAAGAGGTGCGAATAGCATCGAAGAAAGAAGATGGAAGGATTCAACCAAAGGGTGAAGCGAGCGGATCTACCCGAGGCCTAGAAAACACACAAAGGGATGGAGGATTTCAAGATGGCGGCAACGCGTGGGACGCATCCAAGTATTCTTCAGTGGGAACAAAGCACCAGCCACGCCGGATTTTCCCCACCCCGTTGGAGGACAAAGGGAAAGGAGAGAGAAGAGAGGGAGAAGATAGGCAAGCCATGCTTTGTGTGAAATCAGGTCAGATCTAAACTGTTTTCCTTTTGCAAATTAAAATTTTAATTTGAAGAATTTTTTCTAAATTGGGAAAATGTTACAAAATTTAAATAAATTTTCAAATCATTAACAGTAAACTTTAAATTTTACAAGTAAATGCTGGTGGCTTTGTTTTAAAGAGTGGGGGGTTTTCAAGATGGCGATGCCATAAATGCAGAATTTATATTGTATTTTATGTATGTAAGGGAAATAGAAATTTTAGATTAGAACTTATGTAAAGGGAAAGGGTTTTAAATAAGCAAATCGAATAAAAGGATTTAAATTAATTAAAGAGTTTAAAATTTTATGAAAGAGTAAAGAAATTAAATAAAAGATGTGTTGAAATGAAGTTAAATATAATTCGCTAAAAGTAAATATCCAAGATGGCGGACCAAAGGCCATTGTTTTACAACAGCTGATTGAAAGGCTATGCTTTAGTTTCAGGTGCTCCTGTAACAGGAGTGTTGTTTCAGATAATTAAATTAAACTAAGTTGGTAATTTATTTAGAAGAAGTCATTACGACATTTTTCCATATAAACAAATTGACCTAAATTGTTTTCATTTAAAATAAACAAGGGTTATAACAAATTGAAGCTTTTTAATGTAAACGTTTGATTTTATTTAGAAAAGGGTGAAATTATATATGTGTATGAAATAAATTAAATCAAACCAAGGTTTGAGTAAGAATAAAGGGACATGATTTTAATATGGGTAGATTTTAAATTTTTGAAAGGTAAAATAAAAGGGTTAAATTAAACAAGAGATTTTAAATTTGTAAGTGGGTCTAGCTAACCAATTTTAATATGTTAATATAAGTTTTCTTTTTTGGATTATAAGTATATATATATTGTTTATTTCATGATTTATGTGTATTTAAAATAATATCTTGGTGGTAGAATAACTTAGAAAGAAAATTGAAATTTTTGCAAATTAGTTTAAAAATGTAAGTTATATAATAAAGGCAAATGGGCTTGTAGCCATTTAGCAAAGGTATACAAAATTTAGTAAATATCAATTTCCTTCAGAAATTGCATTGATGAATTTTAAATAAATTTAAATTAAACTTCAGTATGTATAATTGTCAGGAAGAAAGGGTTAATTCAAATGAGAACAAAAGGGTTACATATTTTACATTAAAAGGGTTTAACTATGATTAAATAAGTTGTAAACAAAACTCAGTATTTAAAATTTTAATGAAGAAAGGGTTAACCAAATGATAATCAAAGGGTTAAATATTTTCGAATCAAAGGGTTAAATGAATTTAAATAAATTTGTAGATTTTGTAAATGAGTGAAGATATGTTTGAAAAAGGTTTAAATAGGTTTCAGTAAACTGTTTGAATTAAAATATGTATTTAAATATTATAATTTCAATATGGGAAGGTGTTTGAATTTATTCAGCAGATGTTTTAAAAGTTTTTATAAATTATTATTTGATGTTCAGTAAATATTTTGATAATCTTGTAGGGGATATGGCTATATGTTTTATATGTAATTTCTGTTTCAGTATGTATTTCATAATTGGTTTTTATATAATTTGATATGTTTTATGAAATTGTTTTTAGGTTGTTGGTAAAATTGTTTGAAATTTTACCTGCTAAAGTAAATAGAATTTGAATTTTAAATTGCTCATTTTAAATTGAAAAAGATATAGAAAAAATTATATCATTTAAATGGCTATGTAAAATATGGCCATAAATAAAGTAGTGTGTTTAGAAAGTTTAAATAAAATGAACAAAATGTGAAAAGTAGGGATCTTTCGGAGTGTGTTGAAAGGTAAGGCTTTGCTTGAATCAACGAATATTTGTAATTTGTAACAATTAAAATTTTCAGTAAAAAGTTAAGTAAACAAAACCATATATTGACGTTTAAAATCGCATGGTTGAGAACCAGGGAAAACAAAATAAAATTATGACAGATAGTAAAGGGTTATATTTTCGACAAGTAACATTGCCCCAAGTAGAGCAAAGTTTTACGCTTTGGCATACTCTGATTGAAAGGAAATTAAAATCATAAATTCTAATTTAAGTTTTAAATGTCAACTAAAATAAGCAGTATGGTTTCTTAACTGTGTTAAGAACCTACACAAAGGATATAAATTTTTAAGTCAAATAAATTGCAGACTGTGCATTGTAATAGTAAATTTTAAATTTTTTAAAATTAAAAAATAAAGATTTTTTAACTAACTTGCAAACAAACTGAGTATTATTTTAAACAAGTTTCTTACACTCTCCTACAGTTGATATGGTCATTTCGCCGTTTAGATGTCTTTCAAAAGAACCCATCCCCCGGGAAGACTTACCCTTTAAGGGTAGAATCCGCAGCAAGTTAGGTTTTTTCTTTTTTAAGTCCAGTGACTTGTTCTCTGGCAGATTTTGGCGAGCATTGCACAGCGTTTGTGGTTTCGGCTGCGAACGGCTCGTTTCAAAATTCTTGCTCTGCAACGGGCGTTGGTTGGTGGGCGGGCTTGCGCGCGTGTGCTGGTCAACGACGGAAGGGTTGACGGCGCCGTGTGTGGGTGCTGGCTCGGTCCGTTGCAGTTAGTAAGATGGCGCCCTAACGAGTGGGACCGACGGGTAGAGTTGCGGACTTTCCCGTATAAATATTTCGGTCTCTATTAAAATCATAAAAAGACATGGCGAAATTCGATCTAGGAAGTGTAAGAAATAAATAATAAAATGTTAAAGAAAAGAGTTAGATTGCAGTTCTAGGTTAAAACACTGGTAAATTAATTTAAAAATAAGATAAGAAGATGAAAGTAAGAGTTAAATAGTATAGTATGAGAAATAGTTTTAAAAGAGTTAAGAAAATAAAGTAGGGGTAAATAGTAGTAAGTAGATAGAAGCAAACACATAGACGAACGCGCGCATAGGAAACACACGCACGACATCCAACGACACTTTTATATAAATTAAAGGATTTTATAGAAAAGTTTAGAATTTGAGTTTAGAAAGAAGGAAAGGATTAAAAACAAAAAGGAGATAAACAGAACAGAAGCCATGGCAACACAAAAGCAGCAGGAAAGAAGTGAAATGGAAAAGCTAATGGCGATACTAAGGAAAGAAAGAGAACAAGATAAATTAGAAAGACAGCAAAAGGAAGAACAGGATGAGGCTAAAAGAAAGCAAAAGGAAGAACAGGATGAGGCTAAAAGACAGCAGGAAAAAGAAAAGGAGAGATTAGAAAGACAGAAGGAGAAAGAACAGGATGAGGCTAAAAGACAGCAGGAAAAAGAAAAGGAGAGATTAGAAAGACAGGAAGAAAAAGAAAAGAAGAGAGTAGAAAGGCAGAAGAAGGAAGAACAGGAAAGGTTAGAAAGGCAGAAGAAGGAAGAACAGGAGAAATTAGAAAGATATAAAGAAAGAGAGCAGGCCGAAAAGAGATGGCAAAATGAGGAAGCGAGGAGGATAAGAGAAGCAGAAGAAAAAGAGGGCAGGAGAAAAAAGAAACAACAAGAGAAAGAACAGGAAAGGAAAGAGCGAGAAGAAAAAGAAAAAAGGGATAGAGAAGAAATGAAACAATTCCAAGAAAGGATGGCGGAAAAGTTTAAAAGTCATAAGGACGACATAGCCCAGCACATGGTGAGCATAGACGCAAGAGTGTCGACTTATGAGAGCAAAGTCGACCAATTACAAGTAAGGATCGAAAAGGAGGAAGAAGAGCAACTGGAGCAGGACAAGAAAATCGTGGACCTGCAAACAGGCCTGCAGAAAGTGGAAACCAGCGTTAAAAGAGTCGCGGACAAAGTAAGGAGTGCAGGTGCACAAGCGACAAGTGTTAGCTGGGTAAAACCACGGGCCTGGGATTATCAGGAGCTTGCAGGCGCAAAAAGGATCGAATATTACGGAAAAGATAACGAAGATCCGGTAGCGTTTATAAAGAGCATGGAGGAGCTCTTTGATGAAGTAGACCCCATGTTGGAAGAAGAGACCAAACTGAAGATGGTGGTCAGAAATTTAAAGGGAACGGCAGAAGGCTGGTGGAAGGCCGTTATGAATCCAGGAGACCAGTATGGACAGTTTAAGGCTAAGTTTTTAGCCAGATACTGGGGTTTTGAAGCGCAAGAAAAGATAAGGCGGCAGTTAGACACTGGGAGGTATTATGAGATGGGACCATACAGCAAGTCCGAATACTTCGTAGTGATGGTTAACAAAGCCAGAAATTTGGACCCGCCGATACCAGAACGATACCTTGTGAACAAGGTGATGACGCATTTCGGAAAGGAGGTCCGGAATGCTAGCCTTGGAGTTCATAGGGAGTCAGTGGCCAGTGCCATTGATTTCCTGAACGGCGTGGAGACGGACAACGGAAGCCGGGGTATAAATGGGAGAGAGGTGCCGCCTAGGTACCAACAGAGGCCACCTCCAAATATGAGGCCTCCTCACCCAAGGAACAACACCAATGGGAACCCCAGGCCGGAGAGAGAGACCAGACCACCTCCAAGGCAGAACATGGAACCAAGAGAACTCAGGACAAGGAGTCCAAAAAACGAGGCGGGAGGGTCTCGTGCGAAATAGAAGAGAGCAGACAACATGGAGACAGACAATGGCGAGAAAAAGGAACCGAGACCCGGAACAAAGGAATAAAAAAGAGTATTAGTAGTATAAAGAAGAGTAACAGGATAGTAAAAGAAAAAGAAAGGCCAAAAGGAGTTACATCTGACAGGGAAGCGAGCAAAAACGTGCTGGAAGGAGAAGGCAAAAGGGAACAGAGTGGAAACAGGGCGATGGGTGGGGCTGAGCCCAAGGATGCTGTAGAACAGCTACCCAGTAACAGTAAAGGAGGAAGAAAGGAAGAGATTGAGAAAAATAGTAGGCAGCAGGAAGCTGCAAAACAGGGAGGCCCAAAGAGTTCCAGTGACCTAGCCAAGATCCAAGAAGGAAACAGAAATGCAAGCAAACTAGAAGAGACTCCGAATCAGGAAAATAAAGAAGGAGATGAAAAGCCAGAAAAGATAAGAGCCACAGCTCAACAGCCAGATAAGGAACAAAAAGGGAAGTTAGGAGGTCTCAATATGGAGATACGAGACGACCTGCTCGAGGAGGAAGGTTTGTTGCCCCGACAATCCCAGAATTCTGAGGAATGCCCTGCACTCATAGGCGCTATCTGGCAACAGGTAGTGCGTGTTGAGATTGACACCGGCGCGGACGTGTCCGTTATACAGGGCAACCTGTATAACGAGCTGAAGCGCCAAGGGAAAGAATTCTTGGAATTGCCGGTAAGCAATACGGGCATTATCATGGCGGTGAAGACACCCCAGATAAGAGTCTGTAAGCAGGCCTTTATTACTCTGAGTTTGGGAGGTCATGTAATAGAGAGTAGCTTCATGGTGGTGGAACGCTTACGGGCGGAAATTGTCATGGGTTGCGATCTGTTACATCGACTGAAAGCCCGTATCAACATGGAGAGACGCTTCATGACTTTCGAGGTCGAAGGAGAGATGGCCAGTCTCGACTTCATAAGACCTAAACAAGACCATCCAAACACAGCCATTACTAACTTGGAAGCTCAGGAAGGAGAAGAAGTAAGATCTGCACAAGACCATCCAGGAGAGCTCCAAGAGATTAGTAGAAGAGCAAAAATCGACAAGGTGGGATGGATTGGTACAAGCGAAGAAGAGGGGCTTGTACTGGCGCCAGCCGAACACCAGGCTGACGTCGTTACCCCTATCGAGAACCCGGAGTGGCCGAGTCTCGGGGGGGGATTGGGACATGGATCCCAATCTGAAGGAAATGTTGGAGCAGAAGTGGCAAAGGAAAAACCAAATGCAAAAATAGTACAGAGAGGTAGTAAAAAGGAGAAAAAGGGAAAACCAGAAGGCCAGGAGGCAAAAGAAATAGAGCAAAAAGAAAGCAAGAAGGGAGCAGCAGCTTTAAGCAAAAGAAGAGGAGCCGATGGCAAAGTAAGCGGAAATGTGCCGGAAGGGAGGCGCAAAGAAGGTCACACACGTGGAACTAGGGCGGTAAAAAGGGCAGAGCCCGAGAAAGCCGAAAGTAGGCATCAAAAGTATAAAGGACAAGAGGAAGAAATAGGAGGAAAGGTACAGAGAGGACAAGGAGGCCCAGGATGTTCCTACGACCATGCGGAAATCCCGGAAGGAAACAAGGATGCGAGCGAGCCAGAGGAAAAGAAAAACAAACGTAATAGGAAGAAAAAAGGAGGAGAAAAGAGAACTCAGGACAAGGCAAAACGAACTAGACCCAGATACAGGATGAGGAGGAGATTAGGAGTTGTAGATTGGAAGAGTAGAGTAAAGAGAAAGAAACACAAAAATTCTAAAAATGGCCAAACACTGAAACCACATAGAGTATACAATGTAAGAAACCTGAGTACAATACAGCAGCAGGATAAAAATAAATCAATTCTCACGGAGACTACAGGAAGGTACGATGTTAAGGATATAAAATTATACGTAGACTAAAAATAAACAAGGAAGCCTGATAGCTGACCTGACTGCAAGATAAAGAAATGTATGTTGCCGTAGAGCAACAAATATCGATCCAAGTTGTATACAGTAGGAGCATTGACCCAAGCAAAAAACTATGAGGAAGTAGCTTTACTACGCAAGGTCACAGCTGTGTGGAGCGGCCGACTAATGCGTAGGCAAGATAACGCCAGCTGATAGAGACAGCGCCAGAGAGTGAGAGGGGAACACCTGAACATCGTTCCTCACTCAAGATAAGGAGCGTAAGTAAGTAACTGCTGATAAATTGTAAGAACTTGGTTAGATATTTTGTAGTTTATTTATAAGAAATGTAAAATGTTTATAAGTATGTAATGAAAAATTAAAATAAAGCCACTAACGAGGGTATAAATGTAGGAAAATTAGGAAATGGAAAATTTAAGAAAAATTTTAAATTTTTTTTTACTTTTAAAAAAAAAAAAAAAAAAAAAAAAAAATCAAGCAAAGAGAAAACAAGATCAGATTTATTGTATCAAGCCTGTGAGTGAACAGTGAGAGTTGTGAGTCTTATAAAAATGTATGTATTTAGGGTTGTACTTATAAATATTGTGAAAGTTTTTTTTAGTGTTTCAGTGAGAAGAAGTAGAAGAGGACCAAGGACAAATAGATATATATAAGTAAGGTAAATTAAGAGTTAGCTAGCACCCACAAATAAAATAGGAAAACAGATAAATCTCGAAAAATAAAAATTTTTTTTTTGTATAAGTAAATTTTTTTTTGAAGATACTTTGCAAAAAAATTTTATTTTGTCTCAATTTTAAAGGGGGATATTGCGGCGGGCAATATTCTTCTGGAATACATGCCGCAAAAATATAATATGTAAAACATAAAGAGTCTAAAGTTTATGTAAGTAAAACAAACCAAGCCACCGTGGGAAGGGTTTGTAACTTAAAGTTAAGGCAGTTTGCAAGGGGAAGATGGTCAAAATTGGCCTAGAATTACCATCGACATTTCCAGAGATAAAGCAAGACGAGAAAAATCAAAAATAAAGAATAGTAAAATTCCATCAGAAGCACCCTTAAGGAGTTATACGGCTTGATCGAAAAAATGGATTAAATCGATCGGTCTATCATTTTGCGAGCCGTTACACCAAAGTACAAAAGATGTGCGCGCGTCGATCAGGCGACATCAAGTTAAGCTCCCGATTGGTTGTCAACCCGTGGGAACGGTCTGCAAGTGGGGGTGTTTGCCCGGGGATTGAGCAGGCCTCGCGTCTGTTGGAGCCCCAGCTAAACCAGGACTCTCGAAGGGTAAGGTCGGTGTCGGGAGTAGCTCCGGTAAAATAATGAACAATAGTTTTATTACCGTAAATAGTTCAAAAACTATGAGTGGCTAGAGACAGTTCGCTTCGTTGAGATGTCGTGACGCGGTAGTTTCGTAATGGGGCCCCTTTTGCATTTCAAGATCGCAGCGAAAGGGGTTTTCCCATAAATTTTCCATCAAATTATGTGCGAGCGTCGTTAAATGTGTGTGTTGTAGCCTTGCTAGAAAGACAAGGCGATGTGAACAGTGTAACCTAGCAAACAGTTTAAAAAAGTGTGAGTCTAAATTTCAAACAAAATTAAACAAAACTTAACTAAATTGATAAACGTTTTTAAAAGATTTTTCTTTTTTATTTTCTTTATTAAGAGATGCCCAAGAACAGTGTTAAAAGAAGGGCTTAAAGCTAAAATTTTACTGGTAACCGTTGAAGTTTAAAAGAGGTGCGAATAGCATCGAAGAAAGAAGATGGAAGGATTCAACCAAAGGGTGAAGCGAGCGGATCTACCCGAGGCCTAGAAAACACACAAAGGGATGGAGGATTTCAAGATGGCGGCAACGCGTGGGACGCATCCAAGTATTCTTCAGTGGGAACAAAGCACCAGCCACGCCGGATTTTCCCCACCCCGTTGGAGGACAAAGGGAAAGGAGAGAGAAGAGAGGGAGAAGATAGGCAAGCCATGCTTTGTGTGAAATCAGGTCAGATCTAAACTGTTTTCCTTTTGCAAATTAAAATTTTAATTTGAAGAATTTTTTCTAAATTGGGAAAATGTTACAAAATTTAAATAAATTTTCAAATCATTAACAGTAAACTTTAAATTTTACAAGTAAATGCTGGTGGCTTTGTTTTAAAGAGTGGGGGGTTTTCAAGATGGCGATGCCATAAATGCAGAATTTATATTGTATTTTATGTATGTAAGGGAAATAGAAATTTTAGATTAGAACTTATGTAAAGGGAAAGGGTTTTAAATAAGCAAATCGAATAAAAGGATTTAAATTAATTAAAGAGTTTAAAATTTTATGAAAGAGTAAAGAAATTAAATAAAAGATGTGTTGAAATGAAGTTAAATATAATTCGCTAAAAGTAAATATCCAAGATGGCGGACCAAAGGCCATTGTTTTACAACAGCTGATTGAAAGGCTATGCTTTAGTTTCAGGTGCTCCTGTAACAGGAGTGTTGTTTCAGATAATTAAATTAAACTAAGTTGGTAATTTATTTAGAAGAAGTCATTACGACATTTTTCCATATAAACAAATTGACCTAAATTGTTTTCATTTAAAATAAACAAGGGTTATAACAAATTGAAGCTTTTTAATGTAAACGTTTGATTTTATTTAGAAAAGGGTGAAATTATATATGTGTATGAAATAAATTAAATCAAACCAAGGTTTGAGTAAGAATAAAGGGACATGATTTTAATATGGGTAGATTTTAAATTTTTGAAAGGTAAAATAAAAGGGTTAAATTAAACAAGAGATTTTAAATTTGTAAGTGGGTCTAGCTAACCAATTTTAATATGTTAATATAAGTTTTCTTTTTTGGATTATAAGTATATATATATTGTTTATTTCATGATTTATGTGTATTTAAAATAATATCTTGGTGGTAGAATAACTTAGAAAGAAAATTGAAATTTTTGCAAATTAGTTTAAAAATGTAAGTTATATAATAAAGGCAAATGGGCTTGTAGCCATTTAGCAAAGGTATACAAAATTTAGTAAATATCAATTTCCTTCAGAAATTGCATTGATGAATTTTAAATAAATTTAAATTAAACTTCAGTATGTATAATTGTCAGGAAGAAAGGGTTAATTCAAATGAGAACAAAAGGGTTACATATTTTACATTAAAAGGGTTTAACTATGATTAAATAAGTTGTAAACAAAACTCAGTATTTAAAATTTTAATGAAGAAAGGGTTAACCAAATGATAATCAAAGGGTTAAATATTTTCGAATCAAAGGGTTAAATGAATTTAAATAAATTTGTAGATTTTGTAAATGAGTGAAGATATGTTTGAAAAAGGTTTAAATAGGTTTCAGTAAACTGTTTGAATTAAAATATGTATTTAAATATTATAATTTCAATATGGGAAGGTGTTTGAATTTATTCAGCAGATGTTTTAAAAGTTTTTATAAATTATTATTTGATGTTCAGTAAATATTTTGATAATCTTGTAGGGGATATGGCTATATGTTTTATATGTAATTTCTGTTTCAGTATGTATTTCATAATTGGTTTTTATATAATTTGATATGTTTTATGAAATTGTTTTTAGGTTGTTGGTAAAATTGTTTGAAATTTTACCTGCTAAAGTAAATAGAATTTGAATTTTAAATTGCTCATTTTAAATTGAAAAAGATATAGAAAAAATTATATCATTTAAATGGCTATGTAAAATATGGCCATAAATAAAGTAGTGTGTTTAGAAAGTTTAAATAAAATGAACAAAATGTGAAAAGTAGGGATCTTTCGGAGTGTGTTGAAAGGTAAGGCTTTGCTTGAATCAACGAATATTTGTAATTTGTAACAATTAAAATTTTCAGTAAAAAGTTAAGTAAACAAAACCATATATTGACGTTTAAAATCGCATGGTTGAGAACCAGGGAAAACAAAATAAAATTATGACAGATAGTAAAGGGTTATATTTTCGACAAGTAACATTGCCCCAAGTAGAGCAAAGTTTTACGCTTTGGCATACTCTGATTGAAAGGAAATTAAAATCATAAATTCTAATTTAAGTTTTAAATGTCAACTAAAATAAGCAGTATGGTTTCTTAACTGTGTTAAGAACCTACACAAAGGATATAAATTTTTAAGTCAAATAAATTGCAGACTGTGCATTGTAATAGTAAATTTTAAATTTTTTAAAATTAAAAAATAAAGATTTTTTAACTAACTTGCAAACAAACTGAGTATTATTTTAAACAAGTTTCTTACACTCTCCTACAGTTGATATGGTCATTTCGCCGTTTAGATGTCTTTCAAAAGAACCCATCCCCCGGGAAGACTTACCCTTTAAGGGTAGAATCCGCAGCAAGTTAGGTTTTTTCTTTTTTAAGTCCAGTGACTTGTTCTCTGGCAGATTTTGGCGAGCATTGCACAGCGTTTGTGGTTTCGGCTGCGAACGGCTCGTTTCAAAATTCTTGCTCTGCAACGGGCGTTGGTTGGTGGGCGGGCTTGCGCGCGTGTGCTGGTCAACGACGGAAGGGTTGACGGCGCCGTGTGTGGGTGCTGGCTCGGTCCGTTGCAGTTAGTAAGATGGCGCCCTAACGAGTGGGACCGACGGGTAGAGTTGCGGACTTTCCCGTATAAATATTTCGGTCTCTATTAAAATCATAAAAAGACATGGCGAAATTCGATCTAGGAAGTGTAAGAAATAAATAATAAAATGTTAAAGAAAAGAGTTAGATTGCAGTTCTAGGTTAAAACACTGGTAAATTAATTTAAAAATAAGATAAGAAGATGAAAGTAAGAGTTAAATAGTATAGTATGAGAAATAGTTTTAAAAGAGTTAAGAAAATAAAGTAGGGGTAAATAGTAGTAAGTAGATAGAAGCAAACACATAGACGAACGCGCGCATAGGAAACACACGCACGACATCCAACGACACTTTTATATAAATTAAAGGATTTTATAGAAAAGTTTAGAATTTGAGTTTAGAAAGAAGGAAAGGATTAAAAACAAAAAGGAGATAAACAGAACAGAAGCCATGGCAACACAAAAGCAGCAGGAAAGAAGTGAAATGGAAAAGCTAATGGCGATACTAAGGAAAGAAAGAGAACAAGATAAATTAGAAAGACAGCAAAAGGAAGAACAGGATGAGGCTAAAAGAAAGCAAAAGGAAGAACAGGATGAGGCTAAAAGACAGCAGGAAAAAGAAAAGGAGAGATTAGAAAGACAGAAGGAGAAAGAACAGGATGAGGCTAAAAGACAGCAGGAAAAAGAAAAGGAGAGATTAGAAAGACAGGAAGAAAAAGAAAAGAAGAGAGTAGAAAGGCAGAAGAAGGAAGAACAGGAAAGGTTAGAAAGGCAGAAGAAGGAAGAACAGGAGAAATTAGAAAGATATAAAGAAAGAGAGCAGGCCGAAAAGAGATGGCAAAATGAGGAAGCGAGGAGGATAAGAGAAGCAGAAGAAAAAGAGGGCAGGAGAAAAAAGAAACAACAAGAGAAAGAACAGGAAAGGAAAGAGCGAGAAGAAAAAGAAAAAAGGGATAGAGAAGAAATGAAACAATTCCAAGAAAGGATGGCGGAAAAGTTTAAAAGTCATAAGGACGACATAGCCCAGCACATGGTGAGCATAGACGCAAGAGTGTCGACTTATGAGAGCAAAGTCGACCAATTACAAGTAAGGATCGAAAAGGAGGAAGAAGAGCAACTGGAGCAGGACAAGAAAATCGTGGACCTGCAAACAGGCCTGCAGAAAGTGGAAACCAGCGTTAAAAGAGTCGCGGACAAAGTAAGGAGTGCAGGTGCACAAGCGACAAGTGTTAGCTGGGTAAAACCACGGGCCTGGGATTATCAGGAGCTTGCAGGCGCAAAAAGGATCGAATATTACGGAAAAGATAACGAAGATCCGGTAGCGTTTATAAAGAGCATGGAGGAGCTCTTTGATGAAGTAGACCCCATGTTGGAAGAAGAGACCAAACTGAAGATGGTGGTCAGAAATTTAAAGGGAACGGCAGAAGGCTGGTGGAAGGCCGTTATGAATCCAGGAGACCAGTATGGACAGTTTAAGGCTAAGTTTTTAGCCAGATACTGGGGTTTTGAAGCGCAAGAAAAGATAAGGCGGCAGTTAGACACTGGGAGGTATTATGAGATGGGACCATACAGCAAGTCCGAATACTTCGTAGTGATGGTTAACAAAGCCAGAAATTTGGACCCGCCGATACCAGAACGATACCTTGTGAACAAGGTGATGACGCATTTCGGAAAGGAGGTCCGGAATGCTAGCCTTGGAGTTCATAGGGAGTCAGTGGCCAGTGCCATTGATTTCCTGAACGGCGTGGAGACGGACAACGGAAGCCGGGGTATAAATGGGAGAGAGGTGCCGCCTAGGTACCAACAGAGGCCACCTCCAAATATGAGGCCTCCTCACCCAAGGAACAACACCAATGGGAACCCCAGGCCGGAGAGAGAGACCAGACCACCTCCAAGGCAGAACATGGAACCAAGAGAACTCAGGACAAGGAGTCCAAAAAACGAGGCGGGAGGGTCTCGTGCGAAATAGAAGAGAGCAGACAACATGGAGACAGACAATGGCGAGAAAAAGGAACCGAGACCCGGAACAAAGGAATAAAAAAGAGTATTAGTAGTATAAAGAAGAGTAACAGGATAGTAAAAGAAAAAGAAAGGCCAAAAGGAGTTACATCTGACAGGGAAGCGAGCAAAAACGTGCTGGAAGGAGAAGGCAAAAGGGAACAGAGTGGAAACAGGGCGATGGGTGGGGCTGAGCCCAAGGATGCTGTAGAACAGCTACCCAGTAACAGTAAAGGAGGAAGAAAGGAAGAGATTGAGAAAAATAGTAGGCAGCAGGAAGCTGCAAAACAGGGAGGCCCAAAGAGTTCCAGTGACCTAGCCAAGATCCAAGAAGGAAACAGAAATGCAAGCAAACTAGAAGAGACTCCGAATCAGGAAAATAAAGAAGGAGATGAAAAGCCAGAAAAGATAAGAGCCACAGCTCAACAGCCAGATAAGGAACAAAAAGGGAAGTTAGGAGGTCTCAATATGGAGATACGAGACGACCTGCTCGAGGAGGAAGGTTTGTTGCCCCGACAATCCCAGAATTCTGAGGAATGCCCTGCACTCATAGGCGCTATCTGGCAACAGGTAGTGCGTGTTGAGATTGACACCGGCGCGGACGTGTCCGTTATACAGGGCAACCTGTATAACGAGCTGAAGCGCCAAGGGAAAGAATTCTTGGAATTGCCGGTAAGCAATACGGGCATTATCATGGCGGTGAAGACACCCCAGATAAGAGTCTGTAAGCAGGCCTTTATTACTCTGAGTTTGGGAGGTCATGTAATAGAGAGTAGCTTCATGGTGGTGGAACGCTTACGGGCGGAAATTGTCATGGGTTGCGATCTGTTACATCGACTGAAAGCCCGTATCAACATGGAGAGACGCTTCATGACTTTCGAGGTCGAAGGAGAGATGGCCAGTCTCGACTTCATAAGACCTAAACAAGACCATCCAAACACAGCCATTACTAACTTGGAAGCTCAGGAAGGAGAAGAAGTAAGATCTGCACAAGACCATCCAGGAGAGCTCCAAGAGATTAGTAGAAGAGCAAAAATCGACAAGGTGGGATGGATTGGTACAAGCGAAGAAGAGGGGCTTGTACTGGCGCCAGCCGAACACCAGGCTGACGTCGTTACCCCTATCGAGAACCCGGAGTGGCCGAGTCTCGGGGGGGGATTGGGACATGGATCCCAATCTGAAGGAAATGTTGGAGCAGAAGTGGCAAAGGAAAAACCAAATGCAAAAATAGTACAGAGAGGTAGTAAAAAGGAGAAAAAGGGAAAACCAGAAGGCCAGGAGGCAAAAGAAATAGAGCAAAAAGAAAGCAAGAAGGGAGCAGCAGCTTTAAGCAAAAGAAGAGGAGCCGATGGCAAAGTAAGCGGAAATGTGCCGGAAGGGAGGCGCAAAGAAGGTCACACACGTGGAACTAGGGCGGTAAAAAGGGCAGAGCCCGAGAAAGCCGAAAGTAGGCATCAAAAGTATAAAGGACAAGAGGAAGAAATAGGAGGAAAGGTACAGAGAGGACAAGGAGGCCCAGGATGTTCCTACGACCATGCGGAAATCCCGGAAGGAAACAAGGATGCGAGCGAGCCAGAGGAAAAGAAAAACAAACGTAATAGGAAGAAAAAAGGAGGAGAAAAGAGAACTCAGGACAAGGCAAAACGAACTAGACCCAGATACAGGATGAGGAGGAGATTAGGAGTTGTAGATTGGAAGAGTAGAGTAAAGAGAAAGAAACACAAAAATTCTAAAAATGGCCAAACACTGAAACCACATAGAGTATACAATGTAAGAAACCTGAGTACAATACAGCAGCAGGATAAAAATAAATCAATTCTCACGGAGACTACAGGAAGGTACGATGTTAAGGATATAAAATTATACGTAGACTAAAAATAAACAAGGAAGCCTGATAGCTGACCTGACTGCAAGATAAAGAAATGTATGTTGCCGTAGAGCAACAAATATCGATCCAAGTTGTATACAGTAGGAGCATTGACCCAAGCAAAAAACTATGAGGAAGTAGCTTTACTACGCAAGGTCACAGCTGTGTGGAGCGGCCGACTAATGCGTAGGCAAGATAACGCCAGCTGATAGAGACAGCGCCAGAGAGTGAGAGGGGAACACCTGAACATCGTTCCTCACTCAAGATAAGGAGCGTAAGTAAGTAACTGCTGATAAATTGTAAGAACTTGGTTAGATATTTTGTAGTTTATTTATAAGAAATGTAAAATGTTTATAAGTATGTAATGAAAAATTAAAATAAAGCCACTAACGAGGGTATAAATGTAGGAAAATTAGGAAATGGAAAATTTAAGAAAAATTTTAAATTTTTTTTTACTTTAAAAAAAAAAAAAAAAAAAAAAAAAATCAAGCAAAGAGAAAACAAGATCAGATTTATTGTATCAAGCCTGTGAGTGAACAGTGAGAGTTGTGAGTCTTATAAAAATGTATGTATTTAGGGTTGTACTTATAAATATTGTGAAAGTTTTTTTTAGTGTTTCAGTGAGAAGAAGTAGAAGAGGACCAAGGACAAATAGATATATATAAGTAAGGTAAATTAAGAGTTAGCTAGCACCCACAAATAAAATAGGAAAACAGATAAATCTCGAAAAATAAAAATTTTTTTTTTGTATAAGTAAATTTTTTTTTGAAGATACTTTGCAAAAAAATTTTATTTTGTCTCAATTTTAAAGGGGGATATTGCGGCGGGCAATATTCTTCTGGAATACATGCCGCAAAAATATAATATGTAAAACATAAAGAGTCTAAAGTTTATGTAAGTAAAACAAACCAAGCCACCGTGGGAAGGGTTTGTAACTTAAAGTTAAGGCAGTTTGCAAGGGGAAGATGGTCAAAATTGGCCTAGAATTACCATCGACATTTCCAGAGATAAAGCAAGACGAGAAAAATCAAAAATAAAGAATAGTAAAATTCCATCAGAAGCACCCTTAAGGAGTTATACGGCTTGATCGAAAAAATGGATTAAATCGATCGGTCTATCATTTTGCGAGCCGTTACACCAAAGTACAAAAGATGTGCGCGCGTCGATCAGGCGACATCAAGTTAAGCTCCCGATTGGTTGTCAACCCGTGGGAACGGTCTGCAAGTGGGGGTGTTTGCCCGGGGATTGAGCAGGCCTCGCGTCTGTTGGAGCCCCAGCTAAACCAGGACTCTCGAAGGGTAAGGTCGGTGTCGGGAGTAGCTCCGGTAAAATAATGAACAATAGTTTTATTACCGTAAATAGTTCAAAAACTATGAGTGGCTAGAGACAGTTCGCTTCGTTGAGATGTCGTGACGCGGTAGTTTCGTAATGGGGCCCCTTTCGCATTTCAAGATCGCAGCGAAAGGGGTTTTCCCATAAATTTTCCATCAAATTATGTGCGAGCGTCGTTAAATGTGTGTGTTGTAGCCTTGCTAGAAAGACAAGGCGATGTGAACAGTGTAACCTAGCAAACAGTTTAAAAAAGTGTGAGTCTAAATTTCAAACAAAATTAAACAAAACTTAACTAAATTGATAAACGTTTTTAAAAGATTTTTCTTTTTTATTTTCTTTATTAAGAGATGCCCAAGAACAGTGTTAAAAGAAGGGCTTAAAGCTAAAATTTTACTGGTAACCGTTGAAGTTTAAAAGAGGTGCGAATAGCATCGAAGAAAGAAGATGGAAGGATTCAACCAAAGGGTGAAGCGAGCGGATCTACCCGAGGCCTAGAAAACACACAAAGGGATGGAGGATTTCAAGATGGCGGCAACGCGTGGGACGCATCCAAGTATTCTTCAGTGGGAACAAAGCACCAGCCACGCCGGATTTTCCCCACCCCGTTGGAGGACAAAGGGAAAGGAGAGAGAAGAGAGGGAGAAGATAGGCAAGCCATGCTTTGTGTGAAATCAGGTCAGATCTAAACTGTTTTCCTTTTGCAAATTAAAATTTTAATTTGAAGAATTTTTTCTAAATTGGGAAAATGTTACAAAATTTAAATAAATTTTCAAATCATTAACAGTAAACTTTAAATTTTACAAGTAAATGCTGGTGGCTTTGTTTTAAAGAGTGGGGGGTTTTCAAGATGGCGATGCCATAAATGCAGAATTTATATTGTATTTTATGTATGTAAGGGAAATAGAAATTTTAGATTAGAACTTATGTAAAGGGAAAGGGTTTTAAATAAGCAAATCGAATAAAAGGATTTAAATTAATTAAAGAGTTTAAAATTTTATGAAAGAGTAAAGAAATTAAATAAAAGATGTGTTGAAATGAAGTTAAATATAATTCGCTAAAAGTAAATATCCAAGATGGCGGACCAAAGGCCATTGTTTTACAACAGCTGATTGAAAGGCTATGCTTTAGTTTCAGGTGCTCCTGTAACAGGAGTGTTGTTTCAGATAATTAAATTAAACTAAGTTGGTAATTTATTTAGAAGAAGTCATTACGACATTTTTCCATATAAACAAATTGACCTAAATTGTTTTCATTTAAAATAAACAAGGGTTATAACAAATTGAAGCTTTTTAATGTAAACGTTTGATTTTATTTAGAAAAGGGTGAAATTATATATGTGTATGAAATAAATTAAATCAAACCAAGGTTTGAGTAAGAATAAAGGGACATGATTTTAATATGGGTAGATTTTAAATTTTTGAAAGGTAAAATAAAAGGGTTAAATTAAACAAGAGATTTTAAATTTGTAAGTGGGTCTAGCTAACCAATTTTAATATGTTAATATAAGTTTTCTTTTTTGGATTATAAGTATATATATATTGTTTATTTCATGATTTATGTGTATTTAAAATAATATCTTGGTGGTAGAATAACTTAGAAAGAAAATTGAAATTTTTGCAAATTAGTTTAAAAATGTAAGTTATATAATAAAGGCAAATGGGCTTGTAGCCATTTAGCAAAGGTATACAAAATTTAGTAAATATCAATTTCCTTCAGAAATTGCATTGATGAATTTTAAATAAATTTAAATTAAACTTCAGTATGTATAATTGTCAGGAAGAAAGGGTTAATTCAAATGAGAACAAAAGGGTTACATATTTTACATTAAAAGGGTTTAACTATGATTAAATAAGTTGTAAACAAAACTCAGTATTTAAAATTTTAATGAAGAAAGGGTTAACCAAATGATAATCAAAGGGTTAAATATTTTCGAATCAAAGGGTTAAATGAATTTAAATAAATTTGTAGATTTTGTAAATGAGTGAAGATATGTTTGAAAAAGGTTTAAATAGGTTTCAGTAAACTGTTTGAATTAAAATATGTATTTAAATATTATAATTTCAATATGGGAAGGTGTTTGAATTTATTCAGCAGATGTTTTAAAAGTTTTTATAAATTATTATTTGATGTTCAGTATATATTTTGATAATCTTGTAGGGGATATGGCTATATGTTTTATATGTAATTTCTGTTTCAGTATGTATTTCATAATTGGTTTTTATATAATTTGATATGTTTTATGAAATTGTTTTTAGGTTGTTGGTAAAATTGTTTGAAATTTTACCTGCTAAAGTAAATAGAATTTGAATTTTAAATTGCTCATTTTAAATTGAAAAAGATATAGAAAAAATTATATCATTTAAATGGCTATGTAAAATATGGCCATAAATAAAGTAGTGTGTTTAGAAAGTTTAAATAAAATGAACAAAATGTGAAAAGTAGGGATCTTTCGGAGTGTGTTGAAAGGTAAGGCTTTGCTTGAATCAACGAATATTTGTAATTTGTAACAATTAAAATTTTCAGTAAAAAGTTAAGTAAACAAAACCATATATTGACGTTTAAAATCGCATGGTTGAGAACCAGGGAAAACAAAATAAAATTATGACAGATAGTAAAGGGTTATATTTTCGACAAGTAACATTGCCCCAAGTAGAGCAAAGTTTTACGCTTTGGCATACTCTGATTGAAAGGAAATTAAAATCATAAATTCTAATTTAAGTTTTAAATGTCAACTAAAATAAGCAGTATGGTTTCTTAACTGTGTTAAGAACCTACACAAAGGATATAAATTTTTAAGTCAAATAAATTGCAGACTGTGCATTGTAATAGTAAATTTTAAATTTTTTAAAATTAAAAAATAAAGATTTTTTAACTAACTTGCAAACAAACTGAGTATTATTTTAAACAAGTTTCTTACACTCTCCTACAGTTGATATGGTCATTTCGCCGTTTAGATGTCTTTCAAAAGAACCCATCCCCCGGGAAGACTTACCCTTTAAGGGTAGAATCCGCAGCAAGTTAGGTTTTTTCTTTTTTAAGTCCAGTGACTTGTTCTCTGGCAGATTTTGGCGAGCATTGCACAGCGTTTGTGGTTTCGGCTGCGAACGGCTCGTTTCAAAATTCTTGCTCTGCAACGGGCGTTGGTTGGTGGGCGGGCTTGCGCGCGTGTGCTGGTCAACGACGGAAGGGTTGACGGCGCCGTGTGTGGGTGCTGGCTCGGTCCGTTGCAATACATGTCTAAAAGTCTAAGTATTAATGTCTAAACGTCTGAGTGTGCATGTATAAACGTCTAATTGTGCATGTATAAACGTCTAAGTGTGCATGTATAAACGTCTAAGTGTGCATGTATAAACGCCTAAGTTTGCATGTATAAACGTCTAAGTATGCATGTCTAAACAGATAAACATGCATGACTTAACGTCTAAACATGCATGGGTAAACGTCTAAGTGTTGATGTCTAAACATCTGAATGCGCATTTTTAAACGTCTACGTAAGCATGTATAAACCTCTAAGTGTGCATTGCTATACGACTGAGTGTGCATGTATAAACGTCTATGTGTTCATGTATAACCGTCTAAGTGTGCATGTATAAACGTCTAAGTGTGCATGTATAAACGTCTAAGTGTGCATGCATAAACGTCTATGTGTGCATGTATAAATGTCTAAGTGTGCATGTTTAAACGTCTAAGTGTGCATTACTAAACGTCTAAGTGTGCATGTATAAACGTCTAAGTGTGCATGTATAAACGTCCATGTGTGTATGTATAAACGTCTAAGTGAGCATGTATAAACGTTGAGTTGCGCATTTATAAACGTCTAAGTGTGCATGTATAAACTTCTAAGTGTGCATGTATAAACGTCTAAGTGTGGATGTATAAACGTCCAAGTTTGCATGTATAAACGTCTAAGTGTGCATGTATTAACGACTAAGTGTGCATGTATAAACGTCTAAGTGTGCATGTATAAACGTCTAAGTTTGCATGTATAAACTTCTAAGTGTGTATGTATAAACGTCTAAGTGTACATGAATAAACGTCTATGTGTAAATGTATAAACGTCTAAGTATGCTTATCCAAACGTCTAAGTATGCATGTATAAACAGCTAAACATGCATGTCTAAACGTCTAAGTGTGTATGTCTAAACTTCTAATTGTGCATGTCTAAACGTCTAAATATCCATGTCAAAACGTCTAAACATGCATGGCTAAACGTCTAAGTGTGCATGTCTAAACGTCTAAGTGTGCATATCTAAACGTCTAAGTGTGCATATCTAAACGTCTAAGTGCATGGCTAAACGTCTATGTGTGCATATCTAAACGTCTAATTTTGCATGTCTGAACGTCTAAGTGTTCATATCTAAAAGTCTAAGTATCCATATCTAACCGTCTAAGTATGCATGTCTAAACAGCTTAACATGAATGGCTAAACGTCTAAGTGTGCATGTATAAACGTCTACGTGTGCGTGTATAAACGTCTAAGTGTGCATGTATAAACGTCTAAGTATGCATGTCTAAACAGTTGAACATGCATGGCTAAACGTCGATACATGCATGGCTAAACGTCTAAGTGTGCATGTCTAAACGTCTAAGTGTGCATGTCTAAACGTCTACATATGCATGTCTAGACGTCTAAGTATGCATGTCTAAACGTCTAAACATGCATGGCTATACGTCTATGTGTGCATCAATAAACGTCTATACATACATGTCTAAAAGTCTAAGTATTAATGTCTAAACGTCTGAGTGTGCATGTATAAACGTCTAATTGTGCATGTATAAACGTCTAAGTGTGCATGTATAAACGTCTAAGTGTGCATGTATAAACTTCTAAGTGTGCATGTATAAACGTCTAAGTGTGGATGTATAAACGTCCAAGTTTGCATGTATAAACGTCTAAGTGTGCATGTATAAACGTCTATGTGTGCATGTATAAACGTCTAAGTGTGCATGTCTAAACGTCTAAGTGTGCATGTCTAATCGTCTAAGTGTGCATGTATAAACGACTAAGTGTGCATGTATAAACGTCTAAGTGTGCATGTATAAACGTCTAAGTTTGCATGTATAATCGTCTAAGTGTGTATGTATAAACGTCTAAGTGTACATGAATAAACGTCTATGTGTAAATGTATAAACGTCTAAGTATGCTTATCCTAACGTCTAAGTATGCATGTATAAAAAGCTAAACATGCATGGCTAAACGTCTAAGTGTGTATGTCTAAACTTCTAATTGTGCATGTCTAAACGTCTAAATATCCATGTCAAAACTTCCAAACATGCATGGCTATACGTCTAAGTGTGCATGTCTAAACGTCTAAGTGTGCATATCTAAACGTCTAAGTGTGCATATCTAAACGTCTAAGTGCATGGCTATACGTCTAAGTGTGCATATCTAAACGTCTAATTTTGCATGTCTGAACGTCCAAGTGTGCATATCTAAACGTCTAAGTTTCCATATCTAAACGTCTAAGTATGCATGTCTAAACAGCTAAACATGAATGGCTAAACGTCTAAGTGTGCATGTATAAACGTCTACGTGTGCATGTATAAACGTCTAAGTGTGCATGTATAAACGGCTAAGTACGCATGTCTAAACAGTTGAACATGCATGGCTAAACGTCGATACATGCATGGCTAAACGTCTAAGTGTGCATGTCTAAACGTCTAAGTGTGCATGTCTAAACGTCTACATATGCATGTCTAGACGTCTAAGTATGCATGGCTATACGTCTATGTGTGCATCAATAAACGTCTATACATACATGTCTAAAAGTCTAAGTATTAATGTCTAAACGTCTGAGTGTGCATGTATAAACGTCTAATTGTGCATGTATAAACGTCTAAGTGTGCATGTATAAACGTCTAAGTGTGCATGTATAAACGCCTAAGTTTGCATGTATAAACGTCTAAGTATGCATGTCTAAACAGATAAACTAGCATGACTTAACGTCTAAACATGCATGGGTAAACGTCTAAGTGTTGATGTCTAAACATCTGACTGCGCATTTTTAAACGTCTACGTAAGCATGTATAAACCTCTAAGTGTGCATTGCTATACGACTGAGTGTGCATGTATAAACGTCTATGTGTTCATGTATAACCGTCTAAGTGTGCATGTATAAACGTCTAAGTGTGCATGTATAAACGTCTAAGTGTGCATGCATAAACGTCTATGTGTGCATGTATAAATGTCTAAGTGTGCATGTTTAAACGTCTAAGTGTGCATTACTAAACGTCTAAGTGTGCATGTATAAACGTCTAAGTGTGCATGTATAAACGTCCATGTGTGTATGTATAAACGTCTAAGTGAGCATGTATAAACGTTGAGTTGCGCATTTATAAACGTCTAAGTGTGCATGTATAAACTTCTAAGTGTGCATGTATAAACGTCTAAGTGTGGATGTATAAACGTCCAAGTTTGCATGTATAAACGTCTAAGTGTGCATGTATTAACGACTAAGTGTGCATGTATAAACGTCTAAGTGTGCATGTATAAACGTCTAAGTTTGCATGTATAAACTTCTAAGTGTGTATGTATAAACGTCTAAGTGTACATGAATAAACGTCTATGTGTAAATGTATAAACGTCTAAGTATGCTTATCCAAACGTCTAAGTATGCATGTATAAACAGCTAAACATGCATGTCTAAACGTCTAAGTGTGTATGTCTAAACTTCTAATTGTGCATGTCTAAACGTCTAAATATCCATGTCAAAACGTCTAAACATGCATGGCTAAACGTCTAAGTGTGCATGTCTAAACGTCTAAGTGTGCATATCTAAACGTCTAAGTGTGCATATCTAAACGTCTAAGTGCATGGCTAAACGTCTATGTGTGCATATCTAAACGTCTAATTTTGCATGTCTGAACGTCTAAGTGTTCATATCTAAAAGTCTAAGTATCCATATCTAACCGTCTAAGTATGCATGTCTAAACAGCTTAACATGAATGGCTAAACGTCTAAGTGTGCATGTATAAACGTCTACGTGTGCGTGTATAAACGTCTAAGTGTGCATGTATAAACGTCTAAGTATGCATGTCTAAACAGTTGAACATGCATGGCTAAACGTCGATACATGCATGGCTAAACGTCTAAGTGTGCATGTCTAAACGTCTAAGTGTGCATGTCTAAACGTCTACATATGCATGTCTAGACGTCTAAGTATGCATGTCTAAACGTCTAAACATGCATGGCTATACGTCTATGTGTGCATCAATAAACGTCTATACATACATGTCTAAAAGTCTAAGTATTAATGTCTAAACGTCTGAGTGTGCATGTATAAACGTCTAATTGTGCATGTATAAACGTCTAAGTGTGCATGTATAAACGTCTAAGTGTGCATGTATAAACGCCTAAGTTTGCATGTATAAACGTCTAAGTATGCATGTCTAAACAGATAAACATGCATGACTTAACGTCTAAACATGCATGGGTAAACGTCTAAGTGTTGATGTCTAAACATCTGACTGCGCATTTTTAAACGTCTACGTAAGCATGTATAAACCTCTAAGTGTGCATTGCTATACGACTGAGTGTGCATGTATAAACGTCTATGTGTTCATGTATAACCGTCTAAGTGTGCATGTATAAACGTCTAAGTGTGCATGTATAAACGTCTAAGTGTGCATGCATAAACGTCTATGTGTGCATGTATAAATGTCTAAGTGTGCATGTTTAAACGTCTAAGTGTGCATTACTAAACGTCTAAGTGTGCATGTATAAACGTCTAAGTGTGCATGTATAAACGTCCATGTGTGTATGTATAAACGTCTAAGTGAGCATGTATAAACGTTGAGTTGCGCATTTATAAACGTCTAAGTGTGCATGTATAAACTTCTAAGTGTGCATGTATAAACGTCTAAGTGTGGATGTATAAACGTCCAAGTTTGCATGTATAAACGTCTAAGTGTGCATGTATTAACGACTAAGTGTGCATGTATAAACGTCTAAGTGTGCATGTATAAACGTCTAAGTTTGCATGTATAAACGTCTAAGTGTGTATGTATAAACGTCTAAGTGTACATGAATAAACGTCTATGTGTAAATGTATAAACGTCTAAGTATGCTTATCCAAACGTCTAAGTATGCATGTATAAACAGCTAAACATGCATGTCTAAACGTCTAAGTGTGTATGTCTAAACTTCTAATTGTGCATGTCTAAACGTCTAAATATCCATGTCAAAACGTCTAAACATGCATGGCTAAACGTCTAAGTGTGCATGTCTAAACGTCTAAGTGTGCATATCTAAACGTCTAAGTGTGCATATCTAAACGTCTAAGTGCATGGCTAAACGTCTATGTGTGCATATCTAAACGTCTAATTTTGCATGTCTGAACGTCTAAGTGTTCATATCTAAAAGTCTAAGTATCCATATCTAACCGTCTAAGTATGCATGTCTAAACAGCTTAACATGAATGGCTAAACGTCTAAGTGTGCATGTATAAACGTCTACGTGTGCGTGTATAAACGTCTAAGTGTGCATGTATAAACGTCTAAGTATGCATGTCTAAACAGTTGAACATGCATGGCTAAACGTCGATACATGCATGGCTAAACGTCTAAGTGTGCATGTCTAAACGTCTAAGTGTGCATGTCTAAACGTCTACATATGCATGTCTAGACGTCTAAGTATGCATGTCTAAACGTATACCATGCATGGCTAGACGTCTATGTGTGCATCAATAAACGTCTATACATACATGTCTAAAAGTCTAAGTATTAATGTCTAAACGTTTGAGTGTGCATGTCTAAACGTGTAAGTGTGCATGTCTAAACATCTGAGTGTGCATGTATAAAAAAACTTCTAAATGTGCATGTATAAACGTCTATGTGTGCATGTTTATACGTCTAAGTATGCTTGTCTAAAAGTCAAAGTAAGCATGTGTAAACATATTCAAATTAGTCGAAACTAATTGCATCGCAGTCTTACGAAATGGTTCATAATCAAACGAAAGAATATTGTAACTAAGTAACCCTTGAAACCAAAGTCTTGTTCACCTAAAACTCCATGGAAATCACCTGGATCTGATAATCATTATGATGTACGGAATGTGAGTTAATATTGTTCTTCGAATAATTATACTTTGCTGTTTCTATGTCTCCGACCCACTCAGCTGCAAAGAGTTAGATTTCCCCAGAGGTTTTACAGTTAACTGCACATGCTAAATGTCAGCTTGAATCTGTGACAAAATAATTACAAAACCAATCAGTAAATGAATACAATAAACAATGTATTAAATAATTGCAAATAATATATTACTGTCCTAAATCATATTAAATAAATATTTATAATTTTAGAATAAAAATATGGTACAACTCACAAATATACATTTTTTTTATTTCAAACGCGTTTCAACGACTAATTTAACGTCATCCTCAGTGAAAATTCCAAAATGTAATTAACTAAAAAATATATATATTAAACATAACCTATAAAGTTTTAGCAAAAGTAAAAACAAAGAATTGTCAAATTTATAGCCACAGCTACTAATATAATTACATTAAAATAACATATGTTAATTATAAATATTTAATTTGGATGAGCCCATATAACTGGTAAAACATAATAATAACAAAATTATTTAAAAAATTGAAAAAGATAGTATTTAACAATTAATAAATTTAAAATAATATTGAATTTTGAATTGGTCCTAATTCATTATTAACAATTTTACTTTTATTTCTATTTATAAAAAAAGTTTCGCATGCATCTAATTCATTAAAATTTATCACATTTTTTAAAAGGACAATATATTTACTTTTAAATTCGTGTTTTTGTCCAAACAATGTTTTGCCATAGCTAATTTTTCAGGCCTATTAAATTTAACATGGGAAAAATGTTCTTTTGCTCTAACTAGTATGTTTTTTTTTGTTTGTCCAATATATTTCATCTGGCATATATCACACTGCAAACTATAAATTCCTGATTTATTTTCATTTTTTATTATATATTTTTGGTTCCCTAATAACTTTCACTCACAAGCCAGCTCGAATATTATGTATAAATAAATATTTATTTGGGAATATAGGTTTATTCCACAAACTCAGATTTCTTGTTGAGTTTCTTATTTACATTTTGTTCTTGACTAACCTTTCGTTTGACATTGACATTTCGTTGGTATTACTTATTGCTCAGTTGAAAGGAAATTAGTTTGTCTGAGTGTTTAAAAGTCGACATTATTGCGTATGATTACATAAGAAAAATTTAACAAGTTGGATCTGAAACAATAGCTTAAAGGAAATGTTCAACAATAT
The DNA here is from genome assembly GCA_036971475.1 of Prosapia bicincta. NCBI lineage: Eukaryota > Metazoa > Arthropoda > Insecta > Hemiptera > Cercopidae > Prosapia > Prosapia bicincta. Next base: position 255,834,923 of record JBAIZL010000001.1, on the reverse strand, counting down.
AAAAATACTTTTATTTAGGTTTCCATAGTTTCGTAAAGACATATTCCCTTGAGGCTTTATTCGACAATATAATGTTGAAAATATCTAGAGATTTTAAGAGTTTCCATTGCAACAATTAGGCTATACACGAACAATAATAACTCACGCATACCATTCCTCTAAAGATACAAATTTATTTTATAATAATCTACTAAAATTACCTTCTTATTCATATAAAGGCAGAGGTTTTGTGAGGAGAGGTTGTACTCATTTCACGATTGTCTTCATAGAGAAGTTACCTTGAGCCTATCAAGAAACGTAATAAAGTGAGTTAGCAAAGGTTCACTGCTTACTCTAAATCAGCATCAATGCTTATTACTACTATCATCAGTTTTCTATTCACTTTTTTAATGCGGTATTTTGTCATTGAGAGGTTGCAAAATGTTTGGCAGCGGCAACACACACACACACACACACACACACTGAGACGGTAAAAGTGCCCGCCAAGTTGGGAAATTAACAATTTATAGATTTTGAATAATTGATTTTAAAAATTTTTAATACAGATTTAATTTTTCTAATTGAGATACGTATTAAAGTGTGAAGAAACAAATCAATTTTTGTATAACTAGAAAAAAAATAATAATACAATAAATAAAAAATAATTGTAATTAATTAACTAAATTTGACAAAAGGGAGTGCAGTGAAAATTCCTAATTGCTGAAAAACATCAAAAGAATGCTAATTTGAGATTTAAGCCACCTACAACCATCAGTGACATTCCAAAAGACCGGCAGCATCCAACAGCAACGATAGTGAAAACCGAATCCAAAAAACTTAAATAATACAAAAGTTACGGCGAATCGTAAGAAATAGACAGTTTTGAGTGTTTCTAATAATGATAATAGAAGTTTGCAGGTTTATTCGAATTCGTTGTTCAACCCGCCAATACAGGAAAATGCACTGAGATAGCGAAGAACCAAGCGTGGGGGGAACGTTGGATCGCCGTAATAAAAAGAAATGGACAAAGGCTTGTGAGGTAGCCTGAAAACAAAATTTTAATGCAAGAAGTCGTCGACCGTAATGTCGGTTCGCGTCATAATGCTTTGTAATTACACTTACATTCAGCCTGAAGTTTACATATTTGCAGAAATTACAAAATACTTTATGAGATATAAACAAAGATTACTTGGCATTCATTATTTATATCTCAGTAAGATGTTATATCTAGGAATATTTATGAAATATTTTAAAACCATTCAATTGTTTCCTTACAGCATAGCTTTGTAATTATACTTTCATTTAACCCGAATTTTAGACATTTGAAGAAATAATAAGATACTTTATGTGATATAAACAAAGATTAGTTTGCATTTATTATTTATGTGTCAGTATAATGTTATATCTAGGAATATTTATAAAACATTTTTAAACCATTAACTTGTTTCTTTGTATCATAGCTTTGTAATTACACTTTCGTTTAACCTAAAGTTTAGACATTTGAAGAAATCATAAGATACTTTATGTGATAGAAACAAAGATAACTTGACATTTTTTATTTATGTCACAGTATGACGCTATATCCATGAATATATATAAAACCTTTAAATCATTCACTTGTTTCCTTACAGCATAGCTTTGTAATTAAACTTTCATTCAACTTGAGGATTAGATATTTGCAGATATAATAAGATACGTCAAGTGATATAAACAAAGATTACATGGCATTACTTATTAATGTCTCAGTATGATGAATATTTATCCAGGAATATTTATAAACCTTTTTAAAACCATTCACTTGTTTCCTTATACCATAGCTTTGTAATTACACTCTCATTTAACCCGAAGTTTAGATATGTGCAGAAATAATGAGATAATTTATGTGATATAAACAAAGATTGCTTGGCATTTATTATTTATGTCTCAGTATGATGTTATATCTGAAAGCATTTATATAACATTTTGAAACCATACACTTAATTCCTTACAGCATAGCTTTGTAATTACACTTTCAATCAGGCCGAAGGTTATATATTTGCAGAAATAATAAGAAACTTTATGTGATATACACAAAGATTACTTGGCATTTATTATTTATGCCTTAGTATGATGTTATATCTAGGAGTATTATTAAAACTCTTTAAAACCACACACATGTTTCGGTACAGCATTGCTATGTAATTACACTTTCATTCGACACAAACTTTAGATAATTGCAGAAATAATAAGATTTGCAGAAATTACAAAATACTTTATGTGATATAAACAAAGTTTACTTGGCATTTATTATTTATGTCTCAGTATGATGTTATATCTAGGAATATTTATAAAGCATTTTAAAACCATAATCTTCTTTTCTTACAGCACACTTTTTAATTACACTTTCATTCAACCCAAAGTTTATATATTTGCAGAAATTAAAAAATATTTTATGTGATATAAACAAGGATTTATTGGCAATTAGTTTTTATGTCTCAGTATGCCATGCTATGTTAATTTGAGTGTGAGCTGTGTATTTAATCTTCCGTAAGTAAATACACGTGTAGGCTCTCGATAACTGACATGTGAATGTTTAAAATTACAATGTAGATTGTGGAGATAAATAAAGCAATAAAGAGTTTTAGTTTAAGTTAGATTTGTACAGTTACTCTTTTAAAATTTACTTAATCTAAGCATACTATATCTGAAAGAAATTGTTTGGTTTCACTAGAGTTTCAATGCGCGATGTGTATTTACAACTAAAACTTTATTAATATTTTTATTTTATGTCTGTAATTACCTATTAAAGTTTTTATATAAGCTAGTGCAAGATCACAGACAATTTTGCTTCTTTAAAACACTCAACGTTTTGAATTTCTTTCCGAAATTCCTTTTCAAGAGCTCAATTTTATTTGAACAGTTATAAAACATAACTTACTATTTGTAAAACATAAAACAATATATGAAACATAACACAAACCAAAAATTATTAAAACTCTTTATAAATATCCATTTATATGCCAAAATTTTTCTTATCACAATCACCCTATTTTTAAAATAATTTAGGCAAACCGACTGACCTAATTATATTCTAATTAAAATACATTTGCTATTGAATTGAATCTTAGCCAAGAGACAGAGTAACGACAACAATCCCTTATATTTATCTGTTTTAAAGAAAAAACTGAAATTACTTGTATTATGAAAAAATAAGTTATAAACAACGGCTGATTCATAGTTTTTGTATGAGAATCGTAATTTATTTCTAATCTAAACAAGGATAATAGAGCGGTACACATTTTTCATACAAATAAACGCCACAAATACTGGAAATTTGAAAACAAATCTTCACTGACGCTTAGAGGTAAACATGATTAGCAATGCTCAAGAACGTAGAGAATCTGACAGGCAGATATTGCCTTTCTCATTCATGTGCTATTGAACGTGATAAGTGCATGACCTAAATATGTAAGATGATTGGAAGACTATTGCTTTCAATGCAGTGAGAAATGAGTTTGCTTCTGCAAAGATGTTTGCTGAAAAGTTTTAAATCAAAATAAGTTCTAAAACTAATATCTAGTAGAAGTATAACGTTCATAAGTAGTTACAACAAATGGTAAATAGCTACAATAAATGGAAAATAGATTCAATAACTGGTAAACAGCTACAACAACTGGTAAATAGCTACAATAAGCAGTATAAAGTTACAATAAATTGTAAATACCACCAATAGAAGACCTGTACTACAAATAAGAGTAAATAGCTAAAACAAATTTTAGATAGTTACAATAAATGTTAGACTGCTTCAAGATGTAGTAAACAGGTACAACTGTTCGTAAATAGCTACAAAAGTTGTAAAAAAGTTACAATAAATGACAAATAGCTACAATTAATTATAAATAGATACAACAAATGGTAAACAGCTACAATAAATAGTAAATAGCTACAATGACTGGTAAATAACCTAAAATAACAAAACGTAAGGCTGAAAAAGGATAGGAGAGTATTCTGAATATAAGCGGGAATATGGTAGGGACATATCTGTCCCCTAGAAGATAATGGTAGGGATAACAATAACAGGCTTGATATCACTCATTTAGCCTCGTATACCTTATGTAGACCCACTGTATTTCGCTCATATAGAATTTACACCTCTTTATATCTCCTGAAGGATGGGGAGAATAATACCTCTTATCTTTAGGAAACTATTATAACTGAAATTAACAAATAGGTAGCGTACAGAGTTGTAGATATTTGTAGTTCAATATCTCTATTCTATACCGTTTGCTTTGGTTACTAATACAACTATAGTTACATAATCGCTAATCACAGCTTTAGGAATATTGATGTTTGATGAGGAATAATTTATATACTCCCATTCGATTGATTAGACTTTAACGGTTTATCAGCGGCAATAACCCCTCCACACCTACTTTGACAAATATATTCAATTCGTTTTATCAATTTAACAATCATATTTATTTAATACCATCAATAAATAACAATAACCCTTGCTACAAATATTTAAATACCTTATATGAACACAGTTAGCATTATCAGAAGGTTACAAAATACAGGGACTAAAAAGAAACAGAACACCCAATATCGCGATGGGCTACTCCCACTCCCACTAGGATTTTTTAGTCCCATTATGTTTGTAACCTTCTGATGATGCTTACTGTGTTGGCGAAATGTACATCAAGGATGTTTAAATATTTGTAGCAAGGGTTATTGTTATTTATTTCTCATAATTACGCTACTGTGCTCTGTATAAAATTTTATTTATTACCAGTCAATTCACAAATTTGCTCCAAATTAATTAGCTTTAAGTAAATTATTATAGAGCATTAGAGGTAAGAACACCCTTCATAGGTATTCCTTATGTTAAACGAGTAAACTTATTATATATATATATATATATATATATATATATATATATATATATATATATATATATATTATAACATAAAGTACGAGACTAAATTAAGTTAGTTGTGAAAATAAATCATCTATAGGATTTAGCAAAGAAAAACACAAATAGTTTCTAGGGACAATGCAAATACCATGTCGTTATCCTTTCCAGGAAACCTATAAGTGAGTCCGGCAAATTGACAATAGAAAGGTCCATAGTTGTTAAAACGGGAAATCCAGCGGCCGATATAGCCTGGGAAATTCACCGTGTACCGTTAGGTTTAGCTAATAGTAGAGCTGTGGGGAACTGAGAAAGAACGTATTGGTGGTAGTGGGAGAGATTAGGGAATTCATAAATACTAAATGATAGGGAGTTGAGGAGAGTTTTGAAGAGCGTCTCGAAGAAAGGCAGGCAGGTTGGTGGGGACCAGGACCAAAGTGTCGTAAAGGGAGAATTTTGTTAAATTAAGTAAAGTTTTTTTATAAGTAAAATTTAGTAAATTGCGACGTGAAAGTTTTTTTTTATATAGTAAGTTTTTTGTATCATGTGTTAGCGCGGAAGTGAACAGGCCAGGATTCCAGGGACTCTTCAGAACAATAAGTATATTTGAAAATATGTTTAGCCAACAGACATCTATTTTTTAGTTTAAAACAAATTTTAAGTTCATCAAAATTTATAAAAATTATTCTAGTCACCATTTCAAATTTAAAAGTAATGTTCCCGTAATAGCGACCCCGCGAGAAAGAATAAAAGTTTAATACTGTTTTTATGATATTCTATTGGATTCTAAAGCCTCAGAAGTCCACCTTTATTATTGTAAATTTAGATAAGATATCAAGCCTGTTACTGCACAATATTAATATAAATTAGGAATAATGTGTAGAAATAATTGTAGAGAATAAATGCAAGTGATGTTTAAAAATTGATAAGATTGTTAATTCTTTTATAAACCTGAAGGTATGAATATAATAGGTAAGGTAAATAAATAATTTTTAAAAATAAAAATTTAACTATAACAAAAGTTAAGTTATAATTTGACGCCCAATGTATCGGCAAAGTTAAGTTATAATATATATACAATATATATATATATATATATATATATATATATATATATTTATATATATATATATATATATATATATATATATATATATATATATATATATGCAATACAAATACATGATTTTTGTGGTGGTCATAATATTTCTAAAGCTGGAAGTATTGAAGTTTTCGTTTACCTATAAGAGACTAAAAATCCCCTTAAAATTATTTCTAAAATGACTTCATCGATAAATTATCCCTCAATACGTTTAGGTTAATGATTAGTAAAATATATAACATGTTGCAGTACTCTATGGTGTTTTTCTTTAAAACTAGATATTTTATGGAACCATGGAATGGCTATTTTATTGGGCCAGCAACACTGTAGTGGGTTTACACGCTCACACTATCTATTTTCACAGCTTTGTCAGAACAGGGTGTAAAACAGTTAATTATAAAGCGTCGCTAGTGGGGTTCCATGTGGGATTTTACTTACGCACAGCTGTTAAACGTAATCTGAAACCTTCTATTGTAAATGTTTCATGTTTTATTATTCTCCAAATTGGTTTATGGCGGTAATGGCTCTTTCCAGGAGCAAGCGTCGGGGATTCTGTATTCTCGTAAATACAAATATACATACATATTCTCCAGATTTAAAATATATATATATATATATATATATAGTATTTAATGAAATACTTAAGAGGTTATGTATATTAGGGTAGCGCAATAGCAGTAAATATCTTAATTAAGTAATATTTACCAGAGCTAGATGGGAGATTTACAAAGTTAGCAAATTAAAATATTGTTTCTGTTACGTACGTAATAACGTTCTTCCTTACGCAACAAATATTATTTATTGTAAAAAACTTACAAAACTCGAGGTAATGCAAAATTTGCTTTAAACAATCATAACTTTCTTTCAGCAAATCAGCTTACACGTTTGCTATTAAGGGAGAATGTCCTAATAGCCGTCAATTTAATTTTTTTGGCCGTCATTAGACTTTCCGCTGTCTTGCACATCACTCAGTGTGTTTCGCTGAATCGACGAGGAAACATGGTGAACAAAAATGGTGTCAAGTCTTTCTTTTGGTTTATCTCCTTGACAAATAAGACAGTCATAGTTGCATTATGTAAGGTATCTCTAACCCAGCGTATTTCCCCCTCGAATCCGACTCATAGCTACAGGTCGGATGGTTGGTGCCATTCCCAAGATGCCGAGGGGACTTGGTGCAACAACTTGTGGTACCTGCCTGGAAGATTCTTGCGATCTCACTGTAGGGCAGGAATGGTAGTCGGGCTGGCCCTGGGACAAGACTAATCCCAACCAGACACTACGGATTCGGCCGCTTTTCAAGGATATACTCAGGAGCAATAGAACCTTCCGAATGGTCGGGAGCTCCGTAACTCAATACCCCTTCTGATTAGTTCGATTAAGGTAGTATATTCTGACCATTATCCACTTTCGGTTGACTTTACCCAAGGGCTGGACCCGCAAACTATGTACTTGGCCCACAGAGGGCCTAAAACCCATTAAGGGGTGTGAGGGTTCTGGGCCAGCATATGATTGTCGATTAAGACTTTCCTCAACATATTTACCACATTATTGATTGTCATAACTTTCTTATTACTACAGTTTTTTTCATGTAATAATTCAATTAATAAATTTAACGAATTAATTTTAGTTTTATATGGGTGAAAATATTTTCACAATAGGGGCAAGGTATGTAATATAGTTATGTCCCCTCAGTAACTTTAAATAAGTGATAAAATATGGTTTCATAAAACAGTTGATTTTGTATTACAGGTTATGTGCTAGAACAGCTGTTTTAACGCTTAGATTATGCATTTATTTATAATTATTATAGCTATGTAATAAAAAGTAACTAAAATACAATTTTTCTTTGCCATCCCAAGTATGAATTGACTATAATATTTTCGTTGCACCTATTACGTGTGTTGCCTGATTATTGCTGCAAGAACACATAGCAGCCGCTAAGGTTCAGGCTTAACACACATTTCTGCTGTCATTTCTGTTTACTCAATGTCGTCTACTACTGTTAGATTTAAATTGTTAACTTGTTACAAGTAAATGATTTCAAAATTGTTGACTTCTTATGAGTTTCTGCAAAATGTACTGTGATTATTAAAAACTAGCATTATGGAAAAATGCAACAAAAGTGCGTTTAGTATTTTGGAAACGTAATGATATTTTCTAGGGCGTTTATTAAAACCAGGTTTTGATCACTAACATTTGTGCAGAGTTGAAATTTGTTAACATTAACCATCTTGAAAATAAAAGTTTTGTGTAAGAAATACAAACAAACATACATAAAACGGCAAGATTAGGAAAGAAAAATAAACTAAACTTTATCAGATATTTTGTTTGTGTGTAAATACCACACAGTAATCTTGGTTGTCGGTGACAGTGAAAAAAACCAAACAAGACATAGATTGAAAATGAAAATAAATCTGTGGGTATGGACATTGGCAGTAAAGATGATGCGCTTTTATCATTGCGCCGTTCCGTTTGAAAAAATGTCTAAATACCCGCCACGAGGATTGGGAAGAAGTCTTTAAAACTTTCATTCAGATAGAGCAAAATCTATTCCTGATTGGGTATCGTCCTCTTGGCAAAAGAGGCCGTTGTTGAGTATAATTGTTTAAAAATTGTTTCTGGCCGATTAGTTACAGTTTTATTTATATATGTCACTTATATTTCTACAATAACTCCCCTATTTTCCATTATCCAATAATATCTACCCTGATCGGTAGAATATCTATCGGGTGCAATAGAGGGTTGATAAATATAATTACTAGGAGAAACATTGTGTCATAGCTGGATTATTTTAAATGAGAGAAGAACTCTAAAGTACAACATTATGTACGAACATCTACAAAAACCCACCTTGAATCACATTCGCTGTATTCCGTCCCGGCCGGAAAATTACGTGAAGGTATACTAATAGTTTTGTATATACATCCAATAAAGTTATATTACAATAGGTTTACTCGATTAACATAAGGAATACTTATAAAGGGTGTTCTTACCTTTAATGCCCTTTAATAATTTATTTAAAGCTAATTAATTTGGAGCAAATTCTTGAATTGACTGGTATTAAATAAAATTTTATACAGAGCACAGTAGCGTAGTTATGATAAATAAATAACAATAACCCTTGCTACAAATATTTAAACACCCTTGATGTACATTTCGCCAACACAGTTAGCATCATCAGAAGGTTACAAACATACTGGGACTAAAAGGTTCTGGTGGGAGTGGGAGTAGCCCATCGCGATTTCAGGTGTACTGTTTCTTTTTAGTCCCTGTATGTTTGTAACCTTCTGATGATGCTAACTGTGTTGGCGAAATGTACATCAAGGGTGTTTAAATATTTGTAGCAAGGGTTATTGTTATTTATTTATGGTATTATATAGATATGGTTGTTAAATTAGTAAAACGAATTGAATATATGTGTGCAAAGTAACCAATCATGTAATTAGGTGTGGAGGGGTTATTGCCGCCGATAAACTGTTAAAATCTAATCAATCGAATGGGAGTATATAAATTATTCCTCATCAAACATCAATATTCCTAAAGCTGTGATTAGCGATTATGGAGATATAGTTGTATTAGTAACCAAAGCAAACGGTATTGAATAGAGATATTGAACTACAAATATCTGCAACTCTGTACGCTACCTATTTGTTAATTTTAGTTATAATAGTTTCCTAAAGATAAGAGGTATTGTTCTTCGCATCCTTCAGGAGATATAACAAGAGGTGTTAAGGGTATATGAGCGAAATACAGTGGGTCTACATAAGGTATACGAGGCTACATGAGTAATATCAAGCCTCTTGTTATACCTACCATTATCTTCTAGGGGACAGATATGTCCCTACCATATTCCCGCTTATATTCGCAATATGAAGATAACAATAACAAAATATTATTCTCGATGTTGTTCATAAAAATATATTTTTTCGGTTTTATGTTTTAAAACAAGTGATATAAACATAAGTGACAAAAATACATTTCTTACTTTTTGATTAAATAATTACAAATATATAAATAAAGTGAAGCAATCTATGTTAAAAAAAACTCTTCCACCACATACATTATATCATAAAACCAACTGTTTTATGATGTCATATGTCAACACTTATTATAAGCCAAACGAGACGAATTATGTCATTGCATCCTGACATACCTTGCACCTTTCGTGAAAGGATTTTATGCCATACAAAACTAAATTAAAATTATTCCACTACAAAAACTGTATTAACATCAAATGGCATCCAATAAAAGTTTATAAAAATCTATTTGAACTTGAGCGAATGAATGAAATGTATTTCATTAACGATTGGAAATTTGAACAAGATATATATATATATATATATATATATATATATATATATATAAAGAGTGTGATTTATTAAAAGAAATTATAAAAAAATATAATTAATTAAAGTGAATCTGAACAGTAAAAGTAGTTACTTTTACAATTCCTCCAAAACGAACCCCAATTTTCTTTTCCCCTGCATTTCCCTGCATTCCCGTATATTCCCCTGCATCTCATTTGCATATATGATCGCCATGTCATTTATTACTATGTGACAAATAAAATTGTTGAAAACAAATTTCCATATTGCAGGATTTGATTTTGAAACCATGTAGCAGGCACTTGAAAGAGTAAAGTATAGATGTTTTTCTTTAATATAATTTTTTTTAATAAACATGATACTTCTCCATGAACTTCAATTTCATAAAAAATATAAAAACACATTGCTAACTAAAGTACTATCAATACGGCAGCATTTCATCTATGGATAATATGGCAGCCAGTATATATTTTATTCATTATAATAACAACATGGCAGCTGGTGAGTATATTACTTCACCACTAAAAATTCGAGAACGAACACTGTTGCCACTATAGCGAAAAAGCCTGTTTAATCACATATTTAGACTGCAAGATACTGTGTAATCTTGATGAAAACATAAATGTTAGAATGTCCTTTAATGCCGTCCAATTCTGACCAGTTCTCCACTCATTTCCCTTAGGCCTAGTGTATTGGTGGCATAACAACTATAGGAAGCTAACGAGTGAGGCTCGACGGGAGTAGCAAAGGACAGAATTGGGGATAAAAATCTCAAATGCAAAATGGTCACTCAAGGGTTTGTAAAAGTGCTGAGTTAATTTCGTCATCGAAAGTCAACGAGAAGCCACAAGTATGACTCCATGAGAGTAGCAAAGGGGTGATTTTGGGTAAAAATGTCAGACTCTAGAAAAATCGCTGTAGATCAACACTCTGGGTTTTTGAGAGTGATGTATCCAAACCGCCATCGAAAGTCAACGGTGTTGCTTGCGTTTGGCTCTACGGGAGTAGCAAAGGCCGAGATGGGTGAAAATGTATAAATCCAAAAAAATCGATAGAAAATTATCACTGGGATTAATAACACACACACACACACACACACACACACACACACACACACACACACACACACACACACACACACACATGGGAAAAGGTTGAGGCTAGCCCAAAATCTTTTTAAACATTGTTATAAGAAAAAAAGTAATAAATTGTTAATTAGATTAAATAATAAACGTAGCAAATGCAAGCATAACATTTTAGAAATGAACCACCGAAGCTAAATACAAAATTAGAAAAAAGATAATTGTGTTAAAAGCAAAATTAATGAAAAATATATAATTGAAATTACGTACTAATAGAGTAAAAGAAAGAAAGGTTGTGTAATTTCCCCAAAAACGATTAACTGTCGAGGGAAGGAGAAATATGTCTAAAGCTTTTAGCAGTATCTCAAATCATGATAATGGATCATGGTTTAAAGAATTATCTAAATTTACACCGCAAGGAACACTTACGAGGCCTAGCTAAAATCGGACCAAAACAAAAAGAGAAAGTTTAATAGACAACTCCCTTGCAGATCTGATTTACTTTATAATCACAGTTTAAAATGTTCTATGTCCATATATCCCATATGAAGGAAACAGGATTAGATAATTGATTAAAAATAAATCAAGGGAAATACTTACTAAAGTACAGCAGAATTATGTGTGGGAACACAGAATTTATTAAAACACAGTAATACTAAGAAGTAATGTCCCCTGTTGCTTTCATGAAAAGATTATATGGACAAGCAATGAAACAAATTAATATAAATTATTTTCTTGTTTAATTGAATATGTGAGTAAATTCAAGTGTGTAATTTGAACTTTAAGATACGACCTGTTCAAGGATAGACTATGAACGTTAAAGATGTTTAACAATAATTTAAGCAAAATTTTGACAAATTTTAAGAAAATGTAGAAATAGATTCAAAAATCAGTTAATATGTATTTAATGTAAAAATAATTGCTTATTAAAAAAGAAATGTAAAATGAGTTAAATTACCAGAAAAAATAAAGATCATGTAATAGAATCGATTTTAAATAATATTTCATATTTAGAGAATTAAACAATTTATGACAAACGGTGATTGAATTTATTAAAACCATCCTGTAGTGAAATTAATTAATAAAATTCATTGAATTTTTTCAATCATTAAAAAAGTAGAGATTAAATAAATAACATAGAACTAAGAAAAAAGTTCGTTACAAATAATTTTAACCAAGGTATAATAAATAAAATAACTCTTAAGTAAGGTAAAAACCTTGTGGTTGGTTTTTCAAAACAAAGTCCAGGAATTTATTCACTGGCAGATCGAGCTCGACATACCACAGGTACCAGGAACTGGTAAGTCGGGGGAGACCGCGGTCGGACTGGAGGGTGACGGCTCCCGCCGAGGAACGAGAAGTTCGGGAAGGCCGCGGCAACACTCACCATGGAATATGTATATCTATAAGGGGAGTGTGAGTTGATTGTAGGAATTGGAAAAGGTTAGTTTCGAATTAGCTATTATTAGTTTTGCATAAAGTAATAAATTATAGCTTCTGAAAATCCTTAATGACTGTCTGGAATAGGAAATATTATTTTTAACAAGTTTTTATTGATTCTTTTTCCTTGGAATATAACCTTTAAAATGATGTATAATATATATAGTTTGTAGTAATATTTCATTTTCAAAATTGGATTATATAAAGCGATGTACGTTACCATGGAAACAAATAAACCCAGTTATCTCGCATCATAAGTTTTCATCACTATACACAATGCTTGTACTCATTTACGAGTTATAGTTTAGGTTGGCTAACCTGTCTATTGTATTTATTAAAGAATATTAGATGGGACGTGGCATAAGAGAGGGTTTATCATTGTATGGTCATACGACTTTCATTCATTGACACAAATAAAATTCTGTTATGTCAAAATACGGCAAATGACATTTGAGAAGTGAAAATAAACACCTTGAGGGATGTTCTGCGAATTATATAGCGTCCAGTGGAGTATGAATGTTGTCGGTGCCGTTACGTTGTTCCATCGTTCCATCCAAAGATTCAACTTTCGACAGGTTAGATCACAGATTGCCTGAGTGATGGCAATTCTGCTGCTTATAAGTCAGTAGTTGATAGAAAACCCTATGATGATTGTGTTATAAATAAACTGGAACGCATTGGTCACATTAAAAAACGTATTGAAACTATATTACGAACACTAAAATCAACAAATAAAGGAAAACTATCATATGGTAAATCATTATCGGGGAAAACCGCCTCACTGACTTGGCAATTCAATTATTCTTTGGAATAGCAATATGATGGAATGCAACTAGTGATAGCGCTATGGTCTACCTTCTTCTATATTCAGCTTAGCAACGACAGACCGACGCATCATCTCTCCCCATCCGGAGACCACACTTGGTGTAAGTACAAGAACGCTATGGTTTTAGGTCTCACATATAATCATTCAAACGTTTTCGCCTACCTGAAGTAATGATACTTGCAAAAAGCCAATATCTATGTATTTGTCTGGTCCTGTTCTTCTTAAAAGATGCTTGAAAGGCAAGTCGCAGAACCCAATTGAATCACTCAATTGATATGGCCACCACTTCAAAAAAACAACATTTGTAAGACTGTCTACTTTGAATATAAGACCTTCAGAGGCTGTATTATCTTTCAATAGTGAATATATCACCAATGCAAAGGTGTTGGCAAATCTAGAGCTTTAAGTTGATAAACATCTTGTGAAGGCAACAGAAATTTTAGATCCATAGAAGAAGAATACGAATGCAAAGAACAATGGCTAAATAAACCTGGAAGACCAATATGCAGGGATAGATAATGCAGAAAACACCTGATACGGTGTTGGTAACCATTAGAACACATATGATTTGTACATTAACATTTTTATTTATCTTATTTGTTAAATCTCCCGAAAGTTAACATTTTCACTACACACATCTCAGATACCGCTCAATATATCGTGTTGAAATTTTATAGTTGTTTTATAACTGCCAAGTAAAGTTCTTAGCAAAAGGGATTATAAGTATGACATATAGGTATCAAATAAAAAAATATTTAAACACTGTTTGTTTTGAAAACTATAAATACTATTTAAAAAACTTATTAACACATTTCCATGAACTTGTAAAGCAATATTCTCGCGTTAGGAAATAGGGAAAATGCTAATCCTAAGAATAAAATTAAAACAATATCTGAAGTACAAACAGTTCTGTGCATTATAGCAAACAATGGGTTTAAATGAAGATTGTAGTGCAATTAAACAAAAGGTTTTTAAGTAACTAACAGCTCTAAAACAAAAAAAACGACTAAAACAAAAACGTGGCTAATTGGTTTATACACGAATTTAAAAATTACATTTCGTAAGAGATCCAATTTTCAAATTCGATTTGTCAATTTTGGTTCAAATATTTTCATAGCTGGTACCATTTTTAAAATAAAAACACAGATATTACGTGTTCCCCGTGAAAAGTAAAGTTGGTTGTTACATTGTTGGTATAGTGAGTTCATATTGAAATTTTCTAGGGTTTAATAGACTGTAGATTCAAATTACTTTAATAAGTCTAGGTAGAAATAAACTGAAAAAAACTCAAAACGTATGATACGATTTGATAACAGTTATGAAATAATAATATGCATGGTTACTTTGGAATTTATATTTTTTAAATTATAGAAAACGTTTTGGTGTGGAATTTCTTATGGCATAGGACAGGAGAATAAAACAAAACACATGATTTAAATGGTAGAAAGTGACGTCACCACTTGGATATTCTAACGTGAAAGAGTATTGATTTTTACTTCTCTACGACTTTAAAGCTATTACACTATGTATCTATGTACCTTTGTGTATTGAAATTTAGTAGTGGTTAAATGCTATAGTATTGCAATATAATAGTTTTTGTTATATTGTTTATACTATACAATTATAACATAATATGTTATAATTAGTGAGGTTTTTCGGGCATTATAATCTAATGATTGACTGACCACCAGAAATAGGTAACATTTTTACATTTAATGGAGAAGTAGTTGGGGCTGGTTTCCAAGCGTATCATTTGAGAGTCTTAAGTTGTATTATAGGTTATAGTCACTTTGCCCGAAATTTGAATGAGTCAAACATAAATAATGTCAATATTTTAACCGTTACGAGAACGGATTTTGTCTCAAGAGATAAAAATCATTTAACTCAAAAACTAGTTTTTATAATATCAGCTGTTTTTCTCTAGGCTTTGGCTGTAGGTATCATTGCCAAGGGTTTTGCCTCTTGTAACACAGCATTAGCCCTCATACTTCCCAGGAGGAATGTACTTGCAGTTGTCCACTTCCTCAAGTTACTTATCGATTGGCTCTATGGTGTTCTGACGAAACATTGACAGTGATAATTCCACGCGTTTATATTCATTTCTCCAGTTTCACGGCTTCGCACATTACAGCCACATCAACGGCTTTTCTTTACTTAACTTTGCAAATATAATGATCGCTTTCAAATAGTCAATCTAGAAAACAGTCAATAAACATTTGAAACAAGAAAATTCTCTTAGGCCACATCTGGGGAGTTATATAGGAGTGAATAATGGAAACCCTCTCCATTGTCGACGTTTAAAGCATTAATCACAGTAACCTTAGTTTCATTGACGGCGAAAAAACCATACGACTGGTTTCATTAAAATTTAAAGAAATTGTTATTCAGTAAACATTTAGTGAATGTTTTTTTTTTAAATAATAGTAGACCTTATAGGTCCTTATATTTAATAATGGACCTTATATCGACAAAGTTTATCCTTTTGAAAACTCAACAAACCAAAGATTCTAAGATAGGCAAATATTATTTTTTTATCCTAGAACCATGAAACGTTAATACTTACGTGCATTACCGGCACTGATATGTCGCCATAATACCACCAATATCCACGTATAGCTTACAAACCAATTTTCCACAACAATCTAGGTTCACCGTGCACTGGAAACAGAAATATAAAGTTATTAATATTAAATATAAATTTAGTTGAAACATTAAAAACATTCTAAATATTCTACTCTTACAGACTTTTGAAATGACGACTTCTTATGGCACGCCCGACTGTGCTTCTTGCAAGAGTAACTCAGAGAAAGACCATTTCTTATTACGTTTCAGAATATAATAACCGGAAAAATCTTATGTTTATCGTTATATTTTGATACAATATAGATTGAAAGAATGAAGGAAATTTTGCAAGTTTTTTAAATGAATATATTGAAAGAACATCAAAGGTTCTTTAGACTAAATACAAGATTTTTCCTATTTATTCCTACTCTATTTTGCAACCTGAAGATTTTTCCCTGGTTAAAACAAACATAGGCAATTTGGCATCATTTCAAAAAACTGAGTCAGTGGGACTAGTCTACAGCAGTAAATAATTCTTTCTAGGAATAAATGTTTTAATATTATAAAGTTATAACACCTATTGCTAGAAGAGTGTAGTTAGTATATAAACTATATTAGGTATTGAGAAATGGGTTGTAAAAAAATTTTATTTGACCAATTTATTTAGAATTCTCAAAAAGGGCTAGGCAATTTTATGAAATACTGATTTAAAAAATTGTAATAAAGTACATATCATTACATTAAATTGACTATAGCTCGTTATATCGAAATATAACGTATTTATTATACTTAATAACTGATAAAAATATAAAATAGTAACATTTTAACCTATTAATAAACACTAAGTAAAGGTACGTTGTTAATGTTATTCAATAGATGTCCAATAAAATAATCTCTGTAGACCAGAAAAGTGAGAACTATTTTGTCGTACATTGAAACGTTTTGCTAAAGGCTCGTTTCTTTGCGGCGCTTTGCATTATGTTCCTTGAATAACCAGGAAAATGTTAACTTACAGATATTTAGCCATTTTTAAAACACTCCTTATGGGTTTATGCAAGTAACATACCATATTTATCGAAACGACTGGTACAAACAAATCATAACAATAGGTCAGCTGTTGCATGAAGTGACATGTTATCACTAAATATAGGCTAATATTTGACGAGCTACCAATATGCATGAAATATATACTCTCTTATAAATAAACACATATTGTGTCATCTAGGCTTAACATAATTTGAAAAAAGAGTAATTACTTACAATGCGAGTGTTTATAGGTTGTTGTGACGTAGACGCCATCTCTCGTGAATGTATGACTTGCAGATTAACGGATCACAATAGTTGACCAAAGTATAGCTCTCTTCCGGAGTTAATTGTTAAAAGTCTTTAAAACTAAATAATTTAAATAACGGGTTTAAACAAATATCGCACCAGTTATTAGTGTCTCGAATAAATTCGAAGCAGTCCACTTCGGCTGTAGAGTGTGTGTAACCGGCTCTTTTGATATCGAAACTTTCTGCCTGGCGGAGCACCAAGTTACTCAAACACTCTCGGCAAATATTATTATTATTAGACAAACGAGTGTAGTGAGATGTAATAAATTTGACAAATGTCTTCTCGTAGGCATACACAGTTACAGCGCCTCGGTGGTTCTTCAACTATAACAATACTGAAAAATCTAAATTTATGAAATCTATAGATAAAGATTCAGATGTATCACACGGCTTCATCAATACATAGTCTTCAAAAGAGTTTATCAACGTTTGCTTTACAGATACAAGTAAGTCCAAACTGTCTGTATAATTTCTATTCTGTAGGCATGGGCAGACCTCAATAGCTCATAGATTAAACAAAGATAGAGGCACTGTAAAATATAAAAAAAAGAAACATGCTGAAACGTTCTAAAGAATAATATCAATCTGTTATGGCCAAATTCACAGTTTGGCCGACATGTTTGATGACAGTTAAAAATGTGCCTATAATAGAGCTCAAATCTTCCACAGTCCACGCCCTAGCGTATCGCTTAAGAAGAAAGACAGCGCGTCTGTCTTCATCATCTACCTGTCGATCTACAAGTACGGTATTACCATACTTTGTCTCGACAAAACGCGCATTCACAATTTTATAGGCCTTGCATATCTTTAGACCGCGTATAGGCATAGTATCTACAGAATTTAAAGTTGAAAACTTGGCCGACACTGATGATGACAAATTTCTACTTACTGACAAACACACACTGATCACTTGAAGCACTCTGAACACAGACTATGCCAAAATACTATACTCCCCCTGTATATAATGTATTATACATAGCGGTGGAAGAGTCAATGTGAGAGGGGAGTGGACGAGTCCATGCGAGTTGGACTGATCCATAATTACGTCATAACTATATTCTCCGTGTTGATTACAACACGGCGTGCGATGCCATATGTAGTAGTGTGGGGGAGCTGGTGTTTATGACTTACAAATCTCGCTGTGACAACCACCACTTGCTATCCAGCTTTGGAAGAAGAGACATTCTGGTGAGCTATCCTGTTGTTACTTGTTCTCGTGTGAAATCTGTAGTCTATAAACCAGAGTCTTATATTAATACAATCACCCGTGTTAATCAGGGCGATTTGTAATCATTTTGTGAATCAAAGTGAATAATTTTAAATTTGTATAACATAATATTATAGTAGATATTTGTGTTGATTTGATTATTTATTTGCAAAACAACCTGAGTATTTATTTTAGCGATTATTTCAAAATTTAAATTGTTTCACATAGCATCAATTTGAATATATAGCATATATCTGTGTTAATTTAAGATCGATTGTAGTGAAAACTAAATTGTATCTGTAAAATGGCCGTTCGTATTGTATCAACGGACGAGACAAATGTAAGAAAATTCCGCATGCACGGTACTAGAGTGTCTTTTAACTTCAACCCCGTGCCCGAGGCGGAAAACGAGTTGGAATGGGTCAGACGAGGACTAGAGGAAATTTTACAGACTATGAAGTACAACGCTACCGAAGACATACAATTAGACTTCACCATGCAGAGCTTAAATCTCCGAAACCACGCCCCTAGATATATTGCTTTTAGAGCGGAGACTTCGATAACAGTGGACGCGTTGTTTAACATCTTTAGTTCTATTATCCAGAGCAATGCAGATACCTTTAAAGCCGACGATACCTTCAAAGTGACCTGTACAAAGGTTAAAGTAACTATAGGGCGTAGACGCGTAAGACCCGGACTGTTTAATAATTTCAAAGAAGAATCGCACCGAAGAAGAGGGATTGTTACGATTAAAAATACGGACGCCCTCTGTTTACCCCTTTCTCTGGTTGTAGCTATAGCGCATGCGTTAAGAGTCCCCGAGTACACGTTTGTGAGAATGAACGGCGGCGGGCGTCAAAACAACTAATGACGGACGCCGGGGTGCAGGTAGGAGATGGTGGTGCCATGATTCGAGAATTTCAATAGTTTCAAGATTATCTCTCCGATTATAAAATCACTGTTTACAATTACGGCAGCAGAGGTCGTGATATTTACTTTGAGGGCGACGTTCAGAACCCGAAGCACAAGCTAAATCTGTTATATCATGACAACCACTTCAACGTTGTTACAAAATTGACAGGTGCGTTCGCTTGTAATTACTATTGCGAAATGTTCCACGTTCTCTACGATAATCGCATGCGACATAGATGCTCCGCCCAATGCAACTCTTGCAAGAGGTCCCCGTCGTGTGTGCTTGAAGACGACGGCATCCTGTGCCGCGACTGCAATAGACAATTTCAAAATAGATCTTGTTTTAAGGCGCACATCAAAAGCGTATGCCGGGCTATAAGAAAGTGTAGAGATTGTAATAGATACATTTAACAAAACTAAGAAAAGCTCCTCACGTATGCGGCGAGAGCTATTGTAAAGTGTGTAAGGATTACATGCCAGCAGGCCATGTGTGCTACATGAGAATTGATACTCGTCGCCCGCTAGCAAATAATTTTCTGTTCGTCTTCTTTGATCTTGAAACTCGACAAGACGAATTTATTAACGACGCTCGCGTTCATCGAGTCAACTTGTGCGTATCCCAGTAATACTGTTGGATGTGTATGAACGGTGTCGCGTGCCTACAGTGCATGGATAGAACTCGAGTGTTCAGAGAGGACCCCGTCAACAAGTTCATGGCGTACCTTATGGAATCGCTCACAATGGCCAGGCCTTTTATTTTCAGTTTATCCTAAAGTACGTGATAGAAGAGACCCAATTTACACCTGCCTGATTACGCGAGGCACTAAGGTCATCCTGATGGAGATTGATAACACAAAGTTCATCGACTCTCTCAACTACATGCCTATGGCTCTGTCTAAACTGCCTAAAGCCTTCGATCAGCCTCCGTAAAAGAAAAAGGGTTATTTTCCGCACCTCTTCAACACGCTGGCCTACGAAAGGTATGTAGGCCACATCCCAGCCAAAGAGTACTATTGCCCCGATTCTATGTTTGACAAGAATCACGAAGTGTTTTCACGATGGTATGACGACCAGGTGCGCAACAAGTGTTTGACTTTCAAAAGGAAATATTCGAATACAGCCTATCGGACGTGGAGATCTTGGCACAGCCGTGCTTGAAATTCAGGGCCTGTTTCCTACAAGAGTGTAATGTTGATCCGTTTCTAGAGGAGGTGACCATCGCTAGCGCCTGTAACTTGGCGCTTAGAAGAAACTTTCTGAAACCAAACACCATAACCATAGTTCCGAAAGCCGGCTACCGTCTGGCCGATAAACAATCGTTTATCGCTCTGCAATGGTTGCTGTGGCTCAAAACAGAGGGCAACCAGCGAATAAGTCATGCAGGTGACGGCCGCAAGGTGAAAGGCGACGTACTAAAGGTAGACGGACTGTGCATGGAGGCAAACACTGTGTACGAATTCCAAGGCTGCTGGTTCCACGGCTGTCCCAAGTGCTTCCCCAACGGACGTGACGCTGCCCTGGAGAATGATCCGGCGGACACGCTTCGAAAGGACAAAGCTAAAAACGCTAAACTCTCACGGGCCGGCTACGAAGTCGTCGAGATCCGGGAGTGTGTATTCAGACAACAGAAGAAAAAAGACAAGTCCTTAGATTATCTCCACAACAACCCCGTCCCCAAACACGGCGCCTCTTAACCCACGTGACGCTTTCTTCGGCAGCAGGACAGGAAAAATAAAGAACTACTGCGCCGCTAAAGAGGACGAAATAATCCAGTACGCCGACGTGTGTTCGCTCTACCCTTGGGTATGCAAGTACGGAAAATACCCGATTGGACACCCAAAGTCGGTAACGACGAGTTCAAGGAATTGGGGATGAGCGCTGAAGGGTTGCTCAAGTGCACAATTCTAACACCCTGTATTGCCGCTAAAGATGAATAAGAAGTTGATGTTTGTACTCTGTCGGACATGCGGCGAAACTCTGAATCCTGACGAATGTGGCCATACGGTAAACGAGCGTGCTCTGACAGGCACATGGACCATGGACGAAATACGTAAGACGGTAGAGAAGGGCTATGTCATTGTGGAAATGCACGAAATGTGGCAGTACGAGATGGCTCAGGGAACGACGAACTGTTTAAAGAGTTTATTAATAAATTTCTAAAGATGAAACAGGAGGCGTCAGGTTACCCAGGCTGGTGCCGACCGAAGAGGACCAGGCCAAGTATGTAGAAGATTATTTCATCAACGAGGGTGTCCGTTTAGTCCAGTCAAAGATCGCTAAAAACGAGGGATCAAGCTCGCTGGCAAAATTGATGTTGAACTCGTTTTGGGGGAAATTCGGAGTCAAAAACGTCGATTATCAGGGAGCCTCAGGAATTGTTTAAAAAGCTGAAAAGCCCGTCTATTGATGTTAATAACATTTAGGAAGTGAACGAGGATGTTTTGGTAGTGAATTGGCAGTTTTCAGATGACGTTTGCGAAATACTACCCACTGCGAACGTTGTGCTAGCCGTCTACACTACCGCCCACGCCCGGCTAAAGTTTTACGAATATATGGACGCTCTAGGCCCTAAACGTATCTACAAGGATACCGTCAGCGTAGTATACCTTCATAGGGAGGGCTTGCCAAGAGTCGTGACTGGAGGTTATTTAGGCCAGATGACTGACGAACTCTTAGAACACGGTCCCGGGTCTTATATCACCGAATTCGTCTCAGGAGGTTCTAAAGTCTACGCCTAGAAAGTCTGGTCTACAAATAGAAACGAACACGTGACCGTGTGCAAAGTTAAAGGGTTGACCCTGAATCTCAGCACTACAGAATTTTGAGTCGATGAAACGAATGGTTTTGGAAGTTAATAATCCTATCGTAGCCACTAGTGATAGGATTCGTCGCATAAAAGATCGTGACGTTATCACGATGTCTGAAAATAAAATATTCAGGTTAACAGGTGCAAAGAGGAAATTGGACGACAATGGGTACGACACACTACCTTACGGTTACAAACGTCCTCGCATGAGCGAATAAAATCAATAGCTATGTACTGTATTGTATTCTATAAATATTCAGCTTAACAAATGCTAGATTATATATATAAATATTATGAAAAATAATAAGTATTAAATCTGTACAATGATTACCACCTTATAGTTAAAGCTATGGTTAGGTGAACATAATGATTAGCTATGAATTGTATTGTATTCAATAAATATTCAGCTTAACAAATGCTAGATTATATGGTTATATTATAAATAATATTAAGTAATAATTATGCACAATGATTACTACCTTTTGGTTACGATAAAGGCACGATTGGGTGAACATAATGATTAGCTATGTACTGTATTGTTTTCTATAAATAATCAGATTACCAAAAAAATAATAAAAATAATAAAAATTTTAAAAAATGTATTTCTACACAATGATTACTACCTTATGGCTACAAAATTCCACGAATGAGTGAACAAATTGAATAGCTATGCACCGGCAAATGTTGATTTTTCACACAAATGGTTTTGAAAAGTAATTTTTAGACCCTCCTGCTTGATGGGTAGTATGAATGTGAAGGATGAATGCCCACTGGCGTGGCTCTAAGCAGTTCGTAAGGAGTATGTATCCCCTCTGGAGCGGCCGTAAAGGTCCGTAAGGTGAATGTACTTGTCAAGCAGGAGGGTCATTGATATATGGAGGCATCATTTTTCGGACGGATGTCACGATGGAGATGGCGGGGTTGGGGCCTTTCCTTTCCCCCTTCGGGGGATATTTGTGTGAACAAAATTTAGATAACATTATTGCAATAACCTTTGTGTTACTTTTCAGACGCCATGGTATCAGTTGAATGCTTCACCAACCCGCTAATTAGCGACAAGATTATAAGCTATTTATATGACGGTTTCATTAGTATATTTACCTATTTAAATATATTTTATACTTATAATCTTTTGTATGTGTTTGAGAAAACTGTTCAGACGTTTAAGAAATTTGCCTATAATGTCAGAAAATCATATAAAAAAATTATTTTTGGATGTAATCTTTTCGAGTGAGCATATGTTATACATAGGAGGCCATACCTTTTGGTTATCAAGGGATTATCATGATGACATCACCATGAGTGTGTTTTGTCCCAATCAATTTTTATTAGCTTTTAACAACAGTTTATATTGTTTTAGAATTTCAACACTTAAAATGGCATTAGACCATGGATATGAGTTTACATGTTTCTGTGAATATATATTGGGCCTTTATAAATTAAATTCAGCTCACATACGAAATTACACCAGATATAGAGAATTTTTACAGTTTACAGAAAAATGTCTAATATTAAGAGATAGTGTTAAAATTGTGAAGTTTATTTTAGAGGGTGATAGAGAATTATTATATAAACTGCCTAAATTTCTATTAATTTGTCTTGGGAAAGACGAATTCCCATCAGTTATATAGCTTTTGTAAAATTGTCGTTGTATTGGATATAATGCAATAGCAGAGTATTTGTAACTAGATTTAAGAAATGTAACATTGAATGTCTAATTATGTTTATTGTTCACATCATATTATTAATAATGTAAATATACGTCTCTATTATCAAGACACTATTACTTATTACCTTATACACAATCCCATGTTGATCTAACGTTATTGTTTATTTTATTAAAGGAGTTTTTTTACAATAAGTACAAACATATGTATCGTAAAAAAATCGTTTTATTGATCACATAATATTATTTACATTGTATTACGCTTAGCTACGATAGATATACTCTTATCGTAGCGGATGTCTGTACTCTACATATGCCTCACTCTTGAAGGTTTAAGGCACATCCCTGACAGGCAAACACATGTCCGCATGGTAGAAGGGGAACCTGTATTTCATCGATACAGCAAATCTTACACAGCGTACGATCATCCTGATTGTTTACACCATCATCGTCCGAGTAGTCTTCGTCGTCTGTTGTACAGATGTCTACCCCCATCTGTGCCCGTTTAGCACTTATACCCACTACGTATTTACATTTAGGAAACCACTTTCCATGTTCCTGTAACCGATCATTGTTCGCTGACCAAGCTTCAAGGCCTCCGGTGCATGTAAAGCACAATGTTTGATCTTCTTTGCCGGTGTAAAAGAATCCCGCCTCACTCAGACGCACGGGGTTGACAGTATCATTTGACACTCCTTTCCAAGTACGAAACGAACGTAATCTACGACGATAAAGTAATAGTTTGGGGAACCCTTTCTTCTCGATTGTGAAAGTATCTGTCCAGTAGTAGACACCTACCATGGTGTTGTCTGAGGACTTGGGTCTGTGTTGTCCGTACTTATATTGTTCTCTTGGTTAGGGGTTGATTACGTCAAGGCTGATAGGGATTACCACCGGGACAGAGGCATGTTGAACTCGTTCAGATTTGTATACACCCACCCTTATGCTCAGCAAGAGGCCGGTTTCTTCTTTCTGTGATAGATGGACTAGTGTTGAAGTAAGTATAGGTGGCAAACCTATACAGGCAACAGTTAATCCTATACAGATGACCTGCCGATATTACATATACCGTCCAACATTTTATTAGACGCCATTGTGACCGACATTTTGTTTGACGTCATTTGCTGCGGTTATGTTGATATATCCAGAGTGCGCTATCGCGGTCGAGCGAATAAAATTATTACTGTAAAGGTTTTTTAGAAATTCATTTTATTTGTCGAACTCTGTGTGTGAACTTTTCTACACCTGTAATGAAGTGTATAATAATAACAACACTACATATTGACTTAACACAATATTTAGGCCTATGTACCGTATCATGCATATTGGCCTAATACAGGATGTGTATAGATTTACAGGCATATTGACCTAACACAATATGTAGGACTATGTAGGTTAACATCCATATATACTTAATACAGGATGTATGTAGGGTAACGTGCATCTTGCCTTAATACATGGTGTAGGCCTATGTAGGTTCACATGCATACCGGGTTAACACATTTTGTAGGCTTTTGTAGGACAACATGCATATCGGCTTAATAGAGGATGTAGGCCTATTTAGGTGTACATGCATATTGGCTTAACACAGTATGTAGGCCTATGTAGGGCAACATACATATTGGATTAATACAGAAAGAATGTAGGTTTCCAAGCGTGCATATTGGCCTAATGCAGGATGTATATGGGTTAACATGCATATTCTCTTAACATAGTATGTAGGATAACGCATATTATCTTATTTCAGGAGAAATGTAGGTTAACATGCATATTTTCTTAATGCAGTATGTAGGCCTATGCAGGGTAACAACCATATTGTCCTTTTTTCAGGAGGAATGTAGGGTATCATGCATATTGGCCTAATACAGGATGTATATGGGTTAACATGCATATTTTCTTAACATAGTATGTAGGCCTATGTAGGGTAACGCATATTGTCTTATTTCCGGAGTTAATGTAGGTTAACATCCATATTTTCTTAACGCAGTATGTAGGCCTATGTAGGGTAACGTGCATATTGGCATAATACAGCAGGAATGTAGGTTTATATGGTTATTGGCTTAATACAGGATGTTGGGGTAACATACATAATGGATTAATACAGGATGTATACTATTGTGATAGGGTATGCTTTGGTAGCTGTCTTTACGTAGCTATTGTGATTGTGTATGCAATAGTAGCAGCCTTTACGTAGCTGTAGCTATTGATAAGGGCTGACTCCGAGGTAGCTTTACCTAAGGTTTGATTCCAGAGAGGACCTCTCCTGACTTTGCCTAACGTCCTACACCAGGCTGGCTTTACCTACGGCCTGGCTCCGGAGTAGCTTTACCTAGGGCCTACCTCCAAGGAAGCTTTACCTAAGATTAGATGGAGGTATTGGTCTTAGTCGAGGGCCTGTAACTGATACAACATACCTAGACAATATGTGGAAAGCTAATATCATAAAGGTCTTGACGGTTTCTACATAGCTATTTTGGTATGCGTTGGTAGCTACACCACATAGTACTTCCCATATGAACCATACGGCTGCCTGTCCGAGGCTCTACCTGATAGAACAGGTGAAAATGTGTGTATAGCTCAGATCATAAAGGCTTTGTTCAGTGGTTTACCGACATAGTAGGCCTTATAGTAGGCACATTTAGGGATTCATGTATGTCAGCTTAGCATGGTATGTATGTAGGCTTACATGCATATTTGTTTAACACACTATATAGGGCCATCATACATGTTGGCCTAACATAGTATATAAGCGTACACGTCTTACTGAGACCGTATGCGAGGCGTCCGTCAGGCGTAGGCCTTCCGAGCCCTTACAATGTGATTGGTCAATTCCCCGCAAAGACTGTTAACTATTTGAATTTAACGTATTTGTTTGTCGGTTAAACTTAGCGTAAGACAGTTGTTTAGTAAGAACGTTGGTCATTTGATCTAACCGATCATTTTTTGGCAATTACATATATTATTAAAAACTATCCCCCCCACTTAATGCCTTACTCTAGTGTGAATTTACCTAGGGCCCTTCTCCACCGTGGCTTTACTTAAAGCCAGACTCCTAGGTGGCTTTACCTTAGACACGACTCCAAGGTGACTTTTACCTAAGACCCCGACTCCAGGGACCCATCATTTTAGGCAATCTGAACACTACCCCTGGTGAACCCACCCCCACATCTCACCAACACAGACTCTAACGATACCACATACAGTTGTTTAGTCATTTGATCTAACCGATCACTTTTTGGCAATTTCATATATTATTTAAAACAACCCCCCACTTAAAGCCTGACTCTAGTGTGAATTTACCTAAGGCCTTTCTCGAGGGTGGCTTTACTTAGGGGCAGGCTTCGGGATGGCTTTACCTGAGGCCATGCTCCAAGGTAACTTTACCTAAGGTCTGGCTCCTAGGTGGCTTTACCTCGAGCACGACTCCAGGGACCGATCGTTTTTTTGGCAATCTGAATACTACCCCTGGTGAACCCACCCCCGCATCTATCCAACACATACTCTACACATATCCCATACGGTTGTTTAGTCATTTGATCCAACCGATCATTTTTTTGGCAATCTGATATATTATTGAAAACCACCCCGTGTGAACCCACCCCCACATCTGCCGAAAATGGACTCTATACTTACCCTATCAGTCAACACACATTTTTCCAAAATTGTTCGAAAAACTACCACCACCCCCGAATTCACCGCCGGGGCCAACCCCCGGGGAACATCCTGAACGTAGCTGAGAACACCCTAACACCTAGGGCTGGGTTAGGATGCAATTTACATACCTTAGGTTAGTGCGTTAAGGCCTATTTCCCCCACCACTTTTTGTGCTATAGGGGCCCGAGTAACTACTCTGCCTAATTAAGTAATGGTGTAAATAAATGTAGAAAAGTAAGACGCAAATCAGGCGTAAGACGCAACCATATAGCTTCATTAGAGCTTTTAAAGGGAACACAATTTGTAATTTACCCTTTTTTTAACGGTTTTCTTTATAATTTAAACCAAGATAGAAGATATGTAGCTATAGCAATATCAGTATTATATTCTCTTGCTAACAATTACAACTTCATTTCCTGAAGGTAGATTTTTGTCAGTAGTAAATTTTTTCTAAAATATCTTTTACTATAAATATCAGCAGAATGATGAAAATAAAACTAATATTCATAAGCAATAATTTTTTTTCAGTTATTACTTACAATGCAGCGGGAAATGAAGACTAAAAGCTTAAAGCAAATCTTACATTTAAGTGGCTTTAGAGAACTTATTGTAAATCTCTGATCTAAATAGAGAATCAATGATAGAAACAGTATACAAAGGGAGTAGTTCTAGAAAAGCCCAGTGCACCAGGACACTAAATATTAGTAAAATTAAAATTCACCGTTCCAAACAAAAGATTTAGTGACAATTCCCACAACTATTTGAGTGTTGCTTTTGTAAGGTATAACTTCTTGGGCTTAGATAATGGACCTGACACATTTTACTTACTAATTGACTACTTAATTTCCATATCTAAAGCATTTCCTAATTAATGTTTGAGAAAGTTCAATAATATATAACATATATGACTCAGATTCCATTGGAACCGTACATTCCATCAACTGAAGTTATGCCTGTTGTACTTTAGTGCAGTCTGTATGTAGTCACCTTGCTCATTTGATGCAAACTCGAAAATAATCAACTATTATTTGTTTACATTTTATTTGCCTGTAATTTTTTCCCAATTATATGGTTTCAGTGCAAAGATAGTTGAATTTTGTGCTCACCTAGGGTCTGTTAAGTTGGCAATTACGTGCTGAGGAAGCAGACTCATGATCAAGAGAATTAATAAACTTTTAATAAAATAACAGTGAGGACATTGCATAGCCGTGAGGTCGTTGAATAGCAGTAAGGATATTCATAACTAGTGAGGGAAAAGCACAGCAGTGTGAACATTTCATACCAGTTGGGAGATTCCATAGCAGTGAGTACATTGCTTAGGAGTAAGGACATAGCACATCTGTGAGGACATTAAATACCAGTAATTACATTGCATAGCAGTGACGATATTGCTAGCAAAGAGGACAATGCATAAAAGTGAGGGCATGGTATAGCAGTAAGAACACTGCACAGCACTGATGGCACTTCTTACCAATAAGGAGATTGCATAGAAGTAAAGAGATTACTCAGCAGTAAGGTCATTTAGTAGCAATAAGGACATTGCATAGCAGGGAGGATATTGAATTGAAGAGAGGTCATTACATAAAAGTGAGGAGATTGTATAACAGCGAACAGACTGCTCACATAGTGAGGAGATTGTATAGCAGTAAGGTCCTTGAATAGCAGTGAGTACATAACGTAGCAGAAAGAATATTGCATACGAATGAGGAGATAGCATACCAGTAAAGAGATGGTTTAGCAGTATGGAAGTAGAGAAGGCTATCGTTGAGACGGCGCACTTGGGCCCGAGCCAATAGGAAAGCCGGATTTTCTACCCCCACCCCTTGCCAAGATGGCCACGCCCATAAGCGCGGGAACAACATTTACACCGAGCCAATAGGAAAGCCGGATTTGCTACCCCAACCCCTTTCCAAGATGGCGGCGCCCATAAGCGCGGGAACAACATTTACACCAAGCCAATAGGAAAGCCGGATTTGCTACCCCCAACCCCTTTCCAAGATGGCGGCGCCCATAAGCGCGGGAAGTTCAAATAGTCAACTGTCTGTGAGGGAATCGGCCTATCACATTGCAGGCGCTCGGTAGGCTTACGCCTGACGGACACCCAACACACGGACACCCGCTCCCGCAGGAGGGAGATGTGTGAAGAGTATGAATATCAGTACAACGAACACTATGTCTGTTTACAGATGTACCGAATAACAAGGTCGATTCTCTGTAACGCCTAATACTGTGTGTAGCAAATATACAAGTTTATTGTTATCTAGACACTTGCACTCCTAACCGCTATGTGTAGAGGTGAAATAATAATAACTCAAATATCTCTTAGCATAAGGTTAGTCTCGGAGCTCCTGCATTATCTGTCGTGGGTATTTCCTAGCTTTATAAAGGGAAAAAACAACGAAAAAGCCTGTACCTGCTCAGACCTGCACATCCCAGCTAAATTGGATCCAACCTAACCAACACATAGTAGAAGGGGTGATCTCAACAACGTTCAGGACCATCCCCGGGGGTTGTTATGAATGAAGAAGGCTCTGAATGACCTTGATCATAGACTATGGGACGTATATGACTACGTCTAGAGGTAGTTATTGGATAACCTAGGCAGGTAAAAATGGATCAAACCTACCCACAGGTATGGGGTGATCTCAACAACGATCAGGACCATCCCCAGGGGTTGGAACGGATGAAGGCGGCTCTGAATGGCCATGATCATAGACTATGAGGTGTGTTTGACTACTTCTAGAGGTAATTAATGGAAAAAACCAAATCAGGCCTATGACGCAACCACCCCGGGACATCCTCAAAACCCTCCCCGGAGGTAGCTACCGGCGTGGGGTTATCTTAAGATATAACTGTTTAATATATGAAATATCAACGCTCGAACGACTCAGGGCCCACCCTAAAATGAACGGTATAACCCAGGGTAATGAGGGATACAAGTTGAATGTTAAATGCCGCGTAGGCCGCTCACTCGAACCCTGACGGGCCAGCGCCTTAAAAACAAAATATCTAAAAACATACCAGGTATAGCAACAGAGGTATCTAGTAGGGCCTACCTCCAAAGGTAAAAAAATAAACAGTGTAACAAAGCCTTATCGCTTGAGTGAACACGTTTGACCTACATGTGCAGGCATGCAGAGATAACGCAAATCCCTAGAACCGCAAAGACAGATAGCTACCGGTGGTCTATTTTCATATTATAAAAATAATAAGCAGTTACCTGTACAGAAAAAATAAATACCTTTGCAGATAAGAGAGCAAGAACCTGGACACATAGAAGAATCAAATACGTGTGCAGACAGAAGAAGCAAGGATCTGGACATATAGAAGAAGCAAAGACCTGGATGGATAGGAAAATAAAGGACCCGGACAGGTATACGAGGCAAAGCCTGGGCAGATAGAAAAAACAAGGATTTGGACAGGTAGACGAGGTAGGGCTTGGGCAGATAGAAGAAACAACGATCTGGACAGATAGAAGAAGCTAGGACATGGATAGGTAGACGAGGCAGGGCCTGGACAGATTGAAGAAGCAATGACCCAGAGAGATTGATGAGGTAAGGCTTGGACAGATAGAAGAAGCAAGAACCTGGACAAATAGAAGAAGCAAATACCTGGACTGGTATACGGAGTAACGTCCCGGACAGATAGAAGAAACAAATATCTGGACAGATAAAAGAACCAAGGACTTCGGCACGTAGAGGAACCAATACTTGGACAGA
The DNA here is from genome assembly GCA_036971475.1 of Prosapia bicincta. Classification (NCBI taxonomy): domain Eukaryota; kingdom Metazoa; phylum Arthropoda; class Insecta; order Hemiptera; family Cercopidae; genus Prosapia; species Prosapia bicincta. The sequence goes on along the minus strand of JBAIZL010000001.1, from coordinate 255,803,418 downwards.
CGGAAGAAGCAAGGACATGAACAGATAAGAGAAGTAAGGACCTGGACGGATAGAAGAAGCAAGTACCTGGACAGATAGAAGAAGCAGGGATATGGACAGATAGGAGAAGCCTTGCCAGATAGGAGGAAGTCCTTGACCTGGACAGATAGAAGAAGCAAATACATGGACACATAGAAGAAGCAAAGACCTGGACAGATAGAATATGCAAGTACCAGGACAAATAGAAGAAGCGAGTAGTTGGACAGATAGAAGAAGTAAGGACATAGACAGATATGAGAAGCACGGACTTGGGCAGATAGAAGAAGCAAGTACATGGATACATAGAAGAAGTAAGGATATGGACAGATAGGAGAAGCAAGGACCTGGACCGATAAAAAGAGCAAATACTTGGACAGATAGAAGAAGCAAGGACCTGTACCGATGGAAGAAGCAAGTACATGGACTGATAGAAGAAGCAAGGACCTGGACCGATAAAAGAAACAAGCACCTGGGCAGATAGAAGAAGCAGGTACTTGGACAGATAGTAGAAGTAAGCACCTGGACAGACAGAAGAACCAAGGACCTGGACAGATAGAAGAAGCAAAGACCTGGACAGATAAAAGAAGCAATGACCTAGACTGATAGAAGAAGTAAGGACATGGACCGATAAAAGAAACAAGGACCTGGAAGAAATGACGCTACCTCATGTCCACAATATATATTAAGCGCTATTGAAAATAGACTACCGCTCATTCAATATAGTGTGTAATCTAAAGCTTTACAAAAATTGAAAAAGACCTGACATTAACATATAATATCTCGTATCCAAAATATATATATTAAACGCTAATGAAAATAAACTACCAATCATTCAATATAATCTATGATCTAGGCTTCAGATAATTCGAAAAATGAAGTGTGAAAATATTCTCTCCTATAAATAAACACCTATTGTATCATCTAGAGTTAACATAATTTAAAAAAAAAGACTAGTTACTTACAATGCGAGTGTTTATAGGTTGTTGTGACGTAGACGCCATCTCTCGTGAATGTATGACCTGCAGTTTAACGGATCACAATAGTTGATCAAAGTATAGCTCTCCTCCTGGGTTGATTGCAGAAAGTCTTCAAAACTAAATAACTTAAATAACGGGCTTAAACAGATATAGTCTTTAAAAGATTTTATCAACGCTAGCTTTACAGATACAGGTAAGTCCAAACTGTCTATATCATGTCTGTTCTATACGCATGCGCAGACCCCAATAGCGCATAGATTAAACAAAGATAGAGGCACTGTAAAATTTATAAAAAAAGAAACATGCTGAAACGTGTTAATGAATAATATTACTCTGTAATGGCCAAATTCACAGTCTGGCCGACATGTTCGATAACAGTTAAAGATTTGCCTAAAATAGAGCTCAAATCTTCCACAGTCAACGCCGTAGCGTATCGCTTTGGAAGAAAGACAGCACGTCTGTCATCATCATCTACCTGTAAGTCTACAAGTACGGTGTTACCATACTTTGCTTCGACAAAACGCGCATTTACAATTTTATATGCCATGCCTATCTTTAGATCGCGTATAGGCATAGAATCTACAGAATTTAAAGCTGAAAACTTTGCCGACACTGATGATGACATTTTTACTACTTATTGGCAAACACACACACAGATCACTTGAAACACAGACTATGTAAAAAACACTATATCTCCACCTGTATATAATGTTTTATGCATAGCTGTGGAAGAGTCCATTTGAGAGGTGAGTGGACGAGTCCAAGCAAGTTGGACTGATCCATAATTACGTCATAACTAAGACTGTTGATTACAACAAGGCGGGCGATACCGTATGTAGAGGTAAACACATCGTATTCGATGAGAAGTTTAAATACAAGTTAACACATAATATAAAATGCACGGCCTGACTAGGGTTTAACAAACAGTATCCGATGAGTAGACTGGCTACGGTTTAACAAATAGTATCCATTGAGTAGGTTGAATACAAACTATCACATAGTATCCATTGTAAATATTGGCTAATGGTTATCAAATAGTATCTGATACATAGCTGGGCTAATGATTAACACATTGTATCCGATACATAGATTGACTAGGGCTAACACATAGTATCCGAGGCAAAGATTGACTAATGGTTAACACATAATATCCATTGCACGGCTTGGGTAATATATATATATATATATATATAGTTAGCCTACATTTTGTGTTATGTATGTAAACCCACATATTATGCTAAGCTGGTTACCCATAGACATGGATCTATGGTAATGCAAGAGTAAGCCTAAGTGTAACCCATACCCTGACAACAGTTACCTAGCCTCACCATAGCCTACATAGGTAGACAACCGATACCTAGCCCGACCATAGGTTACATAGCTAGACAATAGATACCTAACCCTGAATCAAATACATAGCCTGACAACCGATACATAGCCTAACAACAGAGCTAGATCACAGACCAGCGTTTCAACTACACAACATTATGCTATGTTTAACCAGCCAACATACACGAAGTTCAAACGAACAACATTGACACCAAGTTCAAATAGGCTATGGCTGGTGAAGGCTAGATCAACGTTGAAAAACTTACACTAATCAACCAACAAACTTACACATGGTTCAAATAGGTTATGGAGGGTGAAGACATAATTATAGCTATCAATGCATACCAAAAATAGCTATGCAGAAACCGTCAAGGCCATAACACATATTGTCCAGGTATGTTGTATCAGTTACAACATACTGACTAATACGAGTACCTCCATCAAATCTTAGGTAAAGCTACCTTGGAGTCAGGCCTTAGGTAAAGCTACCTCGGAGTCAGCCCTTAGGTAAAGCAAGACCATAGGTAAAGCTCAGGTAAGGTTGGTAAAACAGCTATCTATGCATGCCCAATCTCAATAGTTACGTTAAAAAGAGCTACCGATGCTCACCCTACCATAATAGCTACGTACAGACGGCTAATATTGTATAACCTATCACAAGACTTATGTAAAAACAGCTATGCATAACCTGTCACAATAGCTGCGTAAAGGCAGCTAACAATGCCTACCCCATTAAAATAGCTACGAAAAGATAACAACCAATACATACCCTATCATAATAGCTATGTAAAGACAGCTAAAGATGCATAACCTAACTCAGTAATGACCGCTATTAAATAATGAACCATCACAACAGCCTCGTAAAGACAGCTACCAACACCACAATAGCTACGTAAAAACAGTTATCGATCCATGACCCGTATTATACCATTATGTGCGTTACCCTACATCACGTATTAAGCCAATAAACGCCTAAACCTACATTCCTCCTGTATTAAGCCACGCTACCCCTACATAGGCCTACACCCTGTAGCCAATATGCACGGTACCCTACATTAGCCGTTAAAAAGAGCTACCGATGCTCACCCTACCATAATAGCTACGTACAGACGGCTAATATTGTATAACCTATCACAAGACTTATGTAAAAACAGCTATGCATAACCTGTCACAATAACTGCGTAAAGGCAGCTAACAATGCCTACCCCATTAAAATAGCTACGAAAAGATAACAACCAATACATACCCTATCATAATAGCTATGTAAAGACAGCTAAAGATGCATAACCTAACTCAGTAATGACCGCTATTAAATAATGAACCATCACAACAGCCTCATAAAGAAAGCTACCAACACCACAATAGCTACGTAAAAACAGTTATCGATCCATGACCCGTATTATACCATTATGTGCGTTACCCTACATCATGTATTAAGCCAATAAACGTCTAAACCTACATTCCTCCTGTATTAAGCCACGTTACCCCTACATAGGCCTACACCCTGTAGCCAATATGCACGGTACCCTACATTAGCCTACAGATTGCGTTAGGGCAACATACACGTAAACCTGTATTAGGTATATATGGGTGTTAACCTCCATAGGCCTACATATTGTGTTAGGTCGATATACCTGTAAATCTGCAGACACCCTGCATTAAGCCAATATGCATGATACGGTACATAGGCCTATAAGTCAATAAACAGTGTTGTTACGTTTCATTGCAGGTGTAGATCATACACACAGAGCTCGACAAATATATGCTTGTTTAAAACCTTACATTAATACTGTTACGATCGCAATAGCTCACTCTGGACATATCAACATAACCGCAGCAAATGACCTCAAACAAAATGTCGGTCAAGACGGCATCCGGACCATCGGCAGGTCATCTGTGAATGAAACGTAACAACACTGTTTATTGACTTATAGGCCTATGTACCGTATCATGCATATTGGCTTAATGCAGGGTGTCTGCAGATTTACAGGTATATCGACCTAACACAATATGTAGGCCTATGGAGGTTAACACCCATATATACCTAATACAGGTTTACGTGTATGTTGCCCTAACGCAATCTGTAGGCTAATGTAGGGTACCGTGCATATTGGCTACAGGGTGTAGGCCTATGTAGGGGTAACGTGGCTTAATACAGGAGGAATGTAGGTTTAGACGTTTATTGGCTTAATACATGATGTAGGGTAACGCACATAATGGTATAATACGGGTCATGGATCGATAACTGTTTTTACGTAGCTATTGTGGTGTTGGTAGCTGTCTTTACGAGGCTGTTGTGATGGTTCATTATTTAATAGCGGTCATTACTGAGTTAGGTTATGCATCTTTAGCTGTCTTTACATAGCTATTATGATAGGGTATGTATTGGTTGTTATCTTTTCGTAGCTATTTTAATGGGGTAGGCATTGTTAGCTGCCTTTACGCAGTTATTGTGACAGGTTATGCATAGCTGTTTTTACATAAGTCTTGTGATAGGTTATACAATATTAGCCGTCTGTACGTAGCTATTATGGTAGGGTGAGCATCGGTAGCTCTTTTTAACGTAACTATTGAGATTGGGCATGCATAGATAGCTGTTTTACCAACCTTACCTGAGCTTTACCTATGGTCTTGCTTTACCTAAGGGCTGACTCCGAGGTAGCTTTACCTAAGGCCTGACTCCAAGGTAGCTTTACCTAAGATTTGATGGAGGTACTCGTATTAGTCAGTATGTTGTAACTGATACAACATACCTGGACAATATGTGTAATGGCCTTGACGGTTTCTGCATAGCTATTTTTGGTATGCATTGATAGCTATAATTATGTCTTCACCCTCCATAACCTATTTGAACCATGTGTAAGTTTGTTGGTTGATTAGTGTAAGTTTTTCAACGTTGATCTAGCCTTCACCAGCCATAGCCTATTTGAACTTGGTGTCAATGTTGTTCGTTTGAACTTCGTGTATGTTGGCTGGTTAAACATAGCATAATGTTGTGTAGTTGAAACGCTGGTCTGTGATCTAGCTCTGTTGTTAGGCTATGTATCGGTTGTCAGGCTATGTATTTGATTCAGGGTTAGGTATCTATTGTCTAGCTATGTAACCTATGGTCGGGCTAGGTATCGGTTGTCTACCTATGTAGGCTATGGTGAGGCTAGGTAACTGTTGTCAGGGTATGGGTTACACTTAGGCTTACTCTTGCATTACCATAGATCCATGTCTATGGGTAACCAGCTTAGCATAATATGTGGGTTTACATACATAACACAAAATGTAGGCTAACTATATATATATATATATATATATTACCCAAGCCGTGCAATGGATATTATGTGTTAACCATTAGTCAATCTTTGCCTCGGATACTATGTGTTAGCCCTAGTCAATCTATGTATCGGATACAATGTGTTAATCATTAGCCCAGCTATGTATCAGATACTATTTGATAACCATTAGCCAATATTTACAATGGATACTATGTGATAGTTTGTATTCAACCTACTCAATGGATACTATTTGTTAAACCGTAGCCAGTCTACTCATCGGATACTGTTTGTTAAACCCTAGTCAGGCCGTGCATTTTATATTATGTGTTAACTTGTATTTAAACTTCTCATCGAATACGATGTGTTTACCTCTACATACGGTATCGCCCGCCTTGTTGTAATCAACAGTCTTAGTTATGACGTAATTATGGATCAGTCCAACTTGCTTGGACTCGTCCACTCACCTCTCAAATGGACTCTTCCACAGCTATGCATAAAACATTATATACAGGTGGAGATATAGTGTTTTTTACATAGTCTGTGTTTCAAGTGATCTGTGTGTGTGTTTGCCAATAAGTAGTAAAAATGTCATCATCAGTGTCGGCAAAGTTTTCAGCTTTAAATTCTGTAGATTCTATGCCTATACGCGATCTAAAGATAGGCATGGCATATAAAATTGTAAATGCGCGTTTTGTCGAAGCAAAGTATGGTAACACCGTACTTGTAGACTTACAGGTAGATGATGATGACAGACGTGCTGTCTTTCTTCCAAAGCGATACGCTACGGCGTTGACTGTGGAAGATTTGAGCTCTATTTTAGGCAAATCTTTAACTGTTATCGAACATGTCGGCCAGACTGTGAATTTGGCCATTACAGAGTAATATTATTCATTAACACGTTTCAGCATGTTTCTTTTTTTATAAATTTTACAGTGCCTCTATCTTTGTTTAATCTATGCGCTATTGGGGTCTGCGCATGCGTATAGAACAGACATGATATAGACAGTTTGGACTTACCTGTATCTGTAAAGCTAGCGTTGATAAAATCTTTTAAAGACTATATCTGTTTAAGCCCGTTATTTAAGTTATTTAGTTTTGAAGACTTTCTGCAATCAACCCAGGAGGAGAGCTATACTTTGATCAACTATTGTGATCCGTTAAACTGCAGGTCATACATTCACGAGAGATGGCGTCTACGTCACAACAACCTATAAACACTCGCATTGTAAGTAACTAGTCTTTTTTTTTAAATTATGTTAACTCTAGATGATACAATAGGTGTTTATTTATAGGAGAGAATATTTTCACACTTCATTTTTCGAATTATCTGAAGCCTAGATCATAGATTATATTGAATGATTGGTAGTTTATTTTCATTAGCGTTTAATATATATATTTTGGATACGAGATATTATATGTTAATGTCAGGTCTTTTTCAATTTTTGTAAAGCTTTAGATTACACACTATATTGAATGAGCGGTAGTCTATTTTCAATAGCGCTTAATATATATTGTGGACATGAGGTAGCGTCATTTCTTCCAGGTCCTTGTTTCTTTTATCGGTCCATGTCCTTACTTCTTCTATCAGTCTAGGTCATTGCTTCTTTTATCTGTCCAGGTCTTTGCTTCTTCTATCTGTCCAGGTCCTTGGTTCTTCTGTCTGTCCAGGTGCTTACTTCTACTATCTGTCCAAGTACCTGCTTCTTCTATCTGCCCAGGTGCTTGTTTCTTTTATCGGTCCAGGTCCTTGCTTCTTCTATCAGTCCATGTACTTGCTTCTTCCATCGGTACAGGTCCTTGCTTCTTCTATCTGTCCAAGTATTTGCTCTTTTTATCGGTCCAGGTCCTTGCTTCTCCTATCTGTCCATATCCTTACTTCTTCTATGTATCCATGTACTTGCTTCTTCTATCTGCCCAAGTCCGTGCTTCTCATATCTGTCTATGTCCTTACTTCTTCTATCTGTCCAACTACTCGCTTCTTCTATTTGTCCTGGTACTTGCATATTCTATCTGTCCAGGTCTTTGCTTCTTCTATGTGTCCATGTATTTGCTTCTTCTATCTGTCCAGGTCAAGGACTTCCTCCTATCTGGCAAGGCTTCTCCTATCTGTCCATATCCCTGCTTCTTCTATCTGTCCAGGTACTTGCTTCTTCTATCCGTCCAGGTCCTTACTTCTCTTATCTGTTCATGTCCTTGCTTCTTCCGTCTGTCCAAGTATTGGTTCCTCTACGTGCCGAAGTCCTTGGTTCTTTTATCTGTCCAGATATTTGTTTCTTCTATCTGTCCGGGACGTTACTCCGTATACCAGTCCAGGTATTTGCTTCTTCTATTTGTCCAGGTTCTTGCTTCTTCTATCTGTCCAAGCCTTACCTCATCAATCTCTCTGGGTCATTGCTTCTTCAATCTGTCCAGGCCCTGCCTCGTCTACCTATCCATGTCCTAGCTTCTTCTATCTGTCCAGATCGTTGTTTCTTCTATCTGCCCAAGCCCTACCTCGTCTACCTGTCCAAATCCTTGTTTTTTCTATCTGCCCAGGCTTTGCCTCGTATACCTGTCCGGGTCCTTTATTTTCCTATCCATCCAGGTCTTTGCTTCTTCTATATGTCCAGATCCTTGCTTCTTCTGTCTGCACACGTATTTGATTCTTCTATGTGTCCAGGTTCTTGCTCTCTTATCTGCAAAGGTATTTATTTTTTCTGTACAGGTAACTGCTTATTATTTTTATAATATGAAAATAGACCACCGGTAGCTATCTGTCTTTGCGGTTCTAGGGATTTGCGTTATCTCTGCATGCCTGCACATGTAGGTCAAACGTGTTCACTCAAGCGATAAGGCTTTGTTACACTGTTTATTTTTTTACCTTTGGAGGTAGGCCCTACTAGATACCTCTGTTGCTATACCTGGTATGTTTTTAGATATTTTGTTTTTAAGGCGCTGGCCCGTCAGGGTTCGAGTGAGCGGCCTACGCGGCATTTAACATTCAACTTGTATCCCTCATTACCCTGGGTTATACCGTTCATTTTAGGGTGGGCCCTGAGTCGTTCGAGCGTTGATATTTCATATATTAAACAGTTATATCTTAAGATAACCCCACGCCGGTAGCTACCTCCGGGGAGGGTTTTGAGGATGTCCCGGGGTGGTTGCGTCATAGGCCTGATTTGGTTTTTTCCATTAATTACCTCTAGAAGTAGTCAAACACACCTCATAGTCTATGATCATGGCCATTCAGAGCCGCCTTCATCCGTTCCAACCCCTGGGGATGGTCCTGATCGTTGTTGAGATCACCCCATACCTGTGGGTAGGTTTGATCCATTTTTACCTGCCTAGGTTATCCAATAACTACCTCTAGACGTAGTCATATACGTCCCATAGTCTATGATCAAGGTCATTCAGAGCCTTCTTCATTCATAACAACCCCCGGGGATGGTCCTGAACGTTGTTGAGATCACCCCTTCTACTATGTGTTGGTTAGGTTGGATCCAATTTAGCTGGGATGTGCAGGTCTGAGCAGGTACAGGCTTTTTCGTTGTTTTTTCCCTTTATAAAGCTAGGAAATACCCACGACAGAGCATGCAGGAGCTCCGAGACTAACCTTATGCTAAGAGATATTTGAGTTATTATTATTTCACCTCTACACATAGCGGTTAGGAGTGCAAGTGTCTAGATAACAATAAACTTGTATATTTGCTACACACAGTATTAGGCGTTACAGAGAATCGACCTTGTTATTCGGTACATCTGTAAACAGACATAGTGTTCGTTGTACTGATATTCATACTCTTCACACATCTCCCTCCTGCGGGAGCGGGTGTCCGTGTGTTGGGTGTCCGTCAGGCGTAAGCCTACCGAGCGCCTGCAATGTGATAGGCCGATTCCCTCACAGACAGTTGACTATTTGAACTTCCCGCGCTTATGGGCGCCGCCATCTTGGAAAGGGGTTGGGGGTAGCAAATCCGGCTTTCCTATTGGCTTGGTGTAAATGTTGTTCCCGCGCTTATGGGCGCCGCCATCTTGGAAAGGGGTTGGGGTAGCAAATCCGGCTTTCCTATTGGCTCGGTGTAAATGTTGTTCCCGCGCTTATGGGCGTGGCCATCTTGGAAAGGGGTGGGGGTAGAAAATCCAGCTTTCCTATTGGTTCCCTCCCAAGCGCTCCGTCTACCCTGTAGCCTTCTCTACTTATGGAGATCGCAAAGTAGTTAGCAGATTGCATAGCTGTAAGCACTTTGCATACTAGTGAGGAGATTATAGAGTATTGAGAAGCATGCACAGTAGTATAGAGATTGCATAGCAGTGAGTACATTGTATAGCAGTGAGGAGATTATAAAGCAGTGGTAGATTGCAGAGTAATGAAGAAATTGGCTAGCAGTGAGGGGATTATACAGTAGTGAGGAGATTGCACAATATTGAAGAGATTGCATAGCAGTGAGGACAATGCTTAATAAGTGAAGAGATTGTATAGTAGTGAGGAGATTTTATAGTAGTAAGAAAATTTCCCAGTAGTGAGGAGATCGCAAAGCACTGAGGACATTGTATAGCAGTAAAGACTATATATAGCAGTGCCGACATAGCTTAGCTGTAAGCACATTGCATACCAAGTATATAGAGCAGTAAGGTATATAAAGTATATAAAGCATATAAAGTATATATAGAAATGAGGAGATTGGACAGTAGTGAAAAAATTGCATAACAGTCTGTACATTGCATAGATGTGAGGATATGGTATAGCAGTAAGAAGATTCCTCAGTAGTGAGGAAATTCATTACCAGGTCCTTGTAGAGCAATGATGACATAACTTAGCTGTCAGAACATTGTATACCAGTAAGGAAATTATATAGTAGTGACGAGATTGCTTAGTAGTGAAGAGTTTGTATAGCAGTGAGTACATTACATAGCAATGGACATAACTTAACTGTAAGAACTTTGTAAACCAGTGAAGAAATTATATAGCAGTGATGAGATTGCTTAGTAGTGAAGAGTTTGTATAGCAGTGAGTACATTACATAGCAGTGAGGAGATTGTCCAAGGTATACTCCAAGGTTTACAACACAAATACTTTAAGGTATAAATGTGGTTGTTTGTATAAGTCTGTCTCTATAAAAACGTCAAGTTATAAAACACAAAAACTGCAAGATAAAAATATGCTTGTTTTTATAAATCTATTTCTAAAAATACCCCAAGATTTAGAACAAAAAACTTTACTATATTAATATGGCTGTTTGTATTAGTCTGTTTCTACAAAAACCTCAAGATGTACAACACAAAATTGAAAGATATAAATATGCTTGTTTGTATATGTCTGTTTCCATTAAGACATCAAGATGTACAACACAAAACTGCAAGATATAAATATGCTTGTTTGTATAAGTCTGTTTCCACAAAACCCTCTAGATGTACAACACAAAACTGCAAGATATAAATATACTTGTTTGTATAAGTCTGTTTCCATAAAACCCTCAAGATGTACAACACAAAACTGCAAGATATAAATATGCTTGTTGGTATAAGTCTGTTTCCATAAAACCCTCCAGATGTACAACACAAAACTGCAAGATATAAATATGCTTGTTGGTATAAGTCTGTTTCCATAAAACCCTCCAGATGTACAACACAAAACTGCAAGATATAAATATACTTGTTTGTATAAGTCTGTTTCCATAAAAAATTCAAGATGTATAACACAAAACTGCAAGATATAAATATCTTATTTGGGGTTTTATTATTTTGTAATGCTTTTGAGGATAAATGTAAACTATTCATTTGACCTATGTTCCATCCCCATCTTCAGTAATGTGAGATTATTCTAAAGATGGGCGAAACAACCATCTTTACCAGCATTGTCAACGTGCAAATTTATAGGCATAGAATATAGTTCTTTAAAGTAGTATAACGGTAAATATTTCTGGATTGTTTCAATGGTGCTACAGTCTAGTGACTAATTCTATAACTAGTTTACTTTGATATTAAAAACAGTAAAATGTATATGGTATAGGACAAATAAAACAATTGTGACATTGTCGCTATTTATTTTAGCCCTAAATGTGTAAGAGTATGTTTTTTTTGTTAATTGTAAATGTTGGTAAATTTACACAAATTAGGTTTTCCCTTCCCTAAATCCATCCTCACACAATATATGATTGTTTTGCTATTTATATAAAATTGCTGACTTGAAATTTTGCTAAGTTTTAGTATACTTTACTATCAAAGGCTTCAATTACTATGCTACAGTATATAATTTATGACCATAATATGATTCTATCAAACGGGTAAATTAGAACTACTTAGTTTTTACATAAAGATATTTTTAAAGAAACATTGTTATTAAATAGATACATTGTAAATAAATATAAGGTAAAAAATGGTTAAAACAAGTAAAAGAAGTAAACAAAAATCACACATTATTTAATAATTACTATAACGCGATTCAATGACGATGTCAATCGCTCACTTTTGTGAGTGTAGCTTCTATAAACTCAAACTTACAATTTGGTAGAACATTTTTTAGTATCAACACAATGTCCTTACTGCTATGTTGTGTCCTCACTGCTATAAATCTATATAATTTCCGCCATGGTATGCAATTTTTGTTTAGTGCTATTGCAATGTCCTCACTGCTATGAAATGTCCTCAATGCTGTAGACTAATAAATCTATATAATCTCCTCCCTGGTATGCATTTGTTTGCTTAGAACCAAGCTATGTCGTCACTGCTATGCAATGTCCACACTGCTATGAAATGTCCTCAATGCTGTAGACTAATATCTCTATTTAATCTCCTCCATGATATGCATGTTTTGCTTAGAGCTAAGCCATGTCGTCACTGCTATGCAAGTCTTCTCTGCTATGCAATCTCCTCACAACTGTGCAATCTGCTCACTGCTATATAATATCCTTAATGAAATGCAATGTGTTTACTGCTATGCAATATCCTCACTGCTGTGCAATGTTGTCACTGCTATGCAATGTCCTTAATGCTTTATATATAGTTCTTTTAAGTAGTTTCAAAGTAATTGTTTTTTTTTTGTTTTTTTTTACCTAGGTCTGAGCCCCCAAACAGCGCCCAGCTCTCGTGGCAGCCAACCTCTAGCGAGCTACCTCCACTCACATGTGCATGCGGTTAGTATCCCTACCGCGAGTGTAGGAAACGGGATTGATTGCCCATGTACCAAGCTCATAAGCTCTTTCCATGGAGAATCTCCTGATAGTGAAATGAAACAGTACGTTTTGAGATTGTTTTGATGGTGCTCCACTCTAGTGACTAATTCTAGAACTAGTATACTTTGATATTAAAAACAAGCTCTAAGTAAGTGACAAATATACTTTACTATCAAAGGCTTCAATTACTATGCTACAGTATATAATGTATGATCATAATATGATTCTATCATACGGGTAAATTAGAACTACTTAGTTTTTATATAAAGATAATTTTAAAGAACCATTGTTAATAAATCGATACAATGTAAGTAATATAAACTATAAAACTGTTAGAACAAGTAAAAGAAGTATACAAAAACACGTATTATTTCATTAGTTTTAGTATCAACACTCACAGTTGATGACGTTGCAATGTCCTTACTGCTATGTTATGATATCATTGCTATGCAGGTCCTTCCTACTATACTATTGCCTCAATGCTATGCGATCTCCTCACTACTGAGCAATATCCTCACTGCTATGCAATCCTCTCAATGCTATGCGAAGTACTCACTGCTATACAAACTCTTCACTACTGAGATATCTCGCCATTACTATATAATTTCCTCACTGGTTTACAAAGTTCAGTTAAGTTACGACCTCATTGCTTTACTAGCTCCTTACTACTATGCAATCTCCTCACTGCTATGCAAACTCTTCACTACTAAGCAATCTCGTCACTGCTATATAATTTCCTTACTGGTATACAATGTTCTGACTATTGAGTTATGTCATCATTGCATTACAAGGTCCTTACTACTATGCAATCTCCTCACTGCTATGCAAACTCTTCACTACTAAGCAATCTCGTTAATGGTATGTTTTTCCTCACTACTGAGGAATCTTCTTACTGATATACAATATCCTCACATCTATTAAATGTAGAGATTGTTATGCAATTTTTTCACTACTGCCCAATCTCCTAATTGCTATATATACTTCACTGGTATGCAATGTGCTTACAGCTAAGCTATATCGGCACTTCTATACAAAGTCCTTACTGCTGTACAATGTCCTCAGTGCTTTGGGATCTCCTCACTACTGAGAAATTTCCTTTTTACTATACAATCTCCTCACTACTATACAATCTCCTAACTTATTAAGCAATGTCCTCAGTGCTATGCAATCTCTTCACTATTGTGCAATCTCCTCACTACTGTACAATTCCCTCACTGCTAGCCAATTTCTTCATTACTGTGCAATTTTCCACTGCTTTATAATCTCCTCACTGGTGTACAATGTAATTACTGCTACGTTATGTCCTCAGTGCTATGCAACGTTTTTACGAGTATACTTTGTCCTCACTACTATGCAATCTCCTCACTAGTATGAAATGTGCTTACAGCTATGCAATCTACTAACTACTTTGATCTCCTCACTGTTATGCAATGTAATCACTGCTATGCAATCTCTATACTACTGTGCAAACTCCTCACTGCTATATAATGCCCTCACTATTATGCAATCTCTATACTACTCTGCAATCTCCTCAATACTATATAATCTCCTCACTAGTATAAATGTGCTTACAGCTATGCAATCTCCTAACTACTTTGCGATCTCCTTACTGCTATGCAATGTACTCACTGCTATGCAATCTCTATACTACTGTGCAAACTCCTCACTGCTATATAATGTCCTCACTATTATGCAATCTCTATACTACTCTGCAATCTCCTCAATACTATATAATCTCCTCACTAGTATAAATGTGCTTACAGCTATACAATCTCCTAACTACTTTGCGATCTCCTTACTGCTATGCAATGTACTCACTGCTATGCAATCTCTATACTACTGTGCAAACTCCTCACTGCTATATAATCTCCTCACTAGTATGCAATGTGCTTACAGCTATGCAATCTCCTAACTACTTTGCGATCTCCTTACTGCTATGCAATGTACTCACTGCTATGCAATCTCTATACTACTGTGCAATCTCCTCAATACTATATATTCCCCTCACTATTATGCAAAGTCTTTACAGCTATGCAATGTGCTAACTACTTTGCGATCTCCTCACTGCTATGCAATGTACTCACTGCTATGCAATCTCTATAATACTGTGCAAACTCCTCACTGCTATATAATCTCCTCACTAGTATGCAATGTGCTAACGACTTTAAGATCTCCTCACTGCTAAACAATCTCTTTACTGGTATGCTACCTTCTCATTCGTATGCAATATTCTTTCTGCTTCGCTATGTACTCACTGCTATTCAAGGTCCTTACGTCCATGCAATGTCCTCACTACTGTCCAATCTCCTCACTGCTATATAATCTCTTCACTGCTATGCAATGTCCGTACTGCTTTGCAATGTCCTCACTGTTATGCAAAGTCTGTAATGTTATATAATGTCCTCACTTCCATGTAATGCCTCACTGCTATTCAATGTCCCCTCACTGTTATGCAAAGTCTTTACTGCTATGCAAAGTCTGTAATGTTATATAATTTCTTCATTTCCATGCAATACCTCACTGCTATGCAATGCTCTTACTGGTATTCAATGAATTCACAGCTGTGAAATGCACTTACTGCAATGCAATCTACTCACTGTTACGCACTATCTCCACTACTATGCAAATTCCTCAGTGGTCCAAAATGTCCTTACTGCTATGCAATGTAAATACTGGTATGGATTGTCCTTACTGCTGTGAAATGTTCTCACTGCTACAACATGTCGTTAATTCTACGCAATAACCATATTACTATGCTTATAATATGCGATACTTATCCCTAATGCTAAGCAGGGTACTCACTGCTATGCAACGTCCTTACTGCTATGTAATGTCCTTACTTTTTTGCAATAACCTCACTGTTTTTACTTGGTTTACTTCTTTTACTTGTTCTAACCATTTTTTACATTCTATTTATTTACAATGTATCAATTTAATAACAATGGTTCTTTAAAAATAACTTTATATAAAGACTAAATAGTTCTAATTTACCCGTTTGAAAGAATCATATTATGGTCATAAAATATATACTGTTGCATAGTAGCTGTAGACTTTGATAGTAAAGTATACTACTACGAAGGAAAATGTTCTATGTCAACAATTTAATAAAAATAGCAGAACAATCTTCTCATGTGTGAGGACGGATTTAGGGAAAACAAAAACTAAATTTGAGTAAATTCAACAACATTTACAAATGAATGGCGGCAATGTCATAATTGATTTACTCGTCCTATACGTTATAAATTTTACTGTTTTTAATGTCAAAGTAAACTACTTATAAAATTTGTCACTAGACTGTAGCACCATCGAAATAATCCAGAAATATTTACCGTTAAACTACTTTAAAGAAATATATACTATACCTATTAATTTGCACGTTGTCAATGCTGGTAAAGATGTTTTTTCCGCCCATATTTAGAATAATCTCACACTACTGAAGATGAGTATGGAACATAGGTCAATTAAATAATTTTGCCTCAAAAGGTTTACTAAATTATAGAATTTGGGAAGCATATTAATATCTTGCAGTTTTTGTGTTGTAAATCTTGAGGTTTATATAGACACAGACTTATACAAACAAGCATATTTATATCTTGCAGTTTCTGTGTTGTAAATCTTGAGGTTTATATAGATTTAGACTAATACAAACAAGCATATTTATATCTTGCAGTTTTGTGTTGTACATCTTGTGGTTTATATAGAATTAGACTTATACAAACAAGCATATTTATATCTTGCAGTTTTTGTGTTGTAAACCTTGCAATAACCTTAATGCTATGCAGAGTTCTCACTGAAATACAATATTTTTTCTTCTATGTAATGTCCTTACTTCCTTGCGATGTCCTCTCTGTTGTGGAATGTTCTTATTGCGTTGCAATGCTCTCACTGCTATGCAATGTTCTTACTTATATGCAATATCCTCAACGAAATAAAATGTTTTCTCTGCTATGGGATGTCCTTACGGCTATGGAATATCCTTACTGCTATGCAAACACCTTACTGTAATTCAGTGTCCTCAATTCTATGAAATCTCTTCACTGCTATGCAATCTACTCACTGTTATGGAATGTCCTCACTGTTATGCAAAGTCAACACTGATATGCAGTTCCCTCACTGCTATGCAATGTCCTAACTGCTATGCAATTAGCTTACTGCTATACAATCTCCTCACTGGTATGTAACGTTATCACTGATATGCAATATACTCACGATATGCAATGTCATTACTGCTGTGCAATGCCTTCACTGTTATTTATTGCCATCACTGCAGTATGATCTCTTGACTGCTTTCTAAACTCCTCACCTTCATGCAATATCCTCACTCATACAGGTATGAAATGTCCTAACTGCTGTGAAATAACATTACTGGTATGCAATGTCCTAACTTATATGCAATGTCCTCACTGGAATGTAGTGTTCTAACTGCAACACAAAGTCTGTACTGATATGCATTATCCTCACTGCAATGCCATGACCTCACTGCTGTGCAATGTCCTAAATGCTATGTAATGACTTCATTGATGTGCAATATTCTCACTGCTGTGCTATGTCATCACTGCTACGCACTGTCCACACTGTTATAATATATTCTCCCTGATACGTAATGTCTTCACCGTTGTGCATTGTTCCTAATGGTATGGAATGGTATAATAGATGTGTCATATCCTCACTGATCTGCAACGTCTTCACTGCTATGCCAGCTCTTCACTGCACTTCGATGTCCTCCCTGCTATGCAAATTCTCATTGCTATGCAATCTCCTCACTGCTATGCTATCTCGTTACTTCTATGTAATGAACTCACTGCAATCCAATGTCCTCCCGGTTACGCAATGACCTTATTGCTGGTAAATGACCTGCCTGCTGAGTAATCTCTTCATTTCTATGCAATCTCATCACTGGTATGCAATTTCATCACTGCTGTACAATTTCATCACTGCTGTGCAATGTCCTTACTGCTATACAATGAAGTCACTTTTGTGCATTGTCCTCTTTGCAAGCAATTTCGTCACTGCTATGTAATGTAATTACGGATACGCAATGTCCACACTGCAATGCATTATCCTTACTCCTATTCAATGTCCTCACTGCTATGCAATGTCATAAATGTTATGCAATGCCCTTACTGGTATCAATGTCCTCACAACTGTGCTATGTCCTTACTGCTACGTAAACTACACACTGGTATGAAACGCTCCCACAGCTATATAAACTCTTCACTGGTATGTATTTTCCTCACTGTCATGCAATGTGCTTACTGATGTGCAATGTCTTTATTATTAGGCAATATCTTCACTGGTATGCAATATCCTTATTGCTCTGCAATCTTCACACTGATATGCATTGTTCTTATTGCTATGAAACTTCATCACTGATATGCAAAGTCCTCACACTAGTTCATACTCATCATTGGTGTGCAATGTCTTCATTGCTAAACGATATCCTCACTCATTTGCAATCTCCTCACTGGTATGAAATGTTATCACTGCTGTGCTACGTCCTTCTACATAATACCTCACTGTTATGCGATGTTCTCACTGCTATCAATACCCTCACTGCAATGTCCTAATGGCTATACAATATCCTTTCTGGTATGGATTGTCCTTACTGCTATGCAAGGTCGGTACTGATATGCAGTGCCCTCACTGTTATGCAATGTCCTCACTGCTATTCAAAGTCCTTACTCCTATCCAATATACTAACCGCAATGTCCTTACTGCATAGCAGCAAATCTCATTACTATGCGATCTTCTCACTGGTATTCTATGTCCTCTTTTCAGTGAAAAGTCTTCATGGCTGTGCAAACTCTTCGTTGCTTTGCAATCTTCTTACTGGTATGCAAAGTCATTTATGCTGTGCAATGTCCTCGCTGATACGACGTCTCCTCACTGTTATCCAATTACCTTACTCTATGCACTCTTTTCACTGCTATATAATGTTCACACTGCTGTGAAGTATCCTTACTGTTACTTATTGTCCTCATTGTTGTGCTATGGCCTCACTGCTGTGTTATCTCATCACTGGCACTGCAAACTCCTCACTGGTGTAAAATGTCCTCACTTCTGTGCAATCTCTTTACTGGTATGCCACTGCTGTATAATCCTTTTACTGCTAAGCAATCTCCTTATTGGTGTGCAACGTTCTCACTTATGTACCATCTCCTCATTGCTATGTAATATCATTACTGCTCTTCAATGTCCTCCCGGCTATGTAAATTCCTCACGGCTATGTAGTAACTGTTATGTAATTACCTCACTGCTATTTATTGTCCTTACTTCCGGTAAATGACTTAACTGCTGTGAAGCCTCTTTCCAGTTATGCAACGTTCTCACTGGTATGCAATGTAATCAGTGCTGTGAAATATGTTTACCTCACTGCTATGTCCTCTTTGATATTTATTCTCATCACTTCTATACAATATCGACACTGCTATTCAATTACTCCACTGCTATGTAAATTTCTCACTGCAATGCCATCTGGTATGCAATGTCCTCACCGATGTGCAATTTTCCTAATACTATTAAATGTCTTCATTGAAGTGCAAGCTCCTCACTGCAATGCTATCTCCCGACTGCTATGAAATATCCTCACTTCTATGAAATATGCTCACTGCTACGAAATGTCTTTATTACTATGCATTATCTTCACTGCTATACAAAGTCTGTCGTGATATGCAGTGCTCTTACTGTTATGCAATGTCCTCACATACCATGCAATGTCATATCTACTGTTCATTGTCCTTACTGGTATGTAATGTCCTCACTGGTATCAAATATCCACACCTATGTCTAAATTCTTTACTTTTATGAAATATCCTGACTTTTATGCAATGTCCTCACTGCTGCGCAATGTTTCAACTGCTATGAAATTCCCTCACTGTTATGTAATGCTCTCACTGTTATGCAATGTCCTCACAGCTTGAAATATCCTTACTGTTAAACAATCTACTCACTATTGTGCAATGTCATTCCTGATATGTAAATTCCTCACTGCTTTGAAATTTCCCCACTGATATACTATCTCGTCACTCTTAAGTAATGAACTCACTGCTATCCAATGTTCTCACTGCTATGCAATGTCTTTACTGCTGGTAAAGGTTCTCTTTGCTGTACAATCTCTTCACTGCTATGCAATATCCTCACTTTTATGCAATGAGTTCTCTGCTAAGCAATGTGTTTACTACTATGCTGTGCCCTTACTACTATGTAATGTTCACACTACTGTGAAATATCGTCACTGCTATGCAAATTACTCACTTTTATGTAATGTATTCACTGCTATGCAATCTCCTCGCGGGTATGGTTTGTCTTAACTTCAATGAAAGCCTGTACTGGTATGCAATGAACTCATTGCTAGACAATGTCCTCAACGCTAAGTATTGCCCTTACTCGTAAGCAATGATCCCACTATCCTTTCTGAAGTGCAATGAATTTACTGTTAAGCAATATGCTTACTGGTATGCAATGACCTCACTGCTATGCAGTGTCCTCTGTGTTGCGATAGTAGTATCCTCAATAGTATGAAATGATACGCATTTTTATGCAATGTCCTTACTGCTGGTAAATGTCCTCTTTACTGTGCAATCTCTTCTCTGCCGTTGTCCATACGGGTATGCATTGTTCTCACTGCTATGCAATGTCTTTTAACCTATGCAATGTTCTCACTGCCACGAAATCTTCTCATGGGTATGCAATGTCCACCCAGCTGTGCAATGTCCCTAATTGTTGTGAAATGATTTCATTGATGTATATTATATTTATTGCTATGCAATTGCAACGGGTAGGATTGGAATTAGCAAATACCGTTGCAATAATATTAAAATTTCGTAAAGTTAAAATGTGAAAGCAAAGCCATTAGAAGGGATAAGGGGTTTTGTATATTTTAAAAAACAAGTAAATTACATGGAAATGAGAGAAAACCTCAAAATACTCCTACAATCCCCATCGACATTCAAAAAGACGCATCTTGTCAAGAGGGAAAGGAGATGCTCTGTACCAAAATTCGCGAAAACGCCGGATAGAAGAGTTAACTCTTAAAGAAACAGACAATATTTTGATCATTTTGGAGTGAGCCTGCTTTGTGTGCTAAACCGGAAGCCCAGCGGAGGATAAAGTCGCATGATGTCGTGACGTAGATTTTAGAAGCTACCCCATTGGTTGACAAAACATGGTACGATACGTCTCGTGGGAACGATAAAGCCCAGCGGGGGTTAAAAGAAAAAGCGTTATTCAGGACTTCAAAGAGGGAGGACGTCGGTTCGGTCGCTCCAGATCACAAGCCTTTGTTTCAATTTGTGATCTGTAAATGACGACGATGAAAATGACGTGCTAAGCGCGAGACTGGTCGTCGCTAAAATGTAGTCGCGTGTGGTTTGGAACTATTGGAGGAGGAGGTAACTTCTCCAAAAGTGGTCTTCAAAGTTTAACATCTATTTATAAAGAACAGTACTTCAAAATTTATATAAAACAGTGAACCGTGAAGAAATTCAAATTTAATTAAATGTCAATTTTTAAATCAACCTTTATATATGAACAGTGAAAAATAAATAATTGAACAATAAGAACTTTAAGAACTGAAAGAGGGAGAGCAAAACTTTTTCAAAAGTTTCAAAATTGGGATATTAAAATTCTATCACGGCATCGCAGCAGGCAATCAACAGTCAAGATCGGTGACATCGCATACCAAGATGGCGAACCCAGAAACAAACGATCTCGAGGGAGAAGAAAGAAAAATCTACCAGGATTTAGGAGTAACCCTGCAATTAAGGTCAGGTTAATTTCCCTCGTTTTCATTTAATTAAATTAAAAATTTCATATTGAATAATTTTTGGGGAAAGTTGACATTTTAAATAATTCAATTTCAAATAAAATTTCTTTTGTAGTTAAAGAATTTCAAACAATGGCTTTGTTTAATTCATGAACTAGAGGGGGTAGTGGTTCGGGGGGGAAAGTTCCCACCACAAAATGGAGGAGTCCTCCAAACAAGTTTATAAATATGAAATAGAAACAAATTGTTAGTAAATCGGAATTTTTTTTACAGAGAAAATTATAAATTGTTTTGGAAATTAATTAATTAAGTAAATGTTAGAAATTAAAGGCTTTTTAAATATAAAAAAAATAGCGATAAATGAATAAAATGTAAACAGGTGTTAAAAAAAATGATTATGGGTTTTGTGCAAAAGAAGTCTAATAAGACAGATGATTCAACAGAAAAGGTTTCTTTCTTTCTTTTTTTTGTATTTTAGACCATCGTTAAATATTTAAAATTATTAAATGATAATGAAGTAAAATTATTAAATGAGAAAAAGTTAAAATTAATGAATGAGAATTAATAAAAATTTATTAATAATAAGCAATTAAAATTAATTAATGCGTAAGGGTTAAAATTAATTAATGGGAATAAATTAAAATTAATTAATGTGAAATTAATAAACATTTATAAATCAGATTTAATTAATATATAAAGGGGTTTAAGGATTTACAAAATTATTTGGAATTAAAATAAAAGGGTTGTGAAATAGAAAAAAGGGGACAAAACTAAAATGTGAAACAATTTCTCTGATTTAAAGTAGACAACAAAAATAAAAAGTAAATATTCAGCAAAGATTATGTGAGTCTAGTAAATCAATTGTTAGGCTAAGAATTTCAAATTAAGATGTAATATGTTTGTTTAATTAGTTATAGAAGTATAAAAAATTGTTGGCCTGTATAACTCATGTTTTTTTTTAATATTAATTGTTTTAAATGGGATAAGATTGTTTAGTGATATATATTATGTTTTTCGAAAAGTTTAATGGTGTTTTAAACCCGTATATGGGTATTATATCAGTGTAGAACATGCATATAGTTATTATTTCAGTTTTAATATGCACTTGAGTATTGTTTTAGTTTTGAACATGCATATGGGTATTACATCAGTGTTGAACATGCATATGGTTATTATTTCAGTTTTCAATATGCACATGGGTATTGTTTTAGTTTTGAACATGTATATGGGTATTATATCAGTTTTGAACATGCATATGGATATTATTTCAGTTTTTAACATGCACAAGAGTATTGTTTTAGTTTTGAACATGCATATGGGTATTATATCATTGTTGAACATGCATATGGTTATTATTTCAGTTTTTAATATGCACTTGAATATTGTTTTAGTTTTGAACATGTATATGGGTAACATATCAGTGTTTAACATGCATATAGGTAATATTTCAGTTTTTAATATGCACTTGAGTATTGTTTTAGTTTTGAACATGCATATGGGTAACATATCAGTGTTTAACATGCATATGGGTATTATTTCAGTTTTTATTATGCACTTAAGTATTGTTTTAGTTCTGAATATGCATATGGGTAACATATCAGTGTTTAACATGCATATGGGTATTATTTCAGTTTTTATTATGCTCTTGAGTATTGTTTTAGTTTTGAACATGTATATGGGTATTATATCAGTGTTGAACATGCATATGGTTATTATTTCAGTTTTTAATGTGCATTTGAGTATTGTTTTAGTTTTGAACATGCATATGTGTATTATATCAGTGTTAAACATTCATATGGTTATTATTTCAGTTTTTATTATGCACTTGAGTATTGTTTTAGTTCTGAACATGCATATGGGTATTATATCAGTCTTGAACATGCATATGGTAATTATTTCAGTTTTTAATATGCACTTGATTATGGTTTTAGTTCTGAACATGCATATGGGTAACATATCAGTGTTTAACATGCATATGGGCATTATTTCAGTTTTTAATATGCACTTGAGTATTGTTTTAGTTTTGAACATGTATATGGGTATTATATCAGTGTTAAACATTCATATGGAAATTATATCAATTTTCAAAATAAAAAAGAGTCATCTTGCGGCTGAACGTAGTACTACCACCAGTTATAGTTGTGACAGACAACCGCCTACAAGTAAGTGAACTTTCCCACTAACTCTTTTAGATTTCATTGCTAACCTTGCCTTAGCATCCTACATTCTATTTTGGAGTGTATTAGCGTCAAATAATATTATTTCGTTAATATAATTATAGCAACAGTTTGTCAGTAACTTTTACTTAATTAATGCACAAACATTTTGGTCCTCCGGGTCGGATAAACCTGTCCATGAGTGTTTTTAAAGGTGATGAAGTTTTGAAATGTGTTTATAATCTGTTGAAATACTGCTTTAGAATATATTTAAAATTTATATGTTTTTTTGTTTTCTTAAGTTATATAACGCTACATTAAGTTATAAAACTGTACATTATAAAGCTTAATACAGTCTACTGTAGGTTAGTTAATAATCTAATCTTTGCAATGTTTGTTTAGGCAAAAGCCGCATTCTATTATAGCAAAGCTTAGGCCTATTCGCTTTAAATGTTCAAGTCTACTTAGTGAATTATTTAAAGAAAACTTTAAAATTGTCTATGCTGTAAATTGTATATAATTATGACAAACTAGAAAATCATTTAAAATTACTAATAGCTAGGAGAGAAAAGCTATATCACCGTATCCAAATTGTGTATGATCTTTCTAAAGAAATCTCAGATCTAACTAAGTTGGAAAAATTTAAAGCTAGATATAATAATATAGGCGACTCATATACACAATTTGAAGTCGTTCAAGAAGAATAATAGCAACGTCATTACAAATTGATCCCGAAAAGCAATACGAAACCGTTCAAAAAGCCGAAGCCTTTGACGAGTTGTATTTTAAAATACAAGTAGTCTATAATAGAATTAGTTCTGTGGAACAATCCTCTTTTGACAGTAGGAGTAAGGATAAAACTTCTAGTAGGCCTCGTTTACCAGAAATTGCCTTGCCAAAGTTTGACGGATCTTACAATGAATGGACACCATTTTACGATAATTTTCCCGTTCTCATACATGATAATACGTCACTCAGTGACATTGAAAAATTTCACTATTTACTCTCTGCACTTTCTGGTTCTGCGTTGAGCATTGCTCGCAGGCTTCCTATATCAAGAGAAGAATTATTGCATTGTTTGGAAATCCTAAGAGACAAATATCAAAACAAGCGTGTGCTAGGAATATGCTTATAAAACACACTCTTTCGTTGTACTCCACAGCATAATGAGTCAGCTTTGACTTTAAATTATTTTTTAAGAAAGTTTTATGAACCGGTTATTGCACTTAAGGCACTGGGTATTCCAGACTTTGCTGATTTTTTGTTTATGTATATTGCTTTGAGAAATTTACCAGTTGCTACATGCAAGCAGTTTGAATTACAGAACATTGATTCCGAAATACCTAAGTTTGATGATTTAGTGAAATTCTTACAAAACCTTGCACGTATATTAGAAATATCTCAAGATAACGATCTACACCCAGCTCATAAGCAAGGTAATAGAAACCCTGCTCTGAAAACTGTTACATCTTCAAAGCGAGGGTCCGCTGTTAAAAATCTTATTCCATTTTCAAATAGAGACTTGGTCACTTCCTCTACTGATGCATCTAAACTTTGTCCATGCTGCAAACTACTTCATACTATATTCAAATATCCTGAATTCCAACGTATGAGCCCTGATCAACGTAAAGATTTAGTTAAAGCCAATAAACTATGTTTTAATTGTCTGAAAGGTACACATAGCGTGTCTCGTTGTCTGTCCAAGACAAATTGTTTAACTTGCGGCCAACGAAGCCACACATATCTTCATTTAGAACATACTCAGCCTATTGTGAACGATTCATGCAGCACTTTGGTTCATGTTGCATCACCTCAATCCAATCTTTCTTTTCAGTCGATTAAGGATTCAATTACTAACCCTACCTCTACTAGCATAGTTCAAGATTCACAGCAGCATTATTCTACTGTAATACTAGGGACTGCAGTTATTCATGTCAAGGACTCAAACGGCCTGTTTCAACCTTTTAGAGCAATTATTGATTCATGTGCCCAAACTTCCTTCATGACATCTGCCTGTGCAAAGCATTTAGGGTTGGTACGAAGAAAATGTTCATTCCCTATAGCTGGCCTAGCCCAAAATGAGGACAAGGGTACTAAAGGTGTTTTCACGTGTATACTAAAGCCTCGAGACTCCATAACTCCTCAACTAAATACTGAGGCTGTGATACTTTCAAAAATCACTGCTCATATGCCAGCGTTCATATTCTCACTCACATCGTCTCCAAGTTCAAACATCTATATTTGGCTGATCCCAGTTTTCACATACCCTCTCAGATTGATTTTCTGATAGCTGCGTATTTATTTCTTGAGGTCTATGATGGGCAACAGCTCAGTACTACGGATGGCTGCCGCTCCGCTCTTCACAGCATCTTTGGTTGGGTTATTACAGGAAAGTTGAAGGATAAGCAACCTCAGCTTGCACTCATTTCATCATGCTTGCTTATTTCAAGTCCAAGTAGTATTAACAGAAGTTAAAGACGTTTCTGGGAGATAGAGGAAGTTCCTCATATGATACCTCCCAACCCAGATGATGTCCAATGTGAAGAGAGTTTTAATGAATTACACTATCGTGATATGGAAGGTCGTTAGGTTGTTCCTATTAAAATAAGAGAAAGTGATAACGTCTTAGGTCAGTCACGCTACCAAGCAACCAATAGGTTCAAGTACCTGGAGAAAAGGTTAGGGCGTGATGCCAATCTGTATAGAGAGTATAAGTCCTTTATGAGGGAATATGTTAACCTTGCACACATGCGTCTCGTATCAAATACAATCCTATTTCATACCTCATCACTGCGTTATCAAAGATTCTAGTTCATCCACTAAGGTTCGTGTAGTGTTCGATGCATCTATGAAGACTACAAATAATAGGTTCCTAAATGACATACTGTTGACAGGACCTAAACTACAAAATGATATTGCTGATGTTTTGGTAAAATTACGATTGCATACAGTAGTTTTAATTGCGGATATTTGAAATATGTACGGGCAAATATTAGTCCGTTCACGAGATCGAAAGTATCAGCACATTCTCTCGCGGGATAACCTCAACGAGTCGATCCAGGAATTTGAACTCATGACAATTACGTATGGTGTTTCATCTGCTCCTTATTTGGCTTTGCGAACATTGAAACAACTTGCTATAGACGAAGGAGATAAGTTGCCTCTTGCAGCCAAGATTCTTCAAAAGGACATTTATATTGATGATATTGTGAGAGGCGCAGCGAATTTTCAAGAAGCATTGGATTTAAAAAAAACACTTATAAATCTTCTTGCATTGGGAGGATTCAGTATTCATAAATGGAGCAGCAATTACGCTAGCTTACTTTAGGCTATACCTGACGAACACAAGGAAGTTCCTATTTCGTTGGACTCAGATGAAAGTCACATCATTAAGAATTTAGGTCTTCAATGGATTGCTAAATCAGACATGTTCTCTTACAGTATATCTCCCATCAACCTAATATACACAAAACGTGCCATTTTATCCCATATCTCAAGCATACTTGATCCTCTCGGTTGGCTATCCCCTGTGATTATATTGGTCAAAAGCATGGTTCAAAGACTTTGGATACTTGGGCTTAGTTGGGATGATGAAGTCCCCCCAAACATTCAAAAGGATTGGGCAACCTTTGCTTCGGAACTACACCTTCTATCTAATATAAAATTAAGCCGGTTTACAGTGTCTCCGGGGTTAGCCCATGCTACCTTGTAGGTTTTTCTGATGCTTTTGAAAAAGGATACAGTGATGTTATTTATTTGATTGACTGTACAACCAACCCAGCTACGCCTCATGTTATTATTGGGAAGTCAAAAGTGGCACCTCTTAAAACACTTTCTATTCCTCGGTTGGAACTTTGTGGTGCATTATTACTTTCAAGAATGTTTGATTATCTTAAAAAATGTTCAAGTGAAGTTTTGCAAATTGAAGGTATATTTGGATTTACTGATTCAATGGTGGTGATTAATTGGCTAAAAACGCCTCCTTATTTGCTCAAAACCTTTGTTGCTAACCGTGTGACAGAAATATTGGAGATATTAGATCCTAACAGCTGGCATTATGTGTCAACAAAACTAAACCCAGCGGATTGTAGTTCTGGGGGTTAGTTCCCTAGTCAACTCATAGCTCATTCGCTTTGGTGGTTCGGCCCATTGTTCATGACATAACCCATAAAGGAATGGCCGCTGCGGTACGCACCTTGCTCAAGTACCTTGCTCAAGGAGTTTATTTCTGAATTATTTTTGGTTTTTTTGGAGGAGTTCGATTTTTAGATTTTTTTGCTAATGTTGCCGGAGTTCAATACTTACTTTTGTTAATATTTCAGTAATTAATTTCTTAGTAATACTTTAAATATGTTTTGGAGGAGTTATTTTCCTAATGTACGTTTAGTATTGTTGCAGCAGTTATTTTCTTCTTGTAGGTTTTGTTCTTGTTGTAAGAGGTAATCTCTGAGTATTACCATTGTTATTGTTACAGGAGCTATCTTCCTTATGTTACTCTTTTGTTATTTTGCTGGCTTTTTATTCTAGGCTTACTTTCGTTATTGTTGCATTTAGAGTAGTTACATGAAGGGAAAAATATTTGGAACAATTCAGTTTAATGTCACTATATAAACTGTTGTATAAGTTGTATTACTTTATGAATAAACTGTTATTTGATAATTCTTAATGTTGTGAATACAAAAAACCTTTTTTATGTTACTTTGCAATTTTAGAGAATCTATTCCTGTATACAAGCTATAGTCAGCTATAATATATAGGCCGTATTATATGAGCTGTATTATTAACAGAAGCGTCAGGAATAAATAACAGCTGTATTATAATGTATAGGTATATTATATAATATCTATAGTCAGTGGTATTCTATAGAAATGTAATTTAGGACCTTTTTAAAATACATACTCGGGTGCAAACACAGATTGGAACCAAATTAAACAATTTGTAGTTTCACTTTGTTTCATTTAAAAAAATAGAAAATGAGTTAAAATAATATCAATACCAATTATTGATTATTTAGTTTTAGGTGTAGTCTTTTAAAAGTACTACCTCAAACATCAATACATTTAAATGTCAGCTATATAACCGGATAATATCGATAATTTTATAGCTTCATAATATCGCTAGGGGTTGATTCCTTAGTAGAAACATACCATTCTACCTTTCACCCTTTTATACGTGAAAATTTTGTTCGATATGAAGTATTCTTATATAATTTCTCCAATAGTTACATCTCAATATATTTCGTAATTTTCTGTCATGACATAGGAAAGTCTATTTCATAGAATGCAATTTGTACGCTACAAGAATCTATACATTTTCTAACTCTTCAGTTCCCTGAATTGTTGTTTATTAGACTATGTTATAAATTATTAGCTGGTGTAAATGAATATAACACAAGAGTTTTGTAAAAGATAAAATGTAAAGTGTATGCCAAAATGTGAAACTACGTGTATAAATTGTTTATTTAACAGCCATATTTCAGATAATAGAAATCGACTGACGTGGTACCAATAAACACCTGTTCCACAACGCTGCTGAATCATAGCTGTGTTGGCAAGGCCAAAAGCCTCTTGCGCACTTGTTCTTATTACATTTATTAATTTAATTTCATTTACAGAAATTAATTTTTAATTAAAACTTTCGGCCTATGGGAAGCTTTAAAACGTGGTATCAAGGATACAAAATGTCAAAATTGGCTACAAATGTTGCTCCTAATATTTCAGTGAATCTCACAAGCTAATTCATTTAAAACAAAGTGTTCTACTTTTTACTGCCCTGTTTTAAAATCTTTTCTTTGGTATTAGCACCCTGATAATATAACTCGAAGTATTAGCCAATTCCCCCCCCCAAGTTTTATTTTATATCTTTTCAAAATATAAAATATTAGAAAGGTTTCAGAAATAGCCTAAATCAGTATATCTGTTGGGTTACAAATGACCGGGGGTGTATTCTAGATGGTACAGAAGTAGTGCACGAAAAATCGAAAAACTAAAAACACTAGACAATCAATTACTGATCATGTTAAAAGTTAATTTCTAGTTGAAGAGAGGTTATTTATAAATTGATCTCATGGTTCGTTAAAAAAAATAATAAATGCATTAATTTTCTTTAGCCTTGGTTTTGAAATTCTGGTTTGTGTTTATAAACTTTAACTATATCCCCCAAAAGGGGTTTTCTGGCTGCACCACTGCATGTAACTAGAAATGCACAAGGGTGAAGACAAACAAACGGATAAACTAACTATAAAATAGCATTGTATAAGATAAATAATAACTGATATTATTAAATGATAAGATAATTCCAAACTTTGTGGAATTTCTTCTGAGTATTAACGACTGGTAAAATACAAGTGTTTTCATTTTAGACAACGGTGACAAACTAATAATGTGTGAATTATTTGTATGAGACAGGTTTCTTAATGAATATAAAAGAGGTGCAACAATACAAGTTGAAATCAAAAGTATAATCTGAATTTCGCAGTGAAAACTGAAAATCTTTCAATTTAATATAATGTGTTTGTTAGTTCACTCTTTAATGTGCGCTGAGGGTTAGTTTTGGTCTGTCTTAGGAATAGTTTTGAAGTATATTAATAAATTCATTCATTCATTTTATTTGCATTTGTTTGTTTATTTTTGTGCTTACAACTGTATATTATTCTTGTGCTTATAATTTTGAAAATGCTCCCAGATTGACATTTTTAGACCTTTTTGTATTCGACGTGTTTTCAATGTGGAATGTATTTTGTTCCGGTCGGTCTATTTTCTTGATTATATTTCCTGTTTGTTTGTATATTGCTATTTTTAGTATTTTATTTATTCATTTTATATTGTATCTTCTGTTTGTGAATGTGGCCCAATTTTGTTGTTGTTTATGGTCCATAGTTTGGTGGTTTTAATTTAGTTGATATTGTTAATTATAATTTTTAAACTGCTGTTTTATTGTATTATTAATTTTTTTTGCTATTTGATATATAATTGGTTTTCTTCTTCTTTTACTTCATTTTTCACTGGGATTATTAGCATTATATATAAAAGAGAGTTGTAAGGAGCGATTTTATTTTTGTGGGACATGGTTAGAAGGATTTAGTATTGTGTGTGTGTGTTTGCGTGCATGCGCGCGCGCGCTCGTGTGTGTGTATTGCAACGTCCTTCCCTACTTTTGTTTGTTTTATTGATATCCCTTCTCGCAGAATACCAAAATTTTGTTGTTTAAAAAACTTATTTATAAACAAACCAAAAATCTGCCAATCACCCCGCTTGTTAAACCGTGCTAAAAACCCTGAGTTACCTGTATATTTCCCGCTCATAGGGCCATGCCCAAAACAAGCCTATTCCCGCTGACTACTATTTAAAATAAGTATAAACTCCCCAAAATTGGTTTATCAATTATGTATGGTCTAGATATAGTTCCACATGTCATTTCAATAGTCAGCTGGAAAGAGACACATTTAAAATAATACACAAAATATTCACAGAGTCTTACCACCTGATGATGATCTGCAGAGACAGCAAGGGAACTTGCAAAATATGATCGTGTTTAAATTACCTATTTTAAAAGGCTCCTGTGTTCTTTTAAACACAATCTGCCAGTAGATAAATCTCTGGACTTTTATACAAAAAACCAACTAATCTTTAGGCTAGCTCACTGAAGTTAGTTGAGAGAAACTCTTTAAAAACATTAGGTTTTAACTATTATCATTTAGTGAAATTTAATTAAACTTGTTTACTGATTTAATAATCATTTTCATATTAGTTGGAAAAAGCCTATCAGTTTTTATTGATTATTCGACACAGGATGAAATGCAAATACTGTTGATTTTTATAACATATTTAATTTTATTTATTTATATAAAAAAGAAAATTTATACTTTCAAATACAACACAATTATATTAACAAAACAATTCACTAAATAACTTGTTGTTTTTCATCCTTTAAAATCTTATAATTTCCATATAGATCAATTACATTTACATAAACATAAAATTATTTTCCAAATTACACATGATAAAATTTATCTTCTATATTGAATTGTAGAATTGAAATTCGTATTTATGACACTTAATTTTTAATCTGATAATATCCTAAAAATTCGTATTTCCTTGAAAATAAATGGCTTATGGCCAAAAACCCTTTGTAAGTTTAATATTTATCATTTGAAATATTCTGATCACATAAATTCATTTTATTAAGCATAAAATTTATTAATATTTTATAAAGAGTGAAGTCATTGTTTAAGCTTGAATATTTGTTTGAATTTAATAAAATTAACTGACTAAATTTGACGTAATTGGTAACGAATAGACAAAATGACTTGCCAAAGACGTTCCTGCCGGTTCTAGAGTCCCTCGTCTGGATTCCCTGGTCCTTGGACATCGGAAGTCGCCATCCCTGGTTCGTCGGTGGTGGTTTTCCTCCATTCCCGCGTCCTGGAGGCTGAGTCTGGAGCCTTCATTCCTTGGTAGTCCTAGACGTCGGAAGCGTTGAGGTTTGGTACATCTGGCCTGAGGGCGGTCCTACTCGCGGTCCAGCATAGCGTTCCGCGGCACCTCGTATTAAAAATTTATTTCAGACTGTCTCTAAGGTCTTAGAGACCTAGTATATATAGCGGTGAATTTAACCTACCTCACCCCGCCTAACAGTGAGGACATTGAATAGCAGTGAGGCATTGCATGGAATTGAGGACATTATATAACATTACAGACTTTGCATAGCAGTAAAGACTTTGCATAGCAGTAACGGCATTGCACAAAAGTGAGCACATTGCAAAGCAGTATGGACATTGCATAGCAGTGAGGAGATTGGACAGTAGTGAGGACATTGCATGGACGTAAGGACCTTGAATAGCAGTGAGTACATAACGTAGCCGAAACAAGATTGCATACGAATGAGGAGATAGCATACCAGTAGAGAGATTGTTTAGAAGTCAGGAGATTGCAAAGTAGTTAGCAGATTGCATAGCGGTAAGCACATTGCATAATAGTGAGGACATTATATAGCAGTGAGGAGATTGCACAGTAGTATAGAGATTGCATAGCAGTGAGTACATTGCATAGCAGTGAGGAGATCGCAAAGTAGTTAGCAGATTGCATAGCTGTAAGCACATTGCATACTAGTGAGGAGATTATATAGCAGTAAGGAGATTGCAAAGTAGTTAGCAGATTGCATAGCGGTAAGCACATTGCATAATAGTGAGGACATTATATAGCAATGAGGAGATTGCACAGTAGTATAGAGATTGCATAGCAGTGAGTACATTGCATAGCAGTGAGGAGATCGCAAAGTAGTTAGCAGATTGCATAGCTGTAAGCACATTGCATACTAGTGAGGAGATTATATAGTATTGAGGAGATTTCAGTATAGAGATTGCATAGCAGTGAGTACATTGCATAGCAGTGAGGAGATTGTATAACAGCGAACAGACTGCTCACATAGTGAGGAGATTGCATAGTAGTGAGGACATTGTTTAATAAGTTAGGAGATTGTATAGTAGTGAGGGGATTTTATAGTAGTAAGGAGATTGCTCAGTAGTGAGGAGATCGCAAAGCACTGAGGACATTGTATAGCAGTAAGGACTATGTATAGAAGTGCCTACATAGCTTAGCTGTAAGCACATTGCATACCAGTGAAGTATATATAGCAATGAGGAGATTGGGCAGTAGTGAAAAAATTGCATAGCAGTCTATACATTGCATAGATGTGAGGATATTGTATAGCAGTAAGAAGATTAATCAGTAGTCAGGAAATTCCATACTAGTGACGACATTGTATAGTAGTAAGGACCTTGTAAAGCAATGAGGACATAACTTAGCTGTCAGAACATTGTATACCAGTAAGGAAATAATATAGCAGTGACGAGGTTGCTTAGTAGTGAAGAGTTTGCATAGCAGTGAGGAGATTGCATAGTAGTAAGGAGCTAGTAAGGCAAATAGAACATAACTTAGCTGTCAGAACATTGTATACCAGGAAGGAAATGATATAGCAGTGACGAGATTGTTTAGTAGTGAAGAGTTTCCATAGCAGTGAGGAGATTGCATAGTAGCAAGGAGCTAGTAAAGCAATGAGGACATAGCTTAGCTGTAAGAACTTTGTAAACCAGTGAGGAAATTATAGTAGTGACGAGATTTCTCAGTAGTGAAGAGTTTGTATAGCAGTGAGTACTTTGCCTAGCAGTGAGGAGATCGCATAGCATTGAGGCAATAGTATAGTAGGAAGGACCTGCATAGCAATGATATCATAACATAGCAGTAAGGACCTTGCAACGTCATCAACTGTGAGTGTTGTTACTAAAACTAATGAAATAATACATGTTTTTGTATACTTCTTTTACTTGTTCTAACAGTTTTATAGTTTACATTTACTTACAATGTATCGATTTATTAACAATGGTTCGTTAAAAATAACTTTATATAAAAACTAAGTAGTTATAATTTACCCGTTTGATAGAATCATATTATGGCCATACATTATATACTTATAGCGTAGTAATTAAAGCCTTTGATAGTAAAGTATATGTGTCACTTACTTAGACAAGCAAACGTTTCAAAGTGTTCAAGTAAGAAAATTTACAAAAATAGCAGAACAATATTTCTTTATGTGCAAGCATAATCAGGGGAAGGAAAAAAAATAATTTTTGTAAATTTCCCAAAATTTACAAATTAGAAAACATACTCTTGCCCATTTGGGAACGAAAAAAATAGGGCACTATTACAATTGATTTACTCGTCCTATACCTTAAGATTGTACTGTTTTTAATATCAAAACTAATTCTGGAATTAGTCACTAGGGTGTAGCACCATCAAAACAATCTCAAAACGTACTGTTTGTGTTCAGTGCACGTGTGTTCCATTGTTTCGAATATAGGCATTTAAGTTTAGTGAAC
This sequence comes from Prosapia bicincta, assembly GCA_036971475.1. Lineage (NCBI taxonomy): Eukaryota > Metazoa > Arthropoda > Insecta > Hemiptera > Cercopidae > Prosapia > Prosapia bicincta. The sequence goes on along the minus strand of JBAIZL010000001.1, from coordinate 255,768,881 downwards.
TTTTTAACAGAGCTAAATTTAAGTGTTACTGTGAATTGTGTTGTGTTAGTTTTTAATTAAAAACAAGTGATAGCATAAGATTATAAATTTAAATAGGCTAGACGTTTAGATTTTAGAACTAGGCTAGCGTAAAGACTTACAACCGTGACAAAACTCTTTATGTTTTAATTCACTTCAGAGACAAGATTATGGCTGTCTTGTAACAGTCTAAGTAGCCCCAGTTTTATTATTTTAGCTTGAAATAATACTTTTTTTTAGACTAAAACCTGACAACCTGTACCTGCAGTAACCCACTTTCTACATACAAGCAGGCCCTGCGGGCCGACTTGCTATCTCTACACCTTCCTGGTAATGTCGAATATAGAGGCACAACGCGGGACCCCAAGCGACGGGGCTGAGTCAATGGGGACAAGTTCCTCTCAGGGTAAGTCCACCCCCTTGAGGGTGTACGGACCTGCGAGGGCGTCTTCCGCGGCTATGGCGGCGGCGCTTGGCGGGCCCTCCGACGGCCCATCTCGACCAGCAACTCCTCTCAGCACCTACTCCCAATCAGAGCTAGACACTGACTACACTATGACGGAGGGTTCTGCTGCTGAATCCGCCAACGATGATGCCGGGTATCGGCCTGTCGTAAGGAGGAAGAGGAAAAAGCAGACTCGCCAGTCCGACTCCGGTACCGAAAACACGGCGAAACGAAAGACCGTGGACACTGTGAAGACTGCCGGCGCTGTTGCCAGCGCAGTGGCTCACAGAGCTCCACAAATGGTCACGGACTCGCCTATGACAGACTTAGCTAAAAACATAAAATCTACCGGGGCAGCGGCCAAAATCCCTGCAATGACGATCTACCCAGATCACCACCGCTTAATCGACATTAGTAAGGAATTCAAGTCCAAATACAACCCCAACTTTTATTCAGCAACGAATGTGAAGGATGGAGTGAAGCTCCAAACCAGCACCTACGAAGACTATGTTAACCTCCAGAGGTACCTTGGGGAGAAGGGTGTGCCCCACCACGTATTCCGCCTCGAAAATGCGAGGACATTTAAAGTAGTAGTTCGAGGGGTGGATGAATCCACCGAAACAGCGGAGGTCGGAAACGACCTTAAAAGCAGGGATATGGAGGTCCTCAAAGTGTTCCAAATGAAGGGACACTTTACCAAGGAGCCTCTGCCCATGTTCCTTGTGGAGCTAGCGTCCGAAAAAGACGCTCGTGAAGCAATGGCGCTGACCAGTATTTGCTTCATGCGGGTACGAGCGGAAGCTTACAGGCATCCCACAGGTCGTGTGCAATGTTTCAACTGCCAGAGGATAGGTCATACAACAAGCTGTTGTAAGGCTACTCCTCGGTGCGTTAAATGTGGCGAGGGCCACGATTCCAAGATCTGCACAAAGGATCGAGACCACTTCAAGTGTATCCTCTGCGGGGCTAACCACACCGCGAACTATCGAGGCTGCGCCATTTACAAGCAGGCCGCCAAATCCAAGGCCCAAGCAAAGAAGAAGGTCGATGGGGATAAAACCCCCAAACCGGCCCCTTCAGCCAAAACAAAAACACAGGTGCCTGCTCCACGGTACACAACACCGAACATTTCCTACGCCCAAGCATCTGCTTCGGCTACCTCTGGGAAGCCAGTGCAAATGCCACGTCCTACCATTACTTGCCCCAAACCGGCCCTAATTCCAACACCTAACTTACTGACACCAAATACCATTTCTGGCCCTAAGGCAGGGTCGTCAACGACACCCCCCGTTCCTAAAGCCAGGGTTAATCCCCCGCAAAAGGAAAGAGAGGATAAACGCCCCAAGCCAACAAAGGCCAGGACGGTTTCCCAACCTCAGCCAGAGCCACATGTGGCTCCTGCAGTCCACGTTAACCCACCCCTGACCATACTTACCTCGTCCGCTTCTATAGACTGGGCGAAAGGGACCTTTGAACCGCTCCTAAGAGTTGTTAACTCTGCTCTGACCTGGGAAGCCTTCACGGGCGGACTGGGTCTTTTCATTGTCAAGACCTTATCCTCACCTCCCAAAACCTTCTCAGAATTCCTGACTTCCTTCATCCAGTACGTCTCTTCTGTCAACCATGGATAGGTTACCGGTCTTGATATGGAACGGCGTTAAATATAAAAAACTAGAGCTTCTTCGCTATATGCAAAGAAACAACTATAAACTAGCGCTTATTACAGAAACACACCTAAACCCACAAGATGAATTCTCAATGCCAAACTTTAAAGTTTACCCCACTGACAGGACAACTAGAAGCCACGGCGGTACGGCTATAATAATAGATAAACGCATTAAACCTTTTGAATTATTTTTGCCCGCACTCACAGGCGTTGAAGCAATAGCTATTAGGTTTCAGCTCAATGGCAGCACAACAACACTTGTATCAGCGTAGAAACCCATGGGTTCAGTTGATTACACTCGCGATTTAGAAGTCCTTTTACAGACCTCCAGTAGGGTAATAATCGCCGGGGACCTTAATTCTAAACACACATGCTGGGGCTGTAAGTCTACAAACACAGGAGGCCGGCAACTCCAAACCTTCTTACAAAACACAACAGCTATACTGCTGGCCCCTCCTGAACCAACACACCACAGCACTTACCACACGGAAGACATTTTGGATATAGCTATTGCGAAAGGTCTGCTAGTGTCAACGCAACTTCACGTCGATAGAGATCTGAATTCAGATCACTACCCCGTGATAATGGCGGTTTCTGGAAGCCCTGCTCGCAAAGAGCTAAGGAAGGTGCTGAACTACAGACTGGCTGACTGGGAGTTATTCCAGTCCCAGCTGGACAGCACTCTACCTGCCACCCTAAATTTCGACTCACCACTGGACATAGACAAAGCCGTCGGCAGCCTTACGACGGCAATACGTACTGCGATTACTAACGCGGTACCAGTTAAATGTCAGCCCAGACACTATGTACACATACCAAGGCACATACTACATCTAATCACCCGGCGAAATAGGATCCGGCGGGCAAACAGATGCGTTCCACACACAACACTTAATCGCCTTAAGAGGCAAATTAGGCGGGAACTAATTCAGTACAAAGTCGATGGCTTCCAAGCGACCTTGAACACAACAGACACACCCATCTGGCCGATGGTCAAACACTTCACGCGAGAACCGCTGCGCTATCCCCCACTCATCGGCCCGAATGGGCAGGTGGGCGACCCGGTCGACAAAGTTAACTTGTTTGCTGACACACTTGAGAGCACGTTCCAACCAAACGACCAACCAGCTGATGCAGCCGTTACAGCTAAAGTAGATTTAGAAACAGCACAGTTTGCCTACTGTCCTACATTAGAGCCAAACACTGACATTACAATCACAGAGATAAAGTGGGCAATCTCACAAACAAACTCCAGGAAAGCTCCTGGACCAGACACCATCACCAACACAACGCTAAAAAACCTCACGGAGAAAGCGATCCTTTATCTGTCAAACATCTATAATGCTATACTCCGGACACAACACTTCCCGGACGCTTGGAAGGAGGCCAAGATCTTGGTCTTCCCCAAACCGGGAAAAGACCACAACAAACCTGATTCATATAGACCGATAACCTTGTTGAATACGATGGGCAAGGTATTTGAAAAAAGTTTGCTCAAACGTATCAACAAACATATCCACACACACAACATACTGAGGCCAGAGCAATTTGGCTTCAGGACAAAACACTCGGCTACGCATCAGCTGATGAGAGTGGTGGAGCATGCAACAAAGGGTTTCAACAATTACTGCTCGACTGGGGTAGTCTTCCTGGACATTGAAAAGGCCTTTGACCGGGTCTGGCACAACGGGCTCTTAGCGAAACTTCGTCACTATGGCTTTCCAAACGGGCTCATACACCTAGTTAGCTCATACCTATCCAACCGTAAGTTTAGGGTTGATGTAGATCAAGCTCAATCTACACTCCGGACTATACGGGCCGGAGTCCCTCAGGGCTCAATTATTGGGCCGTATTGTTCAACATCTACATCAACGACATACCGACAACACTCAACACACAAGTGGCCATATTTGCAGATGACACCGAGTTATCCTCAGTCATGGAAACCACATGTAATACACTTATATTTACAGGACCACCTTACAGTACTAGAATCATGGCTGAGCTACTGGAGAGTTAAGGTGAACGTGGCCAAGTGCCAGGCTTTGCTTCTCTCCAATCGTAGGACACACCAACTCAACACACCTCTAAAACTATTAGGCGAGGACATTCACTGGGGGAACCAGGTCAAATATCTGGGAGTCATACTCGACAGAGGCCTGACTTGGGACCCTCACATTACCAGCACGTTAAAAAAAGCAACATTTAGATTAACACAACTATATCCTATGCTTAACAGAACAAGCCCACTTTCACTACGGGCGGCCACTACTATATACGTATCTATGTTGCGCAGCATACTCACTTACGCATCACCCGTCTGGGGCCATGCAGGTAACACACGCACACGCAGACTACAGTTATTCCAAAACAAGGTTTTGCGAATGATCACGAAGGCACCTAGATGTACAAGATTAACACTGCTTCACACTGACTTAAAAGTGCCTTTCATCAAACAACACCTCCGACACTTAGCAACAAAGTTCTACAAACAGGCTCACGCACATACAACATCAACACTCATTTTCTCACTGGGTAGATATGACCCCACCCACGACACACACAGACGGCCGCTGTCCTTACTGACCGCCTAGCTCACACCATACCACCAAAATAAAATATACATACTAATAAATTCTGCTTCACAGTTATGTTCCAGGTGACGCAGGGGCACATCTCCAGGGCCGCAGCTTAGCCCCAACGGAAATAATAATTTGATTGCATGCCTTTTCAGTTTCGAGTAGGCAGCAGAAGAAGAGGTGCATGCCATTCCTGCCATAGACTCACTAACAAGGTATTTGCAAGGTAATACCTCTCCTTATTCCATAGCATAAGGTGATCCAAGCCCCCAGGGTTCCTGCATGATCTGTCACGGGATTTTTCCTGGCAGGGTTTCTTTCTTGCCAGGTTTTTTCATCCCGCTCTTAGCGCGACACTTACCGTACTGTTTCATTTTACTATCTCCTGATTCTCCATGGAAAGAGCTTATGAGCTTGGTACATGGGCAATCAATCCCGTTTCCTTCACTCGCGGTAGGGATACTAACCGCATGCGCATGTGAGACGGAGGTAGCTCGCTAGAGGTTGGCTGTCACGAGAGCTTGGCGGGTTTTGGGGGCTCAGACAAGGGTAAAAAAAAAAAAATACTGTGAAACTACTTAAAAGAACTATATATAAAACTATAAAGCATTAAGGACATTGCATAGCAATGACAACATTGCACAGCAGTGAGGATATTGCATAGCAGTAAACACATTGCATTGCATTGAGGATATTGTATAGCAGTGAGTAGATTGCACAGTTGTGAGGAGATTGCATAGCAGAGAAGACTTGCATAGCAGTGACGACATAGCTTGGTTCTAAGCAAAACAATGCATACCAGGGAGGAGATTATATAGATTTATTAGTCTACAGCATTGAGGGCATTTCATAGCAGTGAGGACATTGCATAGCAGTGACGACATAGTTTAGTTCTAAGCAAAAAATGCATACCAGGGAGGAGATTTTATAGATTTATTAGTCTACAGCATTGAGGATATTTCATAGCAGTGAGGACATTGCATAGCAGTGAGGACATTGCATATTACTAAAAAAAAATGCATACCATGGCGGAAATTATATAGATTTATAGCAGTGAGGACACAAAATAGCAGTAAGGACATTGTGTTGATACTAAAAAATGTTCTACCAAATTGTAAGTTTGAGTTTATAGATGCTACACTCACAAAAGTGAGCGATTGACTTCGTCATTGAATCGCGTTATAGTAATTATTAAATAATGTGTGATTTTTTGTTACTTCTTTTACTTATCTATTTATTAACAATGGTTTTTTAAAAATATCTTAATATAAAAACTAAACAGTTCTAATTTACCCGTTTGATAGAATCATATTATGGTCATAAATTATATACTGTATCATAGTAATTGAAGCATTTGATAATAAAGTACACTACAACTTAGCAAAATTTTCAAGTCAGCAATTTTATAAAAATAGCAGAACAATATACTATTGTGTGAGGACGGATTTAGGGGAGGGAAAAACTTAATTTGTGTAAATTCACCAACATTTACAATTAACAAATAAACATACTCTTACACATTTGGGGCTGAAATAAATAGCGGCAATGTCACAATTGTTTTATTTGTCCTATACCTTATACAATTTACTGTTTTTAATATCAAAGTAAACTAGTTATAGAATTAGTCACTAGACTGTAGCACCATTGAAACAATTCAGAAATATTTACCGTTAAACTACTTTAAAGAACTATATTCTATGCCTATAAAATTGCACGTTGACAATGCTGGTAAAGATGGTTGTTTCGCCCATCTTTAGAATAATCTCACACTACTGAATATGAGGATGGAACATAGGTCAAGTGAATAGTTTACATTTATCCTCAAAACCATTACAAAATAATAAAATCCCAAACAAGATATTTATATATTGTAGTTTTTGTGTTGTACATCCTGAGGTTTATATAGAAACAGACTTATACAATCAAGCATATTTATATCTTGCAGTTTTGTGTTATAAATCTCGAATTTTTTATGGAAACAGACTTATACAAACAAGCATATTTATATCTTGCAGTTTTGTATTGTACATCTTGAGGTTTTTATAGAAACAAACCTATACAAATAACCGTATTTATATATTAAAGTTTTTGTGTTGTAAATATTGGGCTATTTTTAGAAGCAAACAAATACAAAGAAGCATATTTATATCTTGCAGTTTTGGGTTGAACATCTTAACGTTTTTATAGAAAAAGACTTTTACAAACAACCATATTTCTATCTTGCCGTTTTTGTTGTTTTACATCTTGAGGTTTTTATAGAAACATACCTATACAAACAAGCATATTATTATCTTGCAGTTTTGTGTTGCACATCTTGATGTCTTAATGGAAACAGACATATACAAACAAGCATATTTATATCTTTAAATTTTGTGTTGTACATCTTGAGGTTTTTATGGAAACAGACCTATACAAACAAGTATATTTATATCTTTCAATTTTTTGTTGTACATATTGAGGTTTTTGTAGAAACAGACTAATACAAACAGCCATATTAATATCTTAAAAATTTATGTTCTAAATCTTGGATTATTTTTAGAAATAAATTTATAAAAACAAGCATATTTTTATCTTGCAGTTGTTGTGTTTTATATCTTGACGTTTTTATAGAGACAGACTTATACAAACAACCACATTTATACCTTAAAGTATTTGTGTTGTAAATTGCATGTATATACCTTGGAGTAAACCTTGGACAATCTCCTCATTGCTATACAAACTCTTCACTACTAAGCAATCTCGTCACTACTATATAATTTCCTAACTGGTTTACAAAGTTCTTACAGTTAAGTTATGTCATCATTGCTTTACTAGCTCCTTACTAGTATGCAATCTCCTCACTGCTATGCAAACTCTTCACTACTAAGCAATCTCGTCATGCTATATAATTTCCTTACTGGTATACAATGTTCTGACAGCTAAGCTATGTCCTCATTGCTTTACTAGCTCCTTACTAGTATGCAATCTCCTCACTGCTTGGCAAACTCTTCACTACTAAGCAATCTCGTCACTGCTATATAATTTCCTTACTGGTATACAATGTTCTGACAGCTAAGTTATGTCCTCATTGCTTTACTAGCTCCTTGCTACTATGCAATCTCCTCACTGCTATGCAAACTCTTCACTACTAAGAAATCTCGTCACTGCTATATCATTTCCTTAATGGTATACAATGTTCTGACAGCTAAGTTATGTCCTCATTGCTTTACTAGCTCCTTACTACTATGCAATCTCCTCACTGCTATGCAAACTTTTCACTACTAAGCAATCTCGTCACTGCTATATCATTTCCTCACTGGTTTACAATGTTCTGACAGCTAAGCTATGTCCTCATTGCTTTACTAGCTCCTTACTAGTATGCAATCTCCTCACTGCTTGGCAAACTCTTCACTACTAAGCAATCTCGTCATGCTATATAATTTCCTTACTGGTATACAATGTTCTGACAGCTAAGCTATGTCCTCATTGCTTTACTAGCTCCTTACTAGTATGCAATCTCCTCACTGCTTGGCAAACTCTTCACTACTAAGCAATCTCGTCACTGCTATATAATTTCCTTACTGGTGTACAATGTTCTGACAGCTAAGTTATGTCCTCATTGCTTTACTAGCTCCTTACTACTATGCAATCTCCTCATTGCTATTCAAACTCTTCACTACTAAGCAATCTCGTCACTGCTATATCATTTCCTTACTGGTTTACAAAGTTCATACAGTTTAGTTATGTCCTCTTTGCTTTACTAGCTCCTTGCTACTATGCTATTTCCTCACTGCTATGCAAACTCTTCACTACTAAGCAATCTCGTCACTGCTATATCATTTCCTTACTGGTGTACAATGTTCTGAAAGCTAAGTTATGTCCTCATTGCTTTACTAGCTCCTTAATAGTATGCAATCTCCTCACTGCTATGCAAACTCTTCACTACTAAGCAATCTCGTCACTGCTATATCATTTCCTTACTGGTATACAATGTTCTGACAGCAAAGTTATGTCCTCATTCCTTTACTAGCTCCTTACTACTATGCAATCTCCTCATTGCTATGCAAACTCTTCACTACTAAAAAATCTCGTCACTGCTATATCATTTCCTTACTGGTTTACAAAGTTCTTACAGTTAAGTTATGTCCTCGTTGCTTTAGTAGCTCCTTGCTACTATGCATTCTCCTCACTGCTATGCAAACTCTTCACTACTAAGCTATCTCGTCACTGCTATATCATTTCCTTAATGGTATACAATGTTCTGACAGCTAAGTTATGTCCTCATTGCTTTACTAGCTCCTTACTACTATGCAATCTCCTCACTGCTATGCAAACTTTTCACTACTAAGCAATCTCGTCACTGCTATATCATTTCCTCACTGGTTTACAAAGTTCTTACAGTTGAGTTATGTCCTCATTGCTTTACTAGCTCCTTACTACTATGCAATCTCATCACTCCTATGCAAACTCTTCACTACTAAGCAATCTCGTCACTGCTATATCTTTTCCTTACTGTTATACAATGTTCTGACAGCTAAGGTATGTCCTCATTGCTTTACAAGGTCCTTACTACTAAACAATGTCCTCACTGGTATTGAATTTCCTCACTACTGAGGAATCTTCTTACTGTTATACCATATCCTCACATCTATGCAATTTACAGACTGCTATGCAATTTTTTCGCTACTGTCGAATCTCCTCTTTGCTATATATATTTTACTGGTAAGCAATATGCTTACAGCTAAGATATGTCGGCACTTCTATACATAGTCCTTACTGCTGTACAATGTCCTCAATGCTTTGCGATCTCCTCACTACTGAGCAATCTCCTTACTACTATATAAACTCTTCACTACTATACAATCACTTCACTTATTATGCAATGTCCTCACTGCTATGCAATGTACTCACTGCTATGCAATCTACTCAGTATGTGTGCAGTATGTTCGCTGTTATACAAACTTCTCACTGCTATGCAATCTCTATACTACTGCGCAGTCTCCTCAATACTATATAATCTCCTCACTAGTATGCAAAGTGCTTACAGCCATGCAATCTGCTAACTACTTTGCGATCCCCTTATTTATTATTTATGTCTCAGTTTGATGTTATATCTAGGAGTATTTATAAAACATTTAAAAACCATTCCCTTGCTTTCTTATAGCATAGCTTTGTAGTTACTCTTGTATAAAACCCGAAGTTTAGGTATTTGCAGAAATAATAGGGCACCTTATGGGATATAAACAAAGGTTACTTGGCATTTATTATTTATGTTTCAGTATGATATTATATCTAGGAGTATTTATAAAACATTTAAAAACCATTCCCTTGCTTTCTTATAGCATAGCTTGTAGTTACTCTTGTATAAAACCCGAAGTTTAGGTATTTGCAGAAATAATAAGATACTTTATGTGATATAAACAAAGTTTACTTGGCATTTATTATTTATGTCTCAGTATGATGTTGTATCTAGTAATATTTATAAAACATTCTAAAACCATTCACTTGCTTTCTTATATCATAGCTTTGTAATTAATCTTGTATAAAACCCGAAGTTTAGGCATTTGCTGTAATTAGATAATTTATTAAATATTTAAATAAATGCAGGGTTTTTTATTAAAAGCAAAGTAAAATACCTAAATTTTTAATATCATTTTATAGTGTAGTTTTATATTTTGCTCTATTATGAGTTTCTTCTCGTAATATTTATATATCACCTGGTGATGACAGCATTACTGTTGAAACACGAATAAATTTAGACTCTTTAAAGAGTACATATATGACAGTTGGTGTTTTGAAATTTTACCACAATTGGTTTTGTGTTAGTGTAATTTAGTCTCACAAGCTAACCGAAAGTCATTTACCCACAGTATAGATAAACATACCTGTAGCTATTTATATCCAAAGATTTGAGTTCCATGAGGTTATTTTATTACTGAAAACATTTATTTATTTTACAGTGTTAATGATGATCAATGCTGCAGTCAATCCTGTATTGACCACACTTGTCAATCGTGTCTTCCATATGGAACCCTTGTAAGTAATCTTTATTCTCGGTTTTCCATTATGATGCTTCAGATATAAGTAAATTAGAGTATTTCTAATTTTAAGGAATAAATAACTCTTGTCTTTACTTTTAATCATTCTCTTGTGTTTTACTTTTAATCTTTCTCTTGTGTTTTACTTTTAATCTTTCTCTTGTCTTTACCTTTTAATCTTTCTCTTGCCTGTACATTATCACCATAAACTTGTGTGTCTAAACAAAAATATTGTAATTTATTGTGATTCAAAATCATTCAGGTTTTCAGTAGAAATAAAATTAGAATGCTTTGGAGCTCGGTAGTTTATGATAACGCCTCGGACAGTGATGCCATATCGTCATTATTGACTTATACTGCCACAGTTTTTTTTTACTTGTAATACATCTATATAAAGCATAAGCTATGACATGTTACAGAAACAGAAGGTGGATGGAAAACCTAGCAACATTGCTGGGTACAGCTCTTATGGAAACACTGTTGGGTACAACCCTCATAAGAACACTCTGTTTGGGAGAGGGATTGTTAGTCCTCTGTTGGATAAGTAGAGGAGACTCTTTCTTATTGTAATTCAACAACTTTAGTAATTTAAGGATGATAAATCCAAAAACTTGTTAAACATAACGGCATAGGCAGTAAATGTTTTAATTCCTTAGTTGGGTGTGTAAGGTACATTTTGTTAAATAAGTTTAGTGTTACTAATATCTATGTACTTAAATCATTTTTTAAATTTTCAGGCTAGTAATGTAATTGTAATATATTGTGATTAAAAGTCATTCAGTTCCACAGCCTTTTTTTATCTGTAATAAAACTATATGAAACATTAACGACGCTAAGTCACAGATTAACAAGAGAAATGGGGAACCTAGCAAACACTGTTGCCTTCATGGGAACACTCTGTCTGGGAGAGAGATTGTTAGTCGTCTTGTGAATAGGCAGAGAAGAAACTTTCTTATTGTAATTCAACAACTTTAGTAATTTAAGAATGATACGACCAAACACTTGGTTAACATAACGATGTAGGCAGTAACTGTTTGTTAATTAAGGTTGATGTTACTAATAGCTATAGACTTATGTCAGTTTAAATATTTTCCGGTTTATAACGCGGAAGAATGCTCTTTAGAAAGATGTGTCGGGCCTAGGGGAATACAAAACAGTGTTACTGTACCCATGAAATTGAGCATAGAGTAAGGAATATATACTGTTTTTAAATTTAATTTTTACTTTTTTTATATACGTACTCGTTGTATATGCTATTTATATTTTATATATAATTACGTATTGTCAGTCTATTTGAATTTAAGTTGGTATTATTTAGGATAAATGGTAGCATACAATCTAGGTTTGTTCTCATGCTTAGTGGTAGCTTGTCAAATATTAGCCAATATTTAGTGATAACATGTCACTTCATGCAACAGCTGACCTATTGTTATAATTTGTTTGTACCAGCCGTTTCGATAAATAGGGTATGTTACTTGCATAAACCCATAAGGAGTGTTTTAAGAATGGCTAAATATCTGTAAGTGAACATTTTCCTGGTTGTTCAAGGAACATAATGCAAAGCGCCGCAAAGAAACGAGCCTTTAGCAAAACGTTTCAATGTACGACAAAAGAGCTCTCACTTTTCTGGTCAGTATTTTTATCAGTTATTAAGTATATTAAATACGTTATATTTCGATAAAACGAGCTATAGTCAATTTAATGTAATGACATGTACTTCATTACAATTTTTTAAATCAGTATTTCCTAAAATTGCCTAGCCCTTTTTGAGAATTCAAAATAAATTGGTCAAATAAAATTTTGTTACAACCCATTTCTCAATACCTAAAATAGTTTATACACTAACTACACACTTCTAGCAATAGGTATAATAACTTTATAATATTAAAACATCTATTCCTAGAAGGAAGTATTTACTGCTGTAGACTAGTCCCACTGACTCAGTTTTTTGAAGTTATGCCAGATTGCCTATATTTGTTTTAACCAGGGAAAAATCTTCAGGTTGCAAAATAGAGTAGGAATAAATAAGAAAAATCTTGTATTTAGTCTAAAGAACCTTTGATGTTCTTTCAATATATTCATTTAAAAAACTTGCAAAATTTCCTTCATTCTTTTAATCTATATTGTATCAAAATATAACGATAAACATAAGATTTTTCCGGTTATTATATTCTGAAACGTAATAAGAAATGGTCTTTCTCTGAGTTACTCTTGCAAGAAGCACAGTCGGGCGTGCCATAAGAAGTCGTCATTTCAAAAGTCTGTAAGAGTGCGTAGAATATTTAGAATGTTTTTAATGTTTCAACTAAATTTATATTTAATATTAATAACTTTATATTTCTGTTTCCAGTGCACGGTGAACCTAGATTGTTGTGGAAAATTGGTTTGTAAGCTATACGTGGATATTGGTGGTATTATGGCGACATATCAGTGCCGGTAATGCACGTAAGTATTAACGTTTCATGGTTCTAGGATAAAAAAATAATATTTGCCTATCTTAGAATCTTTGGTTTGTTGAGAGTTTTCAAAAGGGTAAACGTTGTCGATATAAGGTCCATTATTATATATAAGGACCTATAAGGTCTACTATTATTTAAAAAAAAAACATTCACTAAATGTTTACTGAATAACAATTTCTTTAAATTTTAATGAAACCAGTCGTATGGTTTTTTCGCCGTCAATGAAACTAAGGTTACTGTGATTAATGCTTTAAACGTCGACAATGGAGAGGGTTTCCATTATTCACTCCTATATAACTCCCCAGATGTGGCCTAAGTGAATTTTCTTGTTTCAAGTGTTTATTGGCTGTTTTCTAGATTGACTATTTGAAAGCGATCATTATATTTGCAAAGTTAAGTAAAGAAAAGCCGTTGATGTGGCTGTAATGTGCGACGCCGTGAAACTGGAGAAATGAATATAAACGCGTGGAATTATCACTGTCAATGTTTCGTCAGAACATCTTAGAGCCAATCGATAAGTAACTTGAGGAAGTGGACAACTGCAAGTACATTCCTCCTGGGAAGTATGAGGGCTAATGCTGTGTTACAAGAGGCAAAACCCTTGGTAATGATATACCTACAGCCAAAGCCTAGAGAAAAACAGCTGATATTATAAACAACTAGTTTTTGAGTTAAATGATTTTTATCTCTTAAGACAAAATCCGTTCTCGAAACAGTTAAAATATTGACATTATTTATGTTCGACTCCATTCAAATTTCGGGCAAAGTGACTATAACCTATAATACAACTTACCAAACTCTCCAATGATACGCTTGGAAACCAGCCCCAAATACCTCTCCATTAAATGTAAAAATGTAACCTATTTCTGGTGGTCAGTCAATCATTAGATTATAATGCCCGAAAAACCTCACTAATTATAACATAATATGTTATAATTGTATAGTATAAACAATATAACAAAAACTATTATATTGCAATACTATAGCATTTAACCACTACTAAATTTCAATACACAAAGGTACATAGATACATAGTGTAATAGCTTTAAAGTCGTAGAGAAGTAAAAATCGATACTCTTTCACGTTAGAATATCCAAGTGGTGACGTCACTTTCTACCATTTAAATCATGTATTTTGTTTTACTCTCCTGTCCTATGACATAAGAAGTTCCCCTTCAAAAATATTGTATTACGTTTTCTACAATCTAAAAAATATAAACTCCAAAGTAACCATGCATATTATTACTTCATAACTGTTATCAAATCGTATCATATGTTTTGAGTTTTTTCCGTTTATTTCTACCTAGACCTATTAAAGTAATTTGAATCTACCGTCTATTAAACCCTAGAGAATTTCAATATGAACTCACTATACCAACAATGTAACAACCAACTTTACTTTTCACGGGGAACACATCTGTGTTTTCATTTTAAAAATGGTACCAGCTATGAAAATATTTGAACCAAAATTGACAAATCGAATTTGAAACTTGGATCTCTTACGAAATCTAATTTTTAAATTCGTGTATAAGCCAATTAGCCACGTTTTTGTTTTAGTCGTTTTTTTGTTTTAGAGGTGTTAGTTACTTAAAAAACCTTTGTTTAATTGCACTACAATATTCATTTAAACCCATTGTTTGCTATAATGCACAGAACTGTTTATACTTCAGATATTGTTTTAATTTTATTTTTACGATTAGCATTTTGCCTAGTTCCTAACGCAAGATTATTGCTTTACAAGTTCATGGAAATGTGTTAAAAAGTTTTTTTAAATAGTATTTATAATTTTCAAAACAAACAGTGTTTAAATATTTTTTTATTTGATACCTATATGTCATACTTATAATCCCTTTTGCTAAGAACTTTACTTGGCAGTTATAAAACAACTATAAAATTTCAACACGATATATTGAGCGGTATCTGAGATGTGTGTAGTGAAAATGTTAACTTTCGGGAGATTTAACAAATAAGATAAATAAAAATGTTATTGTACAAATCATATGTGTTTTAATGGTTACCAACACTGTATCAGGTGTTTTATGGATTATCTATCCCTGCATATTGGTCTTCCAGGTTTA
>JBAIZL010000001.1:255628620-255748620 GCA_036971475.1 Prosapia bicincta | reverse complement strand
GTGTACACTTGAACCACTTAGGAATTTTTTGAGATTATGTATTTATTATGTTAGTATAAACGTTATATTTGCAGGTTGTGACATTTCTACCCATTATTTGTTTCGTAAATTTGGCTATTATTCATTATATTACTCTATTTATATCTGTACTCAAAATATATGTGCTGGTTTTTTAAGGCGGGCATTGAATTTATTTTAGCAAGTGAGACATGTTTTAGCGTATGCACAGGTAACATGGCAGTGTTGAAGGGGATGATTAGAGGGCTGTAGAAGTGTAGCCACAATGTTTGTGGTCTAGATGCCGGAAATGTGTTTCTAGTGCACTGTGTATGGTCAATGAAAGATGAGCCCAAATTCTCAGGTAACGTGAAGATTTTACATTTAGTTCATGCACGATAGGAGTTGCTTTTTGTAATTACTCTGTACATTACATTATATCGTCGTCGTATAAATTCCAGTAATTGAGAATGAAAATATTTTAATATTACTGTCATTAAATTATTAATAAATAGTATTTAAACCATTACAACTAGCATAACTGGCGTTAATACTTTTTTAGTGTCACAATTTATAAAATAATGAACAGTTTATTTATATAGACAGAAAAGAAAACAATAAAATAAATCTCCTTTCTAAATCTGTTATTTTGCTGTAAAGTAAATTAATAATATTTCCGTTTTAGATGCCGGGAAAACGTTTATGAACTTTCTTACGGAAGTCAAGTGTTTGAAACAATGTAAATAATACCTTTGTATCGTAATTATCCTAAAAAGCTTTACGTTTTATTATTTATTTTATCTATTAGGTTCCAATAATGACGTTTTAATCTAATTACGTTTTAAGATTTCATGGCAATTTGGCTCAAGTTCCATTTCGATTGGGAATCATTACTTCACAGTATTCATTACTTTAGGTATATATATATATATATACATATATATATATATATATATATATATATATATATATATATATATATATATATATATATATATACATATATATACATACATATATATAAATATATATATATATATATATACATATATATACATATACATACATACATACATACATATATATATATATATATATATATATATATATATATATATATATATATATATATCGAATACAAATACATGATTTTTGTGGTTGTCATAATATTACTAAAGCTGGAAATATTGAAGTTTTCGTTTACCTATAAGAGACTAAAAATCCCCTTTAAAATAAATTCTAAAATGACTTCATTCATAAATTATCCTTCAATACGTTTAGGTTAATGACTAGATAAATATATAACATGTTGCTGTACTCTAATGTATTTTTTTCAAAAAACTAGATATTTTACGAAAGCATGGAATGGCTATTTTATTGGGCCATCAACTCTGTAGTGGGTTTACACGCTCACACTATCTATTTTCACAGCTTTGTCAGAACAGCGTGTAAAACAGTTAATTATAAAGCGTCGCTAGTGGGGTTCCATGTTAGATTTTACTTACGCACAGCTGCTAAACGTAATCATAAACCTTCTATTGTAAATGTTTCATGTTCTATTACTCTCCAAATTGGTGTATGGCTCTTGACTGTACAATAAAAATAAAATATCCAGGAGCAAGTGTCGGGGATTCTGTATTCTCGTAAATACAAATATACATACATATTCTCCAGATTAAATATATATATATATATATATATATATATATATATATATATACAGTATTTATTGAAATACTCAAGAGGTTATGTATATTAGGGTAGCGCAATAGCAGTAAATATCTTAATTAAGTAATATTTACCCGAGCTAGATGGAAATGGAAGATCTACAAACTTAACAAATTAAAATATTGTTTCTGTTACGTACGTAATAACGTTCTTCCTTACGCAACAAATTTTATTTATTGTAAAAAACTTACAAAACTCGAGGTAATGCAAAATTTGCTTTAAACAAACATAACTTCCTTTCAGCAAATCAGGTTACACGTTTGCTATTAAGGGAGAATTTCCTAATTTAAGCCGTCAATTTAAATATTTTCGCCGTCATTACACATTCCGCTGTCTTGCACATCATTCAGTGTGTTTTGCTGAATCGACGAGGAAACATGGTGAACAAAAATGGTGTCAAGTCTTTCTTTTGATTTATCTCCTTGCCAAATAACACAGTCATAGTTGCATTATGTAAGGTATCTCCAACCCAGCGTATTTCCTCTTCGAATCCGACTCATAGCTACAGGTCGGATGGTTGGTGTCATTCCCGAGATGCCGAGGGGACTTGGTGCAACAATTCGTGGTACCTGTCTGCAAGATTTTTGCGATCTCACTGTAGGGCAGGAATGGTGGTCGGGCTGGCCCTGGGACAAGACTAATCCCAACCAGACACTACGGATTCGGCCGCTTTTCCAAGATATACTCGGGAGCTGTAGAACCTTCAGAACGGTCCGGTGCTCCATAACACAATACCCCTTCTTATTAGTTCGATTGAGGTAGTATATTCCGACCATTATCCACTTTCGGTTCACCTTACCTTAGGGCTAGACCCGCAAATAATGTACTTGGTCCACAGAGGGCCTAAAACCCATTAGGGGTGTGAGGGTTCTGGGCCAGCATATGTTTGTCGATTAACACTCTCTTCAACATATTTACCACATTATTGTTTATCATATCTTTCTCATTACTAGAGTTTTTTTCATGTACTAATTCAATTAATAAATTTAATTAATTAATTTTAGTGGTTTATGGGAGACAATTTTTTCATAATAGGGGCAAGGTATATAATATAGTTATATCACCTCAATAACTTAAAATCAGTGATAAAATATGGTTTCATAAAACAGTTGATTTTGTATTACAGGTTATGTGCTAGAACAGCTGTTTTAACGCTTAGATTATGCATTTATTTATAATTATTAGAGCTATGTAATAAAAAGTAACTAAAATACAATTTTTCTTTGCCAACCCAAGTATGAATTGACTATAATCTTTTCGTTGCATATATTACGTGTGCTGCCTGATTATTGCTGCTAGAACACTAGCAGCCGCTAAGGTTCAGGGTTAACACACCATTTGCTGTCATTTCTGTTTACTCAATGTCGTCTACTACTGTTAGATTTAAATTGTTAACTTGTTACAAGTAAATGGTTTCAAAATTGTTGACTTCCTATGAGTTTCTGCAAAATGTACTGTGATTATTACAAACTAGCATTATGGAAAAATGCAACAAAAGTGCGTTTAGTATTACGAAAGGCTTTTTTATTGTTATTTTGGATACGTATTTTCTACGGCGTTTATTAAAACCAGGTTTTGATCACTAACATTGGTGCAGAGTTGAAATTTGTTAACATTAACCATCTTGAAAATAAATGTTTTGTGTAAGAAATACAAACAAACACACATAAAACGGCAAGATTAGGAATGAAAACTAAACTAAACTTTATCAGATATTTTGTTTGTGTGCACATACCACACAGTAAACTTAGTTGTCGGTGGCAGTGAAAAAAACCAAACAAGACATAGATTGAAAATGAAAATAAATCTGTGGATATGGACTTTGGCAGTAAAGATGATGCGCTTTTATCATTGCGCCGTTTCGTTTGAAAAAAATGTCTAAATACCCGACAACGATGGTTGGGAAGAAGTCTTAAAAACTTTCATTTAGATAGAGCAAAATCTATTCCTGATTGGGTATCGTCCTCTTGGCAAAAGAGGCCGTTGTTGAGTATAATTGTTTAAAAATTGTTTCTGGCCGATTAGTTACAGTTTTAGTTATATATGTCACCTATATTTCTACAATAACTCCCCTATTTTCCATTATCCAATAATATCTACCCTTATCGGTAGAATATCTATCGGGTGCAATAGAGGGTTGATAAATATAATTACTAGGAGAAACATTGTGTCATAGCTGGATTATTTTAAATGAGAGAAGAACTCTAAAGTACAACATTATGTACGAACCTCTACAAAAACCCACCTTGAATCACATTCGCTGTATTCCGTCCCGGCCGGAAAATTACGTGAAGGTATACTAATAGTTTTGTATATACATCCAATAAAGTTATATTACAATAGGTTTACTCGATTAACATAAGGAATACTTATAAAGGGTGTTCTTACCTTTAATGGCCTTTAATAATTTATTTAAAGCTAATTAATTTTTAGCAAATTTTTGAATTGACTGGTGATAAATAAAATTTTATACAGAGCACAGTAGCGTAGTTATGATAAATAAATAACAATAACCTTTGCTACAAATATTTAAACACCCTTGATGTACATTTCGCCAACACAGTTAGCATCATCAGAAGGTTACAAACATACTGGGACTAAAACGAAACAGTACACCCTAAATCGCGACCTTCTGATGATGCTAACTGTGTTGGCGAAATGTACATCAAGGGTGTTTAAATATTTGTAGCATGGGTTATTGTTAATTATCTATGGTAATAAATAAATATGATTGTTAAATTAGTAAAACGAATTGAATATATATGGAAAATAACCAATCATGTAATTAGGTGTGGAGGGGTTATTGCCGCCGATAAACTGTTAAAGTCTAATCAATCGAATGGGAGTATATAAATTATTCCTCATCAAACATCAATATTCCTAAAGCTGTGATTAGCGATTATGTAACTATAGTTATATTAGTAACCAAAGCAAACGGTATTGAATAGAGATATTGAACTACAAATGTCTGCAACTCTGTACGCTACCTATTTGTTAATTTCAGTTATAATAGTTTCCTAAAGATAAGAGGTATTATTCTCCCCATCCTTCAGGAGATATAACAAGAGGTGTAAATTGTATATGAGCAAAATACAGTGGATCTACATAAGGTATACGAGGCTACATGAGTAATATCAAGCCTCTTGTTATCCCTACCATTATCTTCTATGGGACAGATATGTCCCTACCATATTCCCGCTTATATTCACAATACTCTCCTATTCTTTCTAAGCCTTACGGCTTGTTATTTTAGGTTATTTACCATTTATTGTAGATATTTTCCATTTATTGTAGCTATTTACCATTTGTTGTACCTATTTATCATTAATATAGCTATTTAACATTTATTGTACCTTTTTACATTTTTTGTAGCTATTTACGAACAGTAAATTTACTAGAACTTGCTACATATTTACTACATCTTGCAGCAGTCTACCATTTATTGTAACTATCTACAGTTTGCTTTAGTTGTTTACTCTTATTTGTAGTACTGGTCTTTTATTGTAGGTATTTACAATTTATTGTAACTTTATACTGCTTATTGTAGCTATTTACCAGTTGTTGTAGCTATTTACCAGTTATTGAATCTAGTTTCCATTTATTGTAGCTATTTACCATTTGTTGTAGCTACTTATAAACGTTATACTTCTACTAGATATTAGGCTTAGAACGTAGTTTTGATTTAAAACTTTTCAGCAAACATCTTTGCAGAAGCAAACTCATTTCTCACTGCATTGAAAGCAATAGTCTTCCAATCATCTTACATATTTAGGTCATGCACTTATCACGTTCAATAGCGCATGAATGAGAAAGGCAATATCTGCCCGTCAGGATCTCTACGTTCTTGAGCATTGCTAATCATGTTTACCTCTAAGCGTCAGTGAAGATTTGTTTTCAAATTTCCAGTATTTGTGGCGTTTATTAGTATGAAAAATGTGTACAGCTCTATTATCCTTGTTTAGATTAGAAATAAATTACGATTCTCATACAAAAACTATGAATCAGCCGTTGTTTATAACTTATTTTTTCATAATACAAGTAATTTCAGTTTTTTCTTTAAAACAGATAAATATAAGGGATTGTTGTCGTTACTCTGTCTCTTGGCTAAGATTCAATTCAATAGCAAATGTATTTTAATTAGAATATAATTATGTCAGTTTGTTTGCCTAAATTATTGTAAAAAAGGCTGATTATGATAAGAAAAATTTTGGCTTGTAAATGGATATTTATAAAGAGTTTTAATAATTTTTGATTTGTGTTATGTTTCATATATTGTTTTATGTTTTACAAATAGTAAGTTATGTTTTATAACTGTTCAAATAAAATTGAGTTCTTGAAAAGGAATTTCGGAAAGAAATTCCAAACGTTAAGTGTTTTGAAAAAATTTCTGTGATTTTGCGTTAGCTTATATAAAAAAATTATTAGTTTATTACAGACATAAAATAAAAATATTAATAAAGTTTTAGTTGTAAATACACATCGCGCATTGAAACACTAGTGATACCAAACAATTTCTTTCAGATATAGTATGCTTAGATTGACTTCAATTTTAATAGAGTAACTGTACAAATCTAACTTAAACTAAAACTCTTTATTGCTTTATTTATCTCCACAATCTACATTGTAATTTTAAACATTCACATGTCAGTTATCGAGAGCCTACTCGTATATTTACTTACGGAAGTTTAAATACACAGCTCACGCTCAAATTAACATAGCATGGCCATTACAATTGAAAGATTAGAAATAAGAAAGGTACTTTTGCATTCTCGTTTATAAGGTTAGGGCTAAAATCTACTAGTAGGGAATGAACTGGAAAGTATCTGGAGCCTTAGGGTCAGATCGACCTAACCTTCAACCTCTCTGTAAAAGTTTGTAGTAGTGATACAGAGCCTGATCCTAATCGAACAATGTTTTCAATTATTCGGTCTAAAAAGGAGTTATGTTGTGGCAACAAATTGTAACAGCTTCTGTAACAAGTCCTCTTTTAATTTTATATGTTGAACATTTCTTCCTTCTGATGAGACGAATGCTACATAACCAAACAAAAGACTTGTCAGATAGGCCTATGAACTTAAATTTGCTTAGGATAAGTTTAATAGGGTTAAGGATTGAATATGTGGCTAAAATAGCCTTACGTTTATCTGATTATGAAAAAGACATTGTTACCGAGAAGGAATAATTTGGAAACTCATTAAACGACAAATATAGGCTAACATTTTAAAATATATGCAAAAAGTTTAAACTTAAAGTGACAAAAGTATTTTAAACTTACTACGTGTGTAAGTTATGAATTCCCATTTACAATAAAGTAGTATAAATAATTTTTTGAAAAGTCTATTTCTTCCTAGGCTAACCACTCTTTGGTATATAATTACATTTATATATAATTACATTTATATATAATTACATATATATATATATATATATATATATATATATATATATATATATATATATTTTTTTTTTTTTTTTTTTTTTTTTTAAACTACACAGGTTATTCAAATACAAGAATATTTATTATTTTATATTCAAATCTTTTCGTTGGCAAACAGTACCAACATCATCAGAAAACTGTTGGTACTGTTTGCCAACGAGAAGCTTTGGATATAAAATAATAAATATTCTTGTATTTGAATAACCTGTGTTGTTTTAAATTATTAAACAAGAAAACGTATTATATATATATATATATATATATATATATATATATATATATATATATTAAATATGGTGATATGTTTTCTTGTATATATAGTTAATAAATTAAAAATATTTCAAAAACAAGAATACTTTTAATAAAAATATTTATTCAAAGCTTTTCGCCGATTAAATAGTATCAGCATCTTCAGGAAAAAAAATTATCTAATAAAATACTTTTACAATTTTTTTCCTGACGATGCTGATACTATTTAATCGGCGAAAAGCTTTGAATAAATATATTCATTAAAAGTATTCTTGTTTTTGAAATATTTTTAATTTATTAAATATATATATATATATATATATATATATATATATATATATATATATATATATGTATATATATATATTTCTAGGTTTTGCAACACTGTTTTCTTATATTCACTTATCACTTTCACTATATGTACTTAAACAAGAAACTTACTTGGTATTTTTGCGAGTTAACTTTCAAAGATTGGTTGTATCTTCATCATCGGGAGTAGAACTGTCGATAGTTGGGGACAGCCACCCCTAAACTCGGCCGCTACGTAACCTAGGACTATAGGGGTAGTTTTGGATGATGCAGGAGGTCATCCCGGCCCTGACCCTAGACCAAGGGGTGGTTTCGACCACGTTCAGGGGGGTAGGGGGTAGTTTTTCGAAAAAAAAAAAAAAAAATCGGCCGCTACGTAACCTAGGACTATAGGGGTAGTTTCGGGTGATGCGGGCGGACGTCGTGACCCCGACCCTAGCTTTGGGAGTGGTTTCGACCACGTCCAGAGGGGTAGGGGGTAGTTTTTCGAAAAAAAATAAATTCCAGCCAACTAACCTAAGCTAGCCAAAATGGATCTAACCTAACCTAACCTACGTGTTGGGGGTGACCTCGGCCACGTTCAGGACCATACGCGGGGGATGCTCCGGGGGTGGATTGGGGGTGGGGGGTAGTTTTCGAAAAATTTTTGGAAAATCGTGTCTTGACCGATAGGGTGAGTTTAGGGTCTAATACGGGCTGCTGAGGGGTAGTTTCACCTAGGGGTAGTTTTTACAAAAAATATGAAATTGCCGAAAATCAATCGGTTGGATCAACAGACAGTACGGGATACGTGTAGAGGCCCTTTTGGACCGTTGCGGGGGCTGTTTCACCTAGGGGTAGTTTTTACAAAAAATATGAAATTGCCAAAAATCGGTCGGCAGGATCAACAGACAGTACAGGATATGTCTAGAGTCCATTATGGACGACTGTGGGGGTGGTTTCACCTGTAATCAGATTGCCAAAAATGATCGGTGACCTAGGTAAAAGTCGCTCCCGAACCCGCGTTTGAGGTAACACCGCCTAAGAGCGGGTAAAGCTAACACGGAGCACGGCCTCGGTTAAAGCCAATTCAAGCCTAGCCACCCAGCAGCTATGCCTTAGGTAAAGCTTACACGGAGCAAGGTAAAGCCAACCTAGGTAAAGTAACCCCGGAATCAGGCCATACCTAGAGACACCCAGGAGCCGGGCCTTAGTTAAAGCAGTCAGCCTTTAAGTAAAGCTACTCAAGAGCCGGGCCAAGATGATTGCTATATCAATTACAGCCTATCGACTAAGACAAGTACCTCCACCAAGTCCTAGGTAAAGCCATCACGAGGCCGACCCCTCGGTAAAGCCACCCAGGACATAGGAATAGTTTATACGGAGCATGGCCTCAGGTAAAAGCCATCCCGAAGACTGCCCATAGGTAAAGTAACCCTGGAATCTTACATTAAGTGAGGGTGGTTATCAAATGAAATTACCAAAAATGATCGGCTAGATCAAACGACCAACGTTCCAACTAAACACTAATTTTAACCGACCAACAATTATACACCGAATGCAAATAGTCAACAAGTTGAATCGACCAATCACATTGCAGGGGCCCGGTGGGCTTACGCAAACGGTCGCAGTAAGACGTGAAAGCCCATATACCATGTTAAACCAATATATATGATAGTCCACATAATGTGTTAAACAAATATGCAGGCCTAGATACATACTATGCTAGGCCGACATACAAGGGCCTACTATGTTTGTAAACCACAGGCCAAACCCCGTATGACCTGAGCTATTTTCACCTCCTCTATCAGGTCGATCCAGGCAACCGTATAATATGGGAGTTACTATAGGGCGTATATACTATGTTAGGCCTACATACTGCGTTAAACAAACATGTGTGTAAGCCTGCATACATATTATGCTAAGCCGACAAGGGCCTACAAATTATATCCAATGCATAGTTTAGCTAATGGTTATCACACAGTAGCCTGACTACAACTTGCCACATAATACCTGATACATAGCTAGACTAATCATTAACACATAGTATCCGATGCATAGCCCGACGATGGGTTAACATATAGTATCCGATAAGTAGCTTGAGTATGCCCCCACATATAATATCCGGTACACAGCCTCGCTAATGGTTAGCACATAGTAGCCGATGCTGAGCCTGGCTATGGAATATCACATATTATCTGATGTGTAGCCTGACTAATGGTTAACATAGCTAGGCTAATGATTAACATAAAGTATCCAATGCATGGCTTGGGTAATGTATATAGTTAGCCTACATTCTGTGTTATCTATGTAAACCCACATACTATGCTAAGCCGGTTATCCATAGACACAGATCTATGGTGATGCAAGAGTAACCAGCACCCTGACAACAGATACCTAGCATGATCATAGCCTACATTGCCTGATAACAGATACCTAGCCTGACCATAGCCTACATAGCTAGACAAAAGATACATAACTAGACAATAGATACCTAGCCTGACAACAGACACCAATCCTGGAATCAAATACATAGCCCGACAAACGATGCATAGCCCGACAAGGGCTAGCACATAGTATCCGAGGTATAGAATGACTACTGGTTAACACATGGTATCCAAAGCATAACTAGGCTAGTGAATAACTAATGGTTAGTTTGACTATGGTTAACCGAAAAGATAACAACCAATACATAACTTATCATAATAGCTATGTAAAGACAGCTAAAGATGCATAACCTAACTCAGTAATGATTGCTATTAAATAATAAACCATTACACTAGCCACGTAAAGACAGCTACCAACATCACAATAGCTACGTAAAAACAGTTATCGACCCGTGACCAAGATAATACTTACGTAAGATCTATATCAGTGCTAAGACAATAGCTCCGTAAGGAAAACCTACCACTTCATGAACTACGACAACAGCAAGGTGTGGACGGCTACCAATACATTACTTATCACAGCTACCAACACATAACTCGTCACACTAGCTAAGTAAATAGCGCTACGATTGAATAGCCTATCACACAGGCTAATTGAGGGTCACTAACTAAACCATCACAATATCTCTGTACATGGCAGATGGCGTGATGATCCTCATCTTTATCGCACACATAACAGTAGGTTAGGTTAGAAGCACTCTGGCAAGCTTAGGTTAGTGGGTTGAAAATAATTTTTTCTAAAAACTACCCCTCTAGACGTGGTTGAACACCCAACAGTAGGTTAGGTTAGAAGCACTCTGGCCAGCCTAGGTTAGTGGGTTGAAAATAATTTTTTCTAAAAACTACCCCTCTAGACGTGGTTGAACCCTCCCCCAAGGCTACGATCAAGGTCACATCGACCGCCTGCATCATCCAAAACCACCCCTAACTTTCAAAGATTGGTCGTATCTCCATCACGTTCATCACTGACCTGTGGTTGTAGAAGTTAGGGGGTTGTATTATCTTGGTCACGGGTCGATAACTGTTTTTACGTAGCTATTGTGATGTTGGTAGCTGTCTTTACGTGGCTAGTGTAATGGTTTATTATTTAATAGCAATCATTACTGAGTTAGGTTATGCATCTTTAGCTGTCTTTACATAGCTATTATGATAAGTTATGTATTGGTTGTTATCTTTTCGTAGCTATTTTAATGGGGTAGGCATTGTTAGCTGCCTTTACGCATTTATTGTCTTTACATAGCTAATATGATAGGGTATGTATTGGATGTTATCTTTTCGTAGCTATTTTAATGGGATAGGCCTTGTTAGTTGCCTTACGCAGTTATTGTGTGACAGGTTATGCCTAGCTGTTTTTACATAAGTCTTGTGATAGGTTATACAATATTAACCGTCTGTACGTAGCTATTATGGTAGGGTGAGCAGCGGTAGCTCTAACGTAACTATTGTGATATAGTATGGATTGGTAGCTGTCTTTACGAAGATATCTCTTAAGGTCTTAAATTGATAAAGGGCGTTACGTAACCATTGTATTAGATTAGGAGTCGGTAACAGTTTTGACATACCTATTGTGGTGGAGTATAATTTGTTAGCTGTTTTACAGAGATGGTGTCTAAAGTCTCGGTTTGATGGAGAACATACCTGGACAATATGTGTAATGGCCTTGACGGTTTCTGCATAGCTGTTTTGGTACGCGTTGATAGCTATAATTATGTCTAGGGCTTAAAGCTTTTGCCGGTGCCTTCACTAACCATAACCCATTTGACTTCGGTGTAGATGTTGGTTGATTAGCGTAAGTTTTTCATTTTGATTAGCTGAAACGCTGATCTGGGCATAGCCGCCATAGCCTATTTGGACTTGGTGTCAATGCTGTTCGTTTGAACTTCGCGTATGTTGGTTAAACTTAGCGTAA
Organism: Prosapia bicincta; assembly: GCA_036971475.1. NCBI lineage: Eukaryota > Metazoa > Arthropoda > Insecta > Hemiptera > Cercopidae > Prosapia > Prosapia bicincta. Next base: position 255,736,565 of record JBAIZL010000001.1, on the reverse strand, counting down.
GACAGTAGTTTGGTTGAAACGCCGGTTATTTGATCTAGCCTACACTGGCCATCACGGTATCAACATTGCCACCATCTCCGCCCTGGATGACGTCATATTCGATCCTAATTTGTGCATCGGATACTGTGTGTTGGCCTTAGTCGAGCCATTCATCGGGTACTATGTGTTAGCCCTAGTCAAGCTAGGCATAGGTTACTATGTGTTATCCATTAGCTAAGCTATGCATCGGACACTGTGTGTGTGTTAACCATAGTCAAACTAACCATTAGTTATTCACTAGCCTAGTTATGCTTTGGATACCATGTGTTAACCAGTAGTCATTCTATACCTCGGATACTATGTGCTAGCCCTTGTCGGGCTATGCATCGTTTGTCGGGCTATGTATTTGATTCCAGGATTGGTGTCTGTTGTCAGGCTAGGTATCTATTGTCTAGTTATGTATCTTTTGTCTAGCTATGTAGGCTATGGTCAGGCTAGGTATCTGTTATCAGGCAATGTAGGCTATGATCATGCTAGGTATCTGTTATCAGGGTGCTGGTTACTCTTGCATCACCATAGATCTGTGTCTATGGATAACCGGCTTAGCATAGTATGTGGGTTTACATAGATAACACAGAATGTAGGCTAACTATATACATTACCCAAGCCATGCATTGGATACTTTATGTTAATCATTAGCCTAGCTATGTTAACCATTAGTCAGGCTACACATCAGATAATATGTGATATTCCATAGCCAGGCTCAGCATCGGCTACTATGTGCTAACCATTAGCGAGGCTGTGTACCGGATATTATATGTGGGGGCATACTCAAGCTACTTATCGGATACTATATGTTAACCCATCGTCGGGCTATGCATCGGATACTATGTGTTAATGATTAGTCTAGCTATGTATCAGGTATTATGTGGCAAGTTGTAGTCAGGCTACTGTGTGATAACCATTAGCTAAACTATGCATTGGATATAATTTGTAGGCCCTTGTCGGCTTAGCATAATATGTATGCAGGCTTACACACATGTTTGTTTAACGCAGTATGTAGGCCTAACATAGTATATACGCCTATCTATGATAGCATGGATATTGGCTTGGCGTATTTATGTGGGTTTACACGCATATTTGTTTAACAGCGTATATATGGCTATTTAGAGTATATTGCATGCTGGTTTAACATAGTATATACCAGGCTAGTGTTTCTTTCCAGCTGACTTTTGAAATGACATGTGTGACTATATGTAGACCATACATAATTGATAAGCCAATTTTGGGGAGTTTATGCTTTTTTAGCGAGGCTATGCACCGGATAATATGTGTTGGGGCATACTATGTGTTAATGATTAGCCAGGCTAGTGTTCCTTTCCGGCTGACTTTTGAACTGACATGTGTGACTATATCTAGACCATACATAATTGATAAGCCAATTTTGGGAAGTTTATGCTTATTTAGCGAGGCTATGCACCGGATATTATGTGTTGGTGATTACTATGTGTTAATGATTAGCCAGGCTATGTATCGGGTATTATGTGGTAATTTGCGGGCCGCTTGTAGGATAGTGTGTGATAGCCCTTTAGCTAAACTATGCATTGGATATAATTTGTAGGCCCTTGTCGGCTTACACACATGTTTGTTTAACGCATTATGTAGGCTTAACATAGTATATATGTGGGTTTACACGCATATTTGTTTAACAGCGTATATATGGCTATTTAGAGTATATTGCATGCTGGTTTAACATAGTATATAAGCTTATGTAGGATAGCATCCATGCTGGTTAGCATAGTATTTATGTAGGTTTACACGCATATCTGTTTAGCACAGTATGTAGGCTTAGCATATTATTTATGTAGGTTTACAAGCATATTTGTTTAACACACTATATAAGCTATCATTCATCCTGGCTTAACATAGGCCTATGCGGGTAACGGGGGATATTTGCCTAATACAGGATGTATATAGGTTAACCTGCATATTGGTTTAACAGCGTATATATGGCTATTTAGAGTATATTGCATGCTGGTTTAACATAGTATATATGCCTATATTGGTTAGCATTGTATGTATATAGGTTGCGTAACATTTTTAAATTATATTGTAATATTTGTTGACCGTCATGGGCGTGATAGGTTATGCATTGTTAGCTATACCATATAGTACTTCCCGTATTATACGGTTGCCAGGTTCTACCTGATAGACGAGGTGAAACTAGCTCAGATCATATAGGCCTTGGCCAGTGGTTTACCGACATAGTAGGCACATGTAAGTCGGCTTGGCATAGTATGCAGGTTTACACGCATGTTTGTTTAACACATTATGTGTACTATCATGTATGTAGGCTTAACAAGCCCATGTATGATAGCTTGCATGTTGACTTAGCATCGTTTTATAACATATATTTATTCACGTTTTGTGATAGGCCTCATTATTAGTGTTTCTCCATATATACCTTTATATCTAGATACATTTACAGCTATAGGAGATGTCCATTGAGGCTATTTGATTATTTACACTGATTTCTGATTATATATATGTAGGCCTTGGTATGCCGACAATACACAGTAAATTGATACAGTAATCAAAACATAGACACGTGCCTAGATTCACAACGACACAGCCGTGCGGGTTTTAAGCTTGCTATAGCGGTCACCGGCTGCCGTTGCGGTTTTTAGATAATGCGTTATCGCTGCAAGTCTGTACATGTCTAGCACACGGTCAAGCGTATTCCCTGAAACGACGGGGCTTTGTTGCTTTGTTTATTATTTTGTAGCATAGACAATTTTGAGTTTGACAATTATAACCCTTTGCCCCTCTAGTTAGGGTGGGTCTAATACCTGAGTCGCTCGAACGCCGATACGTCATAAATCTTTACGTGGGCTTGATAGGTTATGCATTGATAGATGTACCCTATAGTAACTCCCATATTATACGGTTGCCTGGATCGACCTGATAGAGGAGGTGAAAATAGCTCAGGTCATACGGGGTTTGGCCTGTGGTTTACAAACATAGTAGGCCCTTGTATGTCGGCCTAGCATAGTATGTATCTAGGCCTGCATATTTGTTTAACACATTATGTGGACTATCATATATATTGGTTTAACATGGTATATGGGCTTTCACGTCTTACTGCGACCGTTTGCGTAAGCCCACCGGGCCCCTGCAATGTGATTGGTCGATTCAACTTGTTGACTATTTGCACTCGGTGTATAATTGTTGGTCGGTTAAAATTAGTGTTTAGTTGGAACGTTGGTCGTTTGATCTAGCCGATCATTTTTGGTAATTTCATTTGATAACCACCCTCACTTAATGTAAGATTCCAGGGTTACTTTACCTATGGGCAGTCTTCGGGATGGCTTTTACCTGAGGCCATGCTCCGTATAAACTATTCCTATGTCCTGGGTGGCTTTACCGAGGGGTCGGCCTCGTGATGGCTTTACCTAGGACTTGGTGGAGGTACTTGTCTTAGTCGATAGGCTGTAATTGATATAGCAATCATCTTGGCCCGGCTCTTGAGTAGCTTTACTTAAAGGCTGACTGCTTTAACTAAGGCCCGGCTCCTGGGTGTCTCTAGGTATGGCCTGATTCCGGGGTTACTTTACCTAGGTTGGCTTTACCTTGCTCCGTGTAAGCTTTACCTAAGGCATAGCTGCTGGGTGGCTAGGCTTGGATTGGCTTTAACCGAGGCCGTGCTCCGTGTTAGCTTTACCCGCTCTTAGGCGGTGTTACCTCAAACGCGGGTTCGGGAGCGACTTTTACCTAGGTCACCGATCATTTTTGGCAATCTGATTACAGGTGAAACCACCCCCACAGTCGTCCATAATGGACTCTAGACATATCCTGTACTGTCTGTTGATCCTGCCGACCGATTTTTGGCAATTTCATATTTTTTGTAAAAACTACCCCTAGGTGAAACAGCCCCCGCAACGGTCCAAAAGGGCCTCTACACGTATCCCGTACTGTCTGTTGATCCAACCGATTGATTTTCGGCAATTTCATATTTTTTGTAAAAACTACCCCTAGGTGAAACTACCCCTCAGCAGCCCGTATTAGACCCTAAACTCACCCTATCGGTCAAGACACGATTTTCCAAAAATTTTTCGAAAACTACCCCCCACCCCCAATCCACCCCCGGAGCATCCCCCGCGTATGGTCCTGAACGTGGCCGAGGTCACCCCCAACACGTAGGTTAGGTTAGGTTAGATCCATTTTGGCTAGCTTAGGTTAGTTGGCTGGAATTTATTTTTTTTCGAAAAACTAACCCCTACCCCTCTGGACGTGGTCGAAACCACCCCCAAAGCTAGGGTCGGGGTCACGACGTCCGCCCGCATCACCCGAAACTACCCCTATAGTCCTAGGTTACGTAGCGGCCGATTTTTTTTTTTTTTCGAAAAACTACCCCCTACCCCCCTGAACGTGGTCGAAACCACCCCTTGGTCTAGGGTCAGGGCCGGGATGACCTCCTGCATCATCCAAAACTACCCCTATAGTCCTAGGTTACGTAGCAGCCGAGTTTAGGGGTGGCTGTCCCCAACTATCGACAGTTCTACTATCGGGCATCATTGACCGGGGGTTGTAGTAGACTGCGAGCTTTGTAAAAAATGTCCGTTGTCACAAGGTGTGGTGTACCGTTATTGTTCTATTTTCGCGTTCACTGCACTGTGCGAGTCTTTTAAGTTTGTCTTGAGTAACCCCAAAAAATATAATACGACACAATATCTTATACAGTTTCATTTCTAGAATGACTGTATGAAATGACTCTATCACAACCTAACCTACCGGAAACGTAACAGTTTATCACTAGGATTTTTATGTCCTTGTAGTAACATTTCAGCGAGTTTGTAAGTAAAATAAAATTCTGTTTCTTTCACATATGTTTAAACTAAATATGTAAATAGCCCAACCTCTCCTAACCTAAATTATCTAACCACAACCGGAAAAGTAACAATTTATCACTAACATAATTATGTCTTTGCAGCAACATTTCAGCGAGTTTGTAAGTAAAATATAATACTGTTTTTTTCATATATGTTTAAACTTGAGTGTGATGTTCATCGCCTGCTCGTGGTGCCCCTTGCGTAATCGAAACGATCAACCAAAGGTTCGCCTCTAAACACGCTGATCAGAATAAATATGGGCCTTACCCAAAACGGCTCCGACACTAGCTTTCGCATCATCTTCTGGAATGCAGGATGCCTTAACAATGTTAAATCTGTACAATTCAAACGAAACGTCTACCATGCAGACGTGGATGTTTACTTTATAGTTGAAGTAGGAGCAGCTACAGAAACTCCTGACTTTTATCAGACAAAGAGATATGCAGTCACTGCTTTAAAGAGATCACGACAAATAGCATCTGGTTTCTATATAGGGGTCGGAGATGGTCTCACGGCAAATTTTAAGATCATACATGAGATGGATGATAAAGATAAACTGGAAGCTGTTTTGATTGAAAAATTGAAAAACAAACAACATATTAATATTGCCAGTCTCTATAATCCCCCCAGAAGAAACACTCCATCTTTTGAAGAAATAGAGAGTACCATCCAACCTAATAGCATATTTATTGGAGATTTTAACAGTCCGTCACAGAGATGGGGCTACACACATTTATCACCGGCTGGAAAGATAACCCAAAAATTAATCGATAACAATCAACTGCAAGTCATAGATACCCTTCCAACATTCTTATCATATACTGGAAATTTATCAAGACCGGGCTTAGTAATAACCCATCTAAATATTGCTGACAGAACCAATGCAAAACTACTGGAGGATGCAGGCGGATGCGGCCACACAGCTATACTCATAACCATAGGGGCAAATAAAAGCCAATACACAATTACCTGAGCTCCCAGATGGAATTTGAAGAAAGCAGATTGAAGCCAATATCGAAGGGTTACAGACGTGGCTTTGGGTAATTTAGCGCTTCCAGAAATACCCGAGAAAGCTACCTGCCTTATTATTCAAATAACTATCGAATGCGCTCTTAAATGTGTACCCAGAGGGCAAATAAAAAAGTTTAGACCCTACTGGAAAGCAACGCTAACCTCGCTAAGGAAAAAAAACGCAGTCGATCATGTAAAATAGCCGAAAGAACAAAAACTCAACAAGATTTGAGATGCCTTAGAAAACACCAAGCTGAATTACACTACGAAGTAAATACATCCAAACGATTGACCTTCAAATCTTTTATTGCTAATTTAGACTACCGGAAGGATGGCACCAAAGCCCATCGCTATATACCTCGGCTAAATGACCATGCCCCCAAAAATATTCGACAGCCTATACAGTACTCAGGTAAGTCCTTCGCAGACCCATACGAAGCTGCAGATGCACTAAGTAAGCGTTACACCAAAATCAGCCACACAAATGTGGATAAAACCATCACTAAGACCCTGCGTAAAACGCAAATACCATCTTGCCTTGAAGAGAAGACACATGAACTCTTCAATTCACCTTTTACAATCAACGAACTAGAATTGGTTCTAGCACAAACCAAACTTATAAAAGCTACAGGTATTGATGAGATATATCCGATCATTGTCAACGGAATTCATTGTCAACCTGGGAGACGAAGCCAAGAAAACCTTTCTGGCCTTGGTGAACCTGACCTGGAAACATTATGTACCTCAGCAACCCGAAAGTTACAGGCCTATATCCCTAACCAGCGCCAGCTGTAAAGTAGCAGAAAAGATGGTGGTCCACCGACTTAATCAGTACATCGAACAAAAAGGCATGGTAGACAATGCTCCAGGCGGGTTTCGAAGACACCGTAGTTCTATGACCAAGTAATGACTTTTACCCAACACATCAAAGATGGATACCAGAAAAAGGGTGTCTACTCTGGCGGTACTAGTGGATTTCAAGGCCGCCTACGATGCCGTGTGGAGGCTTAGGTGCGTGCTGTTTATCTTGATGATTGATGACGTACTTGACGCCGTTAAGGGAGTGACAGGACTCAACGCACTATTATATGCGGATGAATTACGTATGTTGGCTGCATGACTCTGACGCGATGGAGAGGCTCAATCCGGGCGTGGGGGAGCGGAGCTGTACGTATGTGGCTCCCTATAAACGGGAAGGCCAGGCAAATGTGTGAGTGCATGAAGGCGGCTCAAAAAAAAGGGGCCTAACACTTAAAGGGTTGTTATCTGCCCGGCTCTTGCCCTGCCCTTCCCTTGCGGGCGGCAACCAAGAAGCACCACTCATCCAGGTTCGTGGTCTAGATGGCCACATACACTCCCGATCTGAAGGTGTTATGCGATCCGTGCCGATGTAGATTCGTGGCCCTCAGGGTAAGGAGGGTCTTTAACGTAGCCTCTGGGGCACCTGGCGCCATCTCTGAGTACTTAAGTCGCCTTACCGCCTTAAGAGGGGCTCCGCGGCGGCAGACTTTAATTTCCCTAGCTGCTCGTGGGAACACACATAGCAGAAACAAAAAAAATAAATTTAACTTGTCAGGGCTTAGAAACTACCGACAAATCTGTTCCATTGGATTTGGCTTCGGCCCCCCTAGAGACAGATGGAAATCGAGTTGCGAAGGCAACAGGAAGAATGAGTGGGTTACAAAGGAGGAAAGCACTCTGGCTTTCCTACCGTAAGGAAGCAAAGAAGCCAGAGGCTGAGGGCAGAGAGCCACCGCCACCCTTTTGAGGAAACACCGGTCCAGGCAGCGAAAGGTTTTGACGGTGACTGGGGCTAGAACACGCCCTGTCGTCCCGGAAGCCAGTGGATCCGGTAGGACCTTAGTAGGTTACGACAAGAGAAAGAGAGGCAAAGAAAGGAAAGGAGTACTTCTAATTATACTCTACAGTCGGTGGCCAAAAGGAATAGACAATGGTCTAGGCCTGTTGGGTCGGGAGGGCCGTCTTTCTCGTCGATCTCGACATGGAGGTTTTGTTCCGCGGTTCAGAGACACTTACTTAAGGGATGGAGTCACAGCATTTATTTGTGCTGAAGAGGAATCGGCAAAATGGCTGAAAGAAGTGGTACCGTCGGTTACGCTCATGGACGGGACTCAGGCAAGGCTAGTCCTGCCTGATGAACTGATCAAAAGGGTGAAAGTGACGGTGCTAGTACCAATACCAAAAAAAGAGGCCACTCAGTTGGTCAAGCTCATGGGGATGCAAAACCCAGAAATGGACACTTCGAAGGGGAAGATCCTACTGTGCATTGAGCGGGGACCTGCAAGCCTCTTCTGCCTAGGATTTGATGAAGTATCGGCCAGACAACTAAAGAGCAAGAGATGGGAAAATTTTGCTGGGAACTGGAGAGGTCACTTTTAAGTGGAACTCTAAGGACCTGGAAGAGAAGGGCGAAAGAGAGAATCATGAGAAGGCGTAGGGGTCAGTTGGATATTGCTGACCCTCAAGCAATGATCCTGCAAATTAACTTTCACCACAGTAAAAGCGTCTCGGTGGTCCTAACCAGGTGCCTAAATGTGAGGCACACATTACCAGCGCTTGTGCTAGTGCAAGAACCGTGGCTGGTCAGGAACCGTATAAGGGGTCTGACTGCAGCTGGGCGCACATATGCAAGTGGGGAACATGAGGGGCACAGAGCATGTGTGATAGTCAGAGGACTAGAAGCCACGCTGATTCAAGAATTCTCATCTAGAGATCTTGCGGTGGTTAGAATTCGAGGTAAGAGCGAGGTAAGTGGGAGCAAGGAGTTCATCGTGGTCTCCACTTACTGCACCCACAATAGAGAATCGTCCCCTGCAGAAGTACGTAAGTTAGTTAGATACTGCAGGGAGAGGAATATTGGAATCTTAGTGGGCTGTGATGCCAATTTTCAAAATGAGATGTGGGGCAGCACAGACACAAATGAGCGAGGTGAGGAGAAATCCTTCTTGATTGAAGAAAACCTTGTGGTTTTAAACACAGGTGCCGAGGGAACATTTGTCACTTCAAGTAGAATGGAGGACAGATGTTAAGGTGGGTGCATGACTGGCAGGTTTCGGATGAGCCCTCCATGTCTGATCACCGGATCAACACTGCTACGATGAGGGGAGTTATCCCCCATTTGGTGTGGCTTAGGAACCCGAGAATGACAAACTGGAAAGGTTTTAAGTCCTCGGTGAGGAGGCGGATGTCAGACTTCCGTGGTAAATATGGTACATCAAACGAACTGGAAAATACTGAGGCGTACATCAGGACTGCAACTTCCACGTCGTTTGAGAAAAATTGCCCTCTCTCGCGGATAAACACTGGGCGTGGTAAGCTTAAGTGGAACAGCGAGTTATAGGCAAGACGGAAAGCGACTAGAAGGCTCTTTAATAGGGCAAAGAAGAAGAAAACGGCGGAGTCCTGGCAGGCATATAAATACAGCCGGTGTCTCTATAAAAATCTTATTAAAGAGGTTAAACGTGCTTCTTGGGAAAAGTGGTGCTCAGAGACAAGCACACTGAGTGACGCTGCAAACTGTTTAGAGTGTTACCAGGTGGACCGAGGGGAGAGCTTAAGTTTGTCAAGAAGACTGATGTTAACTTTACTGATACCCCGGAGGAAACTCTTCGTCTGCTTATGAGGAACAGTTTTCCCGATATTAGACCGGTAGGTCCCCTATGGGACGGGGCTCAAAACCTCCGCCATACTGGGCTAAGGGCGGACCGGAATATTGCTGGGCAGGTGATCTTAGCGCAAAAGGTGAGAGAGACGATTCTGTCTTTTGAGCCTTTTAAAGCGCCTGGATTAGATAATATTACAAAATTGCTTGAAGGAAATAACAGGGCTACTGACAGGTTTACTCAGGGGCTGCGTTGCCTTGGGGGACACGCCCAGGGAGTGGCTTAAAACGAAAGTTATCTTTATCCCCAAACCGGGAGGGAAAGGTTACACAGAGGTAAAAGTCTTCAGACCTATCAGCCTTACATCTTTCTTGTTAAAGACACTAGAAAATCTGGTGGACCAGTATTTGAAGGAGGGACTTCTGAAGCAGTATCCGCTTCATCAGGACCAACACTCCTTCCGAACTGGTAGGTCAGTGGAGACTCCGTTGTTGTCGGTTGTAGACTTTATTGAGGGTCAAATCAACAACTAGGGGATATGTATTGTGGCTTTTCTTGATGTGGAGTGGGCTTTTAATAGTATCTCTTTTCTGGCCATCAAGAGAGCAGCTATGGATCACAGGATTTCTGAGGGAATTGTAAATTGGATTATGAGTTCCTTGGAAAACCGGATAAGTACTGCATCCTGCTTTGGGTGGTTTCGGAGGACTATTCGCAGGGTGGAGTGTTATCAACTTTGCTGTGCGGACTTGTCGTGGACGGCCTACTAAGGACGCTCAGTCGAATGGGTGTCAAGGTGGAGATTAGGAAAGGTTGGGTTATTTACATATTTCGTTTAAAATTATATATGAAAAAAACAGTATTTTATTTTACCTTTAAACTCACTGAAATGTTCCTACAAGGATAAATATCCTTGTGATAAACGGTTTCTTTTTCGGTTATGGAGATATAAGTTAAGTTAGAAGAGGTTGGGCTTTTTACATATTTAGTTTAAACGTATATGAAAAAAAACATTATTTTATTTTACTTACAAACTCACTGAAATGAGTGATACACGTTAATTCACGTTAATGTAGATACAACGTCCTCCCTACTTTCACTAAGTTTTCTCATCGCATTGCTTTTTGTTTAATGAACAGTTTTACAGGAAATGTGATGGTGCCCCTATGGGATCTTCACTTTCTCCGGATTATTAAACCGACTCCTATCAATGAGGAAACTCAATCCAGGATACTTCCTCGGGAAAAATGTAGTAGATGTCCTAAGTTATATGGTTTACCTAAAATCCATAAACCGGGCACTCGTATGAGACCTATAGTGAGTGCTAATAATTCACCACTTCAGAAACTGAAGAAATATTTGGCAAAACCTATGCAGCCATTGGTTCGGAAGGCTGATTCCTATATCAAGAATTCTGAATATTTTGTCCAAGTGTTGGAAGGAATCCAAGTTGAAGAAAGTAACATAATGGCTAGCTTGGATGTCAAGCCATTGTTTCCCAGCGTTCCCATTGTTGAAGTGCTTCAGAGGATGTCTATTTTTGAAGAGCTCCCTCCTCATGTCCTAGATCTGGCTATTCACTGTCTCAAAAACACTTACTTTTTGTTTAATAAACAGTTTTACAGTAAACTTGATGGTGCCCCTATCGGATCTTAACTTTCACCAGCTTTAGCCAATATTTGTATGACGTTCTTTGAGCAAGACGCCCTGAATGATGCTTTTCTCAGTCCTAAAGCTTGGTTTCGTTATGTGGATGACGTCTTTATGATTTGGCAACATGGTGGGACAGAACTTGATAAGTTCCTTACGTACCTCAACTCTCGCCACTCCATGATATTTTTCACTTTGGAACAGAGAGGAATGGCTGCTTGCCGTTTCTAGACGTCCTAGTTAAGAAGGATCAGAATGGTTGTGTTCACCATTCGGTCTACAGAAAACCGACTCATACCAATAGATATCTTAACGCTGAATCACATCACCACCCATCTCAGATCCAGGCTGTCGCTGACATGCTCTTCTCTCGGTCTCTCAAGTTAACAAACATCGATTCGAGGGACCAGGAACTTATTACTATGAGAGAGGAGTTTAGAAGCAATGTCTATAAGGAATATGCCATTAATAAAGCGTTACACCGCCAAAGTGTCCTTCCTGTTGACGTGGACGAAAAAGAGATTGAGAAAGCTGGTACTTTTTTTCTGCCCTTTATTACAGGAACCACAGATAGGATTGGCAGACCCTTTAGGAGGTATGGTTTACGTTCAGTTTACAAACCTTACATCACCATCGACAAGGTTGTTGGTAACGCCAAACATAAGATCTCCTTGGAAAACCATGGCGTGTACAGCGTTTCTTGTGGTGTTTGTAAGAAATCGTTCATTGGCCAAACGAACAGACGTATCTCAACTAGGCTTGAGGAGCACAAACTGGGCCTTAAAAACAAGCAGAAAACGTCGGCTCTGTACAGGCACCACTCCGATACAGGGCATACCATTGATTTCTTCTTGCCACCAGATTGCTCGAGTGGAAAACTACAGGACTAGAAATATTCGTGAGGCTATTGAAATAGAGAAGCAAGGGAGTCTTAACAAACGTGATGATACTTTGAATCTGCCCGCAGTGTGGATATTTGTCATCGATAGATTTTATTGGCAGAAAGGTGAACAAAGGCAAAGAAATGTGAGTAATTGTTTGGATCAGTTGTGTGTGGATTGACGTCAATGTGTGAATTGACGTCAATTGGCGTGGCTTTATTCCTCTATATACGCGTATAGGAGCTGAGTTACCTGCGCTCTTGACTCGCTATTCTACTGTTGTTGGGTTCACCTCGTCAATTCCAGATAAGATTCTAGCGAAAAGTCGGAACTGCGAATTTATGGACTGCAGAATGAACGGATGTACTCCAGATAATAACTATTCATCATATTTTTCCATCCGTAAAGGAATACGTATCAGCATATATATATATATATATATATATATATATATATATATATATATATATATATATATATATATTTACAGCGTGCTAACAATAGGGAGACCATACATTGGTCATTTTACATTCAAACTGGCAGCCGGGCACATAGTAATCCATGTTAATGTAACACCCTTTGACAATAATCGAAATAAAAATCATGTCAATAAGTGTAAAAAGAAGTGTTTTATTGACGCTATACTGTATTTGGAAGCTCTATGGTCGTTCTGAATTTTTTAAAAATAATTTCTAATAACCAAACCGTACTCGCATTGATAGCAGAGCGACCGGGATTTATATATCACAAGTTTCCTAACATTTCCGTCAGGGGCAGCATAGTCGCCTCCTATATATAAATTTACTGTATATTTCAACCATTCCCTAACATTATGGCAGTCACAAACTTGGCAACATTGCTGGAATCCACATAGATATCAATCGTAATACGTAATGTATATATTTTAATTGGACAAAGAATTGCTGGAAAGTGAGCACTCGGGGGTTTTTGAGGATGCTGAATTCAATGCCGTCATCGAAAGTCACCAGGGATGTACTGGGAGAGGCTAAACCCATGTACAAAAGGGGTTGAATTAGGATAAAAATGTCAGATGATTAAAAATCGCGGGATAATGACCTTTCGGGGGTTTTTGAGGATTCTAAATTCAATGGCATCATCTAGATTCACTGGGGATGGACCGGATGTGACTTTACGTAAGTATCAAATGGATGATTTGTTATAAATAAGTAAAAAGTAAAAAAATAACTAGAAAATAAACACTCGGGGGGGTTTTGGTAAGGCGGAATTTAATGTCGTCACCGAAAGTCGCCGGTGATGAACTGGTATCGTTCCACGCGAGTACCAAAGGGGTGAATTGGTTTGAAAATGTCAGAAGTCAAAAAAATCGCTGGAAAATATCCGCCCGGGGGTTTTTGAGGATGCTGAATTCAATGCCGTCATCGAAAGTCTCCGGGGATGTACTGGTGAGGCTAAAGCCATGCACCAAAGGGGTTGAAATAGGGTCAAAATGTCAGATGCCTAAGAATGGGGGGGGAGAATGACCGTTCGGGGGTTTCTGAGGATGCTAAATTCAATGACGTCAACTAGAGTCACCGGGGATAGACGGTTGTGACTCTACGTAAGTACTAAAGGGAGGATTTGGGGTAGAAATGTCAAAGTCAAAAAATTACTAGAAAGTAACAACTCGGGGATTTTTGATGATACGGAATTCAATGCCGTCACCGAAAGTCACCGGACATAAACTGGTGTGGTTCCACGCGAGTAGCAAATGGGTGAATTGGGGTGAAAATATCAGAAGTAAAAGATATCTCTGGAACATAACCGCTCGGGGGTTTCTGAGCGTGCTGAATTCAATGGCCTCGTCGAAAGTCACCGGGGATGGACGGGTGTGGGCTCTACGGGCGTAGTAAAGGGAGAATTGGGGTAAAAAGGTCAGAGGCCAATAGATCGTTATAAAATAAGCACACGGTGTTTTTAATAATGCTGAGTCTAATCCTAGCACCGAGGTTGGCCATGCACAATCCGGAATGGGACTGCGGGTGTCGCTGTGGGTGAATTGAGGTAACACCTCAATGCAAACATCAAACCTGAAACCTATAAGTCAAACTTAGCTATACATACCATCAAAAACAAACACATTCCCCACATTAGAAAAAGTACACCTAACAAAAAAAAGTACAAAAAGACCTCGAAATGACAATCTGGGAACAACTACAAATTTATAAACATAAAAATAACATCATAAACGAACAAATACAAATAAAATAAAAAAACGATAAATTAATCAATAACATGGACAAAATTAACCCCAAGACAAACTTAAAAGACTCGCACAGTGAAGTAAATCCGAAAATAGAACATAGCGGTACACCACAACATGTGACAACGGAAATTCCACACAGCACGCAGTATACTACAACCCCCGATCAGTGATGCGCGATGATGGAGATACTACTAACCTTTGAAAGTTAACTCGCATAAATACCAAGTTATATATATATATGTATATATATATATATATATATATATATATATACATCGCAGTATGTATTCTTGTGTATTAATAAAGAACTAAGTCAAAATACAAATACAAGAATTAAAATTGAATTTACAAATCAAAGCTTTTCGTTGGCTAACAGTACCAACATCATCAGGAATATTAAATAATGATTAAATATTGTTTAATATTCCTGATGATGTTGGTACAGTTAGCCAACAAAAAGCTTTGAATTGTAAATTAAATTATAATTCTTGTATTTGTATTTTGACTTAGTTCTTTATATATATAAATATATGTATATATATATATATATATATATATATATATATATATACATATATATAGCAATTTACAATTCCCTCAGAAATCCCGTGATCCATAGCTGCTCTCTTGATGGCCAGAATATAGATACTATTAAAAGCCACAATACATATCCCCTTGTTGTTGATTTGACCCTCAATAAAGTCTACAACCGACAACAACGGAGTCTCCACTGACCTACCAGTTCGGGAGGAGTGTTGGTCCTGTTGAAGCGGATACTGCTTCAGAAGTCCCTCCTTCAAATACTGGTCCTCCAGCTTTTCTAGTGTCTTTAACAAGAAATATGTAAGGCTGATAGGTCTGAAGTCTTTTACCTCTGTGTAAACATTTCCTCCCGGTTTGGGGATAAAGATAACTTTCGTTTTGAGCCACTCCCTGGGCGTGTCCCCCAAGGCAACGCAGCTCCTGAGTAATCCTGTCAGCAGCCCTATTATTTCCTCCAAGCAATTTTGTAATATTATATAATCCAGGCGCTTTAAAAGGCTCAAAAGACAGAATCGTCTCTCTCACCTTTTGCGCTAAGATCACCTGCCCAGCAATATTCCGGTCCGCCCTTAGCCCAGTATGGCGGAGGTTTTGAGCCCCGTCCCATAGGGGACCTACCGGTCTAATATCGGGAAAACTGTTCCTCATAAGCAGACGCAGAGTTTCCTCCGGGGTATCAGTAAAGTTAACATCAGTCTTCTTGACAAACTTAAGCTCTCCCCTCGGTCCACCTGGTAACACTCTAAACAGTTTGCAGCGTCACTCAGTGTGCTTGTCTCTGAGCACCACTTTTCCCAAGAAGCACGTTTAACCTCTTTAATAAGATTTTTATAGAGACCCTGGCTGTATTTATATGCCTGCCAGGACTCCGCCGTTTTCTTCTTCTTTGCCCTATTAAAGAGCCTTCTAGTCGCTTTCCGTCTTGCCTATAACTCGCTGTTCCACTTAAGCTTACCACGCCCAGTGTTTATCCGCGAGAGAGGGCAATTTTTCTCAAACGACGTGGAAGTTGCAGTCCTGATGTACGCCTCAGTATTTTCCAGTTCGTTTGATGAACCATATTTACCACGGAAGTCTGACATCCGCCTCCTCACCGAGGACTTAAAACCTTTCCAGTTTGTCATTCTCGGGTTCCTAAGCCACACCAAATGGGGGATAACTCCCCTCATCGTAGTAGTGTTGATCCGGTGATCAGACATGGAGGGCTCATCCGAAACCTGCCAGTCATGCACCCACCTTACCATCTGTCCTCCATTCTACTTGAAGTGACAAATGTTCCCTCGGCACCTGTGTTTAAAACCACAAGGTTTTCTTCAATCAAGAAGGATTTCTCCTCACCTCGCTCATTTGTGTCTGTGCTGCCCCACATCTCATTATGAACATTGGCATCACAGCCCACTAAGATTCCAATATTCCTCTCCCTGCAGTATCTAACTAACTTACGTACTTCTGCAGGGGACGATTCTCTATTGTGGGTGCAGTAAGTGGAGACCACGATGAACTCCTTGCTCCCACTTACCTCGCTCTTACCTCGAATTCTAACCACCGCAAGATCTCTAGATGAGAATTCTTGAATCAGCGTGGCTTCTAGTCCTCTGACTATCACACATGCTCTGTTCCCCTCATGTTCCCCACTTGCATATGTGCGCCCAGCTGCAGTCAGACCCCTTATACGGTTCCTGACCAGCCACGGTTCTTGCACTAGCGCAAGCGCTGGTAATGTGTGCCTCACATTTAGGCACCTGGTTAGGACCACCGAGACGATTTTACTGTGGTGAAAGTTAATTTGCAGGATCATTGCTTAAGGGTCAGCAATATCCAACTGACCCCTACGCCTTCTCCGAATTCTCTCTTTCGCCCTTCTCTTCCGGGTCCTTAGAGTTCCACTTAAAACTGACCTCTCCAGTTCCCAGCAAAACTTTCCCATCTCCTGCTCTTTAGTTGTCTGGCCGATACTTCATCAAATCCTAGGCAGAAGAGGCTTGTAGGTCGCCGCTCAATGCACTGTAGGATCTTCCCCTTCGAAGTGTCAATTTCTGGGTTTTGCATCCCCATGAGCTTGACCAACTGAGTGGCCTCCCTTTTTTGTGGTGGAACAAGCACCGTCACTTTCACCCTTTTGATCAGCTCATCAGGCAGTTCTAGCCTTGCCTGAGTCCCGTCCATGAGCGTAACCGACGGTACCACTTCTTTCAGCCATTTTGCCGATTCCTCTTCAGCACAAATAAATGCTGCGACTCCATCCCTTAAGTAAGTGTCTCTGAACCGCGGAACAAAACCTAGATGTCGAGATCGACGAGAAAGACGGCCCTCCCGACCCAACAGGCCTAGTTCATTGTCTATTTCTTTTGGCCACCGACTCTAGAGTATAATTAGAAGTACTCCTTTCCTTTCTTTGCCTCTCTTTCTCTTGTCGTAACCTACTAAGGTCCTACCGGATCCACTGGCTTCCGGGACGACAGGGCGTGTTCTAGCCCCAGTCACCGTCAAACCCTTTCGCTGCCTGAACCGGTGTTTCCTCAAAAGGGTGGCAGTGGCTCTCTGCCCTCAGCCTCTGGCTTCTTTGCTTCCTTACGGTAGGAAAGCCAGAGTACTTTCATTTAGATAGAGCAAAATCTATTCCTGATTGGGTATCGTCCTCTTGGCAAAAGAGGCCGTTGTTGAGTATAATTGTTTAAAAATTGTTTCTGGCCTATTAGTTACAGTTTTAGTTATATATGTCACTTATATTTCTACAATAACTCCCCTATTTTCCATTATCCAATAATATCTACCCTTATCGGTAGAATATCTATCGGGTGCAATAGAGGGTTGATAAATATAATTACTAGGAGAAACATTGTGTCATAGCTTAATTATTTTAAATGAGAGAAGAACTCTAAAGTACAACATTGTGTACGAAGCTCTACAAAAACCCACCTTGAATCACATTCGCTGTATTCCGTCCCGGCCGGAAAATTACGTGAAGGTATACTAATAGTTTTGTATATACATCCAATAAAGTTATATTACAATAGGTTTACTCGATTAACATAAGGAATACTTATAAAGGGTGTTCTTACCTTTAATGGCCTTTAATAATTTATTTAAAGCTAATTAATTTTTCGCAAATTTTTGAATTGACTGGTATTAAATAAAATTTTATACAGAGCACAGTAGCGTAATTATGATAAATAAATAACAATAACCCTTGCCACAAATATTTAAACACCCTTGATGTACATTTCGCCAACACAGTTAGCATCATCAGAAGGTTACAAACATACTGGGACTAAAACGAAACAGTACACCCTAAATCGCGACCTTCTGATGATGCTAACTGTGTTGGCGAAATGTACATCAAGGGTGTTTAAATATTTGTAGCATGGGTTATTGTTATTTATTTATGGTAATAAATAAATATGATTGTTAAATTAGTAAAACGAATTGAATATATATGGAAAGTAACCAATCATGTAATTAGGTGTGGAGGGTTTATTGCCGCCGATAAACCGTTAAAGTCTAATCAATCGAATGGGAGTATATAAATTATTCCTCATCAAACATCAATATTCCTAAAGCTGTGATTAGCGATTATGTAACTATAGTTGTATTAGTAACCAAAGCAAACGGTATTGAATAGAGATATTGAACTACAAATATCTGCAACTCTGTACGCTACCTATTTGTTAATTTCAGTTATAATAGTTTCCTAAAGATAAGAGGTATTATTCTCCCCATCCTTCAGGAGATATAAAGAGGTATAAATTCTATATGAGCGAAATACAGTGGGTCTACATAAGGTATACGAGGCTAAATGAGTGATATCAAGCCTGTTATTGTTATCCCTACCATTATCTTCTAGGGGACAGATATGTCCCTACCATATTCCCGCTTATATTCAGAATACTCTCCTATCCTTTTTCAGCCTTACGTTTTGTTATTTTAGGTTATTTACCAGTCATTGTAGCTATTTACTATTTATTGTAGCTGTTTACCATTTGTTGTATCTATTTATAATTAATTGTAGCTATTTGTCATTTATTGTAACTTTTTTACAACTTTTGTAGCTATTTACGAACAGTTGTACCTATTTACTACATCTTGAAGCAGTCTAACATTTATTGTAACTATCTACAATTTGTTTTAGCTATTTACTCTTATTTGTAGTACAGGTCTTCTATTGGTGGTATTTACAATTTATTGTAACTTTATACTGCTTATTGTAGCTATTTACCAGTTGTAGCTGTTTACCAGTTATTGAATCTATTTTCCATTTATTGTAGCTATTTACCATTTGTTGTAACTACTTATGAACGTTATACTTCTACTAGATATTAGTTTTAGAACTTATTTTGATTTAAAACTTTTCAGCAAACATCTTTGCAGAAGCAAACTCATTTCTCACTGCATTGAAAGCAATAGTCTTCCAATCATCTTACATATTTAGGTCATGCGCTTATCACATTCAATAGCGCATGAATGAGAAAGGCAATATCTGCCTGTCAGGATCTCTACGTTCTTGAGCATTGCTAATCATGTTTACCTCTAAGCGTCAGTGAAGATTTTTTTAAAAATTTCCAGTACTTTTGGCGCATATTTGTATGAAAAATGTGTACCGCTCTATTATCCTTGTTTAGGTTAGAAATAAATTACGATTCTCATACAAAAACTATGAATCAGCCGTTGTTTATAACTTATTTTTCATAATACAAGTAATTTCAGTTTTTTCTTTAAAACAGATAAATATAAAGGATTGTTGTCGTTACTCTGTCTCTTGGCTAAGATTCAATTCAATAGCAAATGTATTTTAATTAGAATATAATTATGTCAGTCGGTTTGCCTAAATTATTGTAAAAATAGGCTGATTGTGATAAGAAACATTTTGGCATATAAATGGATATTTATAAAGAGTTTTAATAATTTTTGATTTGTGTTATGTTTCATATATTGTTTTATGTTTTACAAATAGTAAGTTATGTTTTATAACTGTTCAAATAAAATTGAGCTCTTGAAAAGGAATTTCGGAAAGAAATTCAAAACGTTGAGTGTTTTAAAGAAGCAAAATTGTCTGTGATCTTGCACTAGCTTATATAAAAACTTTAATAGGTAATTACAGACATAAAATTAAAATATTAATAAAGTTTTAGTTGTAAATACACATCGCGCATTGAAACTATAGTGAAACCAAACAATTTCTTTCAGATATAGTATGCTTAGATTAAGTCAATTTTAATAGAGTAACTGTACAAATCTAACTTAAACTAAAACTCTTTATTGCTTTATTTATCTCCACAATCTACATTGTAATTTTAAACATTCACATGTCAGTTATCGAGAGCCTACTCGTGTATTTACTTACGGAAGATTAAATACACAGCTCACACTCAAATTAACATAGCATGGCATACTGAGACATAAAAACTAATTGCCAATAAATCCTTGTTTATATCACATAAAATATTTTTTAATTTCTGCAAATATATAAACTTTGGGTTGAATGAAAGTGTAATTAAAAAGTGTGCTGTAAGAAAAGAAGATTATGGTTTTAAAATGTTTTATAAATATTCCTAGATATAACATCATACTGAGACATAAATAATAAATGCCAAGTAAACTTTGTTTATATCACATAAAGTATTTTGTAATTTCTGCAAATCTTATTATTTCTGCAATTATCTAAAGTTTGTGTCGAATGAAAGTGTAATTACATAGCAATGCTGTACCGAAACATGTGTGTGGTTTTAAAGAGTTTTAATAATACTCCTAGATATAACATCATACTAAGGCATAAATAATAAATGCCAAGTAATCTTTGTGTATATCACATAAAGTTTCTTATTATTTCTGCAAATATATAACCTTCGGCCTGATTGAAAGTGTAATTACAAAGCTATGCTGTAAGGAATTAAGTGTATGGTTTCAAAATGTTATATAAATGCTTTCAGATATAACATCATACTGAGACATAAATAATAAATGCCAAGCAATCTTTGTTTATAACACATAAATTATCTCATTATTTCTGCACATATCTAAACTTCGGGTTAAATGAGAGTGTAATTACAAAGCTATGGTATAAGGAAACAAGTGAATGGTTTTAAAAAGGTTTATAAATATTCCTGGATAAATATTCATCATACTGAGACATTAATAAGTAATGCCATGTAATCTTTGTTTATATCACTTGACGTATCTTATTATATCTGCAAATATCTAATCCTCAAGTTGAATGAAAGTTTAATTACAAAGCTATGCTGTAAGGAAACAAGTGAATGATTTAAAGGTTTTATATATATTCACGGATATAGCGTCATACTGTGACATAAATAAAAAATGTCAAGTTATCTTTGTTTCTATCACATAAAGTATCTTATGATTTCTTCAAATGTCTAAACTTTAGGTTAAACGAAAGTATAATTACAAAGCTATGATACAAAGAAACAAGTTAATGGTTTAAAAATGTTTTATAAATATTCCTAGATATAACATTATACTGACACATAAATAATAAATGCAAACTAATCTTTGTTTATATCACATAAAGTATCTTATTATTTCTTCAAATGTCTAAACTTCGGGTTAAATGAAAGTATAATTACAAAGCTATGCTGTAAGGAAACAATTGAATGGTTTTAAAATATTTCATAAATATTCCTAGATATAACATCTTACTGAGATATAAATAATGAATGCCAAGTAATCTTTGTTTATATCTCATAAAGTATTTTGTAATTTCTGCAAATATGTAAACTTCAGGCTGAATGTAAGTGTAATTACAAAGCATTATGACGCGAACCGACATTACGGTCGACGACTTCTTGCATTAAAATTTTGTTTTCAGGCTACCTCACAAGCCTTTGTCCATTTCTTTTTATTACGGCGATCCAACGTTCCCCCCACGCTTGGTTCTTCGCTATCTCAGTGCATTTTCCTGTATTGGCGGGTTGAACAACGAATTCGAATAAACCTGCAAACTTCTATTATCGTTATTAGAAACACTCAAAACTGTCTATTTCTTACGATTCGCCGTAACTTTTGTATTATTTAAGTTTTTTTGATTCGGTTTTCACTATCGTTGCTGTTGGATGCTGCCGGTCTTTTGGAATGTCACTGATGGTTGTAGGTGGCTTAAATCTCAAATTAGCATTCTTTTGATGTTTTTCAGCAATTAGGAATTTTCATTGCACTCCATTTTGTCAAATTTAGTTTATGAATTACATTTATTTTTTATTTATTGTATTATTTTTTTGTAGTTATACAAAAACTGATTTGTTTCTTCACTCTTTAATACGTATCTTAATTAGAAAAATTAAATCTGTATTACAAAAGTTTTGAATCAATTATTCAAAATCTAGAAATTGTTAATTTCCCAATTTGGCGGGCACTTTTACCGTCTCAGTGTGTGTGTGTGTGTGTGTGTGTGTGTGTGTGTTGCCGCGGCCAAACATTTTGCACCCTCCCAATGACAAAATACCCCATTAAAAAGTGAATAGAAAACTGATGATAGTAGTAATAAGCATTGATGCTGATTTAGAGTAAGCAGTGGACCTTTGCTAACTCATTTTATTACGTTTCGTGATTGGCTCAAGGTAACTTCTCTATGAAGACAATCGTGAAATGAGTACAACCTCCCCTCACAAAACCTCTGTCTATATATGAATAAGAAGATAATTTTAGTAGATTATTATAAAATAAATTTGTATCTTTAGAGGAATGGTATGCGTGTATAGCCTAATTGTTGCAATGGAAACTCTTAAAATCTCTAGATATTTTCAACATTATATTGTCGAATAAAGCCTCAAGGGAATATGTCTTTACGAAACTATGGAAACCTGAATAAAAGTATTTTTATATTGTTGAACATTTCCTTTAAGCTATTGTTTCAGATCCAACTTGTTAAATTTTTCTTATGTAATCATACGCAATAATGTCGACTTTTAAACACTCAGACAAACTAATTTCCTTTCAACTGAGCAGTAAGTAATACCAACGAAATGTCAATGTCAAACGAAAGGTTAGTCAAGAACAAAATGTAAATAAGAAACTCAACAAGAAATCTGAGTTTGTGGAATAAACCTATATTCCCAAATGAATATTTATTTATACATAATATTCGAGCTGGCTTGTGAGTGAAAGTTATTAGGGAACCAAAAATATATAATAAAAAATGAAAATAAATCAGGAATTTATAGTTTGCAGTGTGATATATGCCAGATAAAATATATTGGACAAACAAAAAAAAACATACTAGTTAGAGCAAAAGAACATTTTTCCCATGTTAAATTTAATAGGCCTGAAAAATTAGCTATGGCAAAACATTGTTTGGACAAAAACACGAATTTAAAAGTAAATATATTGTCCTTTTAAAAAATGTGATAAATTTTAATGAATTAGATGCATGCGAAACTTTATTTATAAATAGAAATAAAAGTAAAATTGTTAATAATGAATTAGGACCAATTCAAAATTCAATATTATTTTAAATTTATTAATTGTTAAATACTATCTTTTTTCAATTTTTTAAATAATTTTGTTATTATTATGTTTTACCAGTTATATAGGCTCATCCAAATTAAATATTTATAATTAACATATGTTATTTTAATGTAATTATATTAGTAGCTGTGGCTATAAATTTGACAATTCTTTGTTTTTACTTTTGCTAAAACTTTATAGGTTATGTTTAATATATATACTTTTTAGTTAATTACATTTGTGTATTTTCACTGAGGATGACGTTAAATTAGTCGTTGAAACGCGTTTGAAATAAAAAATTGTATATTTGTGAGTTGTACCATATTTTTATTCTAAAATTATAAATATTTATTTAATATGATTTAGGACAGTAATATATTATTTGCAATTATTTAATACATTGTTTATTGTATTCATTTACTGATTGGTTTTGTAATTATTTTGTCACAGATTCAAGCTGACATTTAGCATGTGCAGTTAACTGTAAAACCTCTGGGGAAATCTAACTCTTTGCAGCTGAGTGGGTCGGAGACATAGAAAGAGCAAAGTATAATTATTCGAAGAACAAGATTAACTCACATTCCGTACATCATAATGATTATCAGATCCAGGTGATTTCCATGGAGTTTTAGGTGAACAAGACTTTGGTTTCAAGGGCTACTTAGTTACAATATTCTTTCGTTTGATTATGAACCATTTCGTAAGACTGCGATGCAATTAGTTTCGACTAATTTGAATATGTTTACACATGCTTACTTTGACTTTTAGACAAGCATACTTAGACGTATAAACATGCACACATAGACGTTTATACATGCACATTTAGAAGTTTGTTTATACATGCACACTCAGATGTTTAGACATGCACACTTACACGTTTAGACATGCACACTCAGACGTTTAGACATTAATACTTAGACTTTTAGACATGTATGTATAGACGTTTATTGATGCACACATAGACGTCTAGCCATGCATGTTATACGTTTAGACATGCATACTTAGACGTCTAGACATGCATATGTAGACGTTTAGACATGCACACTTAGACGTTTAGACATGCACACTTAGACGTTTAGCCATGCATGTATCGACTTTTAGCCATGCATGTTCAACTGTTTAGACATGCATACTTAGACGTTTATACATGCACACTTAGACGTTTATACATGCACACGTAGACGTTTATACATGCACACTTAGACGTTTAGCCATTCATGTTAAGCTGTTTAGACATGCATACTTAGACGTTTAGATATGGAGACTTAGACGTTTAGATATGCACACTTAGACGTTCAGACATGCAAAATTAGACGTTTAGATATGCACACTTAGACGTTTAGCCATGCACTTAGACGTTTAGATATGCACACTTAGACGTTTAGATATGCACACTTAGACGTTTAGACATGCACACTTAGACGTTTAGCCATGCATGTTTAGACGTTTTGACATGGATATTTAGACGTTTAGACATGCACAATTAGAAGTTTAGACATACACACTTAGACGTTTAGCCATGCATGTTTAGCTGTTTATACATGCATACTTAGACGTTTGGATAAGCATACTTAGACGTTTATACATTTACACATAGACGTTTATTCATGTACACTTAGACGTTTATACATACACACTTAGACGTTTATACATGCAAACTTAGACGTTTATACATGCACACTTAGACGTTTATACATGCACACTTAGTCGTTTATACATGCACACTTAGACGTTTATACATGCAAATTTGGACGTTTATACATCCACACTTAGACGTTTATACATGCACACTTAGAAGTTTATACATGCACACTTAGACGTTTATAAATGCGCAACTCGACGTTTATACATGCTCACTTAGACGTTTATACATACACACATGGACGTTTAGACATGCACACTTAGACGTTTATACATGCACACATAGACGTTTATACATGCACACTTGAACGTTTATACATGCACACTTAGACGTTTATACATGCACATTTAGACGTTTATACATGCACACTTAGACGGTTATACATGAACACATAGACGTTTATACATGCACACTCAGTCGTATAGCAATGCACACTTAGAGGTTTATACATGCTTACGTAGACGTTTAAAAATGCACATTCAGATGTTTAGACATCAACACTTAGACGTTTACCCATGCATGTTTAGACGTTAAGTCATGCGTGTTTATCTATTTAGACATGCATACTTAGACGTTTATACATGCAAACTTAGACGTTTATACATGCACACTTAGACGTTTATACATGCACACTTAGACGTTTATACATGCACACTTAGTCGTTTATACATGCATACGTAGACGTTTATACAGGCACACTTAGACGTTTATCCATGCACACTTAGACTTTTAAACATGCCCACTTAGACGTTTAAACATTCACACTCAGATGTTTAGACATGGATACTTAGACGTTTAGACATGCACACTTAGACGTTTAGCCATGCATGTTTAGCTGTTTAGACATGCATACTTAGACGTTTAGATATGCACACTTAGACGTTTAGATATGTACAATTAGACGTTTAGACATGCACACTTAGAGGTTTAGCAATGCATGTTTAGACGTTTAAACATGGATATTTAGACGTTTAGACATGCACACTTAGACGTTTAGACATTCACACTTAGACGTTTAGCCATGCACTTATCGAGGTTTAGCCATGCATATTTAGCTGTTTAGACATGCATACCTAGACGTTTGGATTAGTATACTTAGACGTTTATACATGCACACAAAGACGTTTATACATGCACACTTAGACGTTTATACATGCATACTTAGACGTTTATACCTGCACACTTAGACGTTTATACATGCAAACTTAGACGTTTATACATGCACACTTAGAAGTTTAGCCATGCACATTTAGACGTTTAGACATGCACACTTGGACTTTTATACATGCACACATAGACGTTTATATATGCACACATAGACGTCTATACATGCACAGTTTGACGTTTATACATGCACGCTTAGACGTCTAGACATGGACTCTTAAACGTTTAGCCATGCACACTTAGACGTTTATACATGCCCACTTAGACGTTTATACATGCATGTTTAGCTGTTTAGATATACATACTTAGACGTTTAGATAACCATACTTAGACGGTTATACATTCACCCATAGACGGTTATACATGAACACTTAGACGTTTATACATGCACACTCGGACTTATATCCATGCACACTTAGACGTTTAGACATGCTTACATAGACATTTAAAAATGCACAGTCAGATGTTTAGATATGAACACTTAGACGTTTACCCATTTATTTTGAGACGTTAAGCCATGCATGTTTATCTGTCTAGACATGCATACTTAGACGTTTATACATGCACACTTGAACGTTTATACATGCACACTTAGACGATTATACATGCACACTTAGACGTTTAGACATGCTTGTTTAGACGTTAAGCCATGCATGTTTATATGTTTAGACATGCATACTTAGACTTTTAGACAAGCATACTAAGACGTATATACATGCACACATAGACGTTTATACATGCACATTTAGAGGTTTGTCTATACGTGCACACTCAGATGTTTAGACATGCACAGTTACACGTTTAGACATGCACACTCAGACGTTTAGACATGCATAGTTAGACTTTTAGACATGCATGTTTAGACGTTTATACATGCACACTCGGACTTATATCCATGCACACTTAGACGTTTAGACATGCTTACTTAGACATTTAAAAATGCACAGTCAGATGTTTAGATATGAACACTTAGACGTTTACCCATGTATTTTGAGACGTTAAGCCATGCATGTTTATCTGTCTAGACATGCATACTTAGACGTTTATACATGCACACTTGAACGTTTATACATGCACACTTAGACGATTATACATGCACACTTAGACGTTTTGACATGCTTGTTTAGACGTTAAGCCATGCATGTTTATATGTTTAGACATGCATACTTAGACTTTTAGACAAGCATACTAAGACGTATATACATGCACACATAGACGTTTATACATGCACATTTAAAGGTTTGTCTATACGTGCACACTCAGATGTTTAGACATGCACACTTACACGTTTAGACATGCACACTCAGACGTTTAGACATGCATAGTTAGACTTTTAGACATGCATGTTTAGACGTTTAGACATGCATACTTAGACATCTAGACATGCATATGTAGACAAATATACATGCACACTTAGACGTTTAGCCATCCACACTTACGTTTAGACATGCCCACTTATTATTATTATTATTACTAAAACTCGGAGGGACCTTATCGGTGTAGAGCACTTAGCTGTAGCCTTTGTACTCTCTTCCCATCAATACCACACGACTAGCTTAGTGGATACCTACCTCTTTCCAGAAATCAAGTACCCACCTGATGCTAGATCTTCTGATATCCTCTGGTGTACATACCTGCCAGCCAAACCACTTTCTCCTTGTAGCTCCCAAAGCTGGACACTCACAGAGTACATAGATTGGGCTTTCCTCTTGGTCCTCGTCGCATCTCTTGCACACAGGGGACCTAGATTTTCCAATTTTGTATTGGAACCCCCTCAGATTCCCATGGCCTGTAACCAGCTCTACAGTAGCTCTGAGTTGATATCTGCTTAAGGAGAGTAGTTCTTTGCCCAACAAATCTTCTGAGTAACCCCACAGTACCTTGGATTTGTTACACCCCAAGGTTACATTCCATTCTTCCCTGCACAACCTGTCTATATGTGCCGTGATCCACTTGCGCCCCTCCTGAGGCGGCATGCCTACTGCCCTCAGCAACGGTCCTTGGGTTATACACCCTTGTTTTGCTAAGGCGTCAGCTCTCTCATTCCCTATCCAGCCAGAATGTCCTGGAATCCAGGTTAGGTTGAGTGACTTATACTTACTCAGCTCTGCTAGAGAGGCTATAATCTAAGCCACCAACCTAGAGCTGGTACTAGCCTTACCTAAAGCCTGCAGAGCTGCCTGACTGTCCGAGCAAATCCAGATGGTCTTGCCCCTCCTGCCAGTCCCTATTATTTCCTCAGCACATAGTTTGATCGCAAGCACCTCTCCCTGGAAGACAGAGCTGTAGTCCTCCAGGCGATGACAAAATCTGTCTTGGTGTCTCGGTCCACTAAATCCTGCTCCCACACCTTCCTTCATCTTGGACCCATCGGTGAACCAGATTTCACCATGTCTGGGTCTATACTCCGCCCATGCCTCTCTTGCAGGAATAAGGATTTTGTAGTTTCCTTTTTCCCTCCTAAGAGACAGTATCTTATCCTGAGTTTATATCCAGAGCTCCTTCAGTGAATCCCCAAATAGCTGTATATGAAGTTTGCTACTTGTCTTCCACTGCCCGGTACAGCTTAGCCGGTATGCAGTTTTCATTGCCTCCATCCTAATTTGAAGACTCAAGGATGGAAAACCCAACATAACCCTCGTGGCCGCACATTGTGTGCTTCTCCTTGTAGCTGTTATGCCTCTAAGGAAGAGCCCCTGCGCGCGGTCCAGCATTCTTTTACTTGTTTCTTTCTGTGCCCTGTCCCACCAGACTATAGAGGCAAAGACCAACCTCAACACCACAATGGCGGAATAAATCCAGTTCATCTGACGTGGACCCAAACCCCATCTCGTGCCTATTGCTCCTCTGCATTGCCAGAACGTAGCTATGGCTTTTTTGCACTTATCCTCCAAATGCTCACGCCAGAGTAGCTTCCTATCCAGAATAACTCCCAGATATTTAGCGCTCTCAACGTAGCTTATTTTGGTATTACCAACTTCCATCATCTCCATTTATTTTTATATCGCCTAGTGAAGATGAGTGCCACAGATTTCTCTCCTTGAATGCATAGTGCATTCTCCCTGCACCATGCTTCTGTTACCTTGAGTGCCTCTTCAAGAAGGTATTTGAGGACCTCTTCAAATGGTCCCCTAACAAGGATAGCTATGTCATCCGCATATCCTACCACCTTGACACCCATTCCACTGAGTGTCCTTAGTAGGCCGTCCACGACAATGCTCCACAGCAAAGGGGATAACACTCCACCCTGCGGGCAGCCCTCCGAGACCATCCCATTTATCGTTCACCCCATCCAGGATGCAGTACTTATCCGGTTTTTCAAGGAACTCATAATGCAATTTATAATTCCATCAGAAATCCCATGATCCATAGCTGCTCTCTTGATGGCCAGTCTAGAGGTACTATTAAAAGCCCCTCCACATCAAGGAAAGCCCCAATACATATCCCCTTGTTGTTGATCTGACCCTTAATAACGTCTACGACCGACAACAGCGCAGTACCACTGACCTACCAGTTCGGTAGGCGTGTTGGTCCTGATGAAGCGGATACTGCTTCAAAGGTCCCTCCGTCAAATAGTGGTCCACCAGCCTTTCCAATGTCTTTAACAAGAAAGATGTGAGGCTGATAGGTCTGAAGTCCTTTACCTCTGTGTAACCTTTCCTCCCTGGTTTGGGGATAAAGATAACCTTCGTTTTGAGCCACTGCCCGGGCGTGTAACCCAAGGCAATAGAGCCTCTGAGTAATCCTGTCAGTGGCCCGATTATTTCCTCCAAGCAATTTTGTAGTAGTGCTGGAGTAATATTATCTAATCCAGGCGCTTTAAAATTCTCAAAAGAGAGAATCGCCTCTCTCACCTTTTGCGCTGAGATCACCTGCCCAGCAATATTCCAGTCCGCCCTTAGCCCAGTATGTCGGAGGTTTTGAGCACCGTCCCCTACCGGTCTAATATCGGGAAAACTGTTCCTCATAAGCGGACGCAGTGTTTCCTCCGGGGTATCAGTAAAGCTACCTTCAGTCTTCTTGACAAACTTAAGCTCTCCCCTCGGTCCACCTGCTAATACCTTAAACAGTCTAGCAGTGTCACTCAGTGTGCTTGTCTCTGAGCACCACTTTTCCCAAGAAGCACGTTTAACCTTCTTAATAAGATTTTTATATAGACCCTGGCTGTCTTTATATGCCTGCCAGGTCTCCGCCGTTTTCTTCTTCTTTGCCCTATTAAAGAGTCTTCTAGTCTCTTTCCGTCTTGCCTCTAACTCGCTGTACCACTTAAGCTTACCACTCCCAGTGTTTATCCGCGAGAGAGGGCAATTTTCCTCAAACGACGTGGAAATTGCAGTCCTGATGTAGGCCTCAGTATTTTCCAGTTCGTTTGATGTACCATATTTACCACGAAAGTCAGACATCCGCCTCCTCCCCGAGGACTTAAAACCTTCCCAGTTTGTCCTTCTCGGGTTCCTGAACCACACCACATGGGGGACAACTCCCCTCATCGTAGCAGTGATGATAGGGTGATCAGACATGGAGGGTTCATCCGAAACCTGCCAGTCATGCACCCACCTTACCATTTGTCTATTACAGAAGGTGATAGAACCTCCATTCTGTTTGAAGTGACAAATGTTGGCTCGGCACCTGTGTTTAAAACCACAAGGTTTTCTTCAATCAAGAAGGCTAAGAGTTCCTCACCTCGCTCATTTGTGTCTGTGCTGCCCCACACTTCATTATGAGCATTGGCATCACAGCCCACTAAGATTCCTATATTCCTCTCCCTGCAGTACCGAACTAACTTACGTAATTCTGCAGGGGGCGATTCTCTATTGTGGGCACAGTAAGTGGAGGCCACGATGAACTCCCTGCTCCCACTTACCTCGCCCTTGCCTCAAATTCTATCCACCGCAAGATCTTTAGTTGAGAATTCTTGAATCAGCGTGGCTTCTAGTCCTCTGACTATCACACATGCTCTGTGCCCCTCATGTTCCCCACTTGCGTAGGTGCGCCCAGCTGCAGTCAGACCCCTTATACGGTTCCTGACCAGCCACGGTTCTTGCACCAGCGCAAGCGCTGGTAATGTGTGCCTCGCATTTAAGCACCTGGTTAGAACCACCGAGGCGCTTTTACTGTGATGCAAGTTGATTTGCAGGATCATTGCTCGAGGGTCAGCCATCTCCAACTGACCCCTATGCCTTCTGATTTTCCCTCTCGCCCTTCTCTTCCAGGTCCTAAGAGTCCCATTTCAAAGTGACTCTGATTAGGTCTTTTCATCGGCGGCATAGTTATGGTACGTAGTTTGGGGTAGCATCACATCTTCGTTTTATACGCACTTCGTTTATTATTTCTCCTCAAAATCCATATCAAATTCGAAAATAAGATATTGATAGCACCATGAAAGGCAAACTGGTTTGTTTTCGAGCGATAAAGCGTTCTTTTGCCCGATTCATCGGTCGCAAACTGCAACCAAATCGGTCACTTCCCTCTCCATGCATATGTTAGTGTGGACGCGATTGACCGATGAAACAAACAAGTGTCCTCGATCTCCCTCATCGTGCGAGCCCATCTTAGGTTCAAAGAGGACAGTTCAATACTTGTTTATTTGTTTGTTATTTTCATCGTCCGATGTAGCATTCAACGCTGAACGCAAGCTCTCGCGATACTCCCCAATTAGGACATAGCCTTAGACGTTTAGACATGGACACTTAGACGTTTAGACATGAACGCTTAGATGTTTAGACATGCACACTTAGACGTTTAGACATGCACACTTAGACGTTTATACATGCAAACGCAGATGGTTAGACATGCATACTTAAGATCAGCAGATGCTCCCAAATTAGCCTTCGAAAGTTAACTCGCATTCATATCAGGTATGATAATTCTTTAAGATAATTCTTACCAGGTATTATAGTGTAAGTAAAAAGTGAATACAAGAAAACAGTGTGCACAATTATATATATTAAAAAATGTTAGGATGTTTTTGTGTACGCTTTAAATGCTGCAAAAGGTCTTCTGCTATTGAAGTAAAATTATGGCACGACGTACAATCACCTTCAAAGACTATTTTTATTTATTTTTTTTGTCTGTAACATACCCGGGACCGCAGGAAAACAACGCTCTTAACGGTCATCTGTGTACCAGAAAAAGCGCCATCTGCCGCAAGAGAGGGTAGCTAGCTAACGACAACCACAGCCATATGTAACAATAACTGTTTCTAATTACATTGTTTATTAATAGAAAGTCACCTATCCACTTGTAAAACAACTGTTATAAAAACCTAATTAAATACTCACAAAAATCTCTTCGTTGTAGATACCACTTGACAAACCAAAAATAACCAAATACACTTACCCTTCACACTCCCTTCAAATATTTTAGCTTTATTATTATATGTTTGTATAAACATTAAAGTTTACCATAGTTGTGACCGCTATTTTTTTGTGATGACGCCTTTATAGTTTTCAACCTTCTTGGCAATGAGTAGTTCAAATGACTCACGTCCAACTAATTCTAATCCTAGGTATTTCGAATATCACTGCTTGCAAAGGATGGGCTCTTTTATGTTGAGCCCAGTTTTAGGACTCTGGTGGACAGTAGCAAGAGTTGGAATGTAGTCTTCGACGGACATGGGCTTATGCTCTGCCCATATTTCACGTCTCAGCACAATGTAGTATTGTGTCTATGGCGTCATTAAATACGTGAAAGTGTACATGAAGTTGACTTCTTTGGTAAGATTTCCTATTCTAGTGTTAGACAGAGACTTTTCACTTTTAAGGACGCTGTACAGTCTCCACAATTAAAACTAGAAATTTGACGTCCACCTGTATACTCGATCTTTGATCAAACGTTTCCTGCAGTCAAAAACCCCTTTGATATCTTCCGGTAAAGTCTTCTTATAACTCCCCTTCTTTAATAATGCCCGATTCCTCTTCTTCTTCTTTTCAGGTCCCTGCCTTCAACATCATGTCTACGTCCGACATTATTCCTGAGTCCGCATGGTTTCTTCCAACATAGATTGCAAAGTTGATCAAAGAAACGTGTAAGAACCAAGGGATCGAGGTCATCCTTGGAGATGCGAGCGTTTTTAAACTCCATCATCACATCACGGACCTCTCCTATGGGCTGCATGACCTTGACGTGGTGGAGAGGCTTAATCCGGGCGTGGGGGACGGGTGGAGCGGAGCTGTACGTATGTGGCTCCCTATAAACGGGAAGTCCAGGCATTTGTGTGAGTGCATGAAGGCGGCTCAAAAAAAGGGGCCAGTCCTAGCACCTGAAGGGTTGTTATCTGCCCGGCTCTCGCCCTGCCTTTCCCTTGCGGGCGGCAACCAAGAAGCACCCCTCATCCAGGTTGGTGGTCTGGGTGGGCACTTACACCCCCGATCTGAAGGTGTTATGCGATCCGTGCCGATGTAGATTCGTGACCCTCAGGGTAAGGAGGGTCTTTAAAAGAGCCTCAGGGGCACCTGGCGCCACCCCTGAGTACTTAAGTCGCCTTACCGCCGTAAGCGGGGCTCTGCGGCGGCGGACCTTTATTTCCCTAGCTGCTCGTGGGAACACACATGACAGAAAAAAATGAATTTAACTGGTCAGGGCTTAGAACCTACCGACAAATCTGTTCCTATGAAGGTGGCTTCGGCCCCCGTAGAGACAGATGGAAATCCAGCTGCGAAGGCAACAGGAAGAATGAGTGGTGCACAAAGGAGGAAAGCACTCTGGCTTTCCTACCATAAGGAAGCAAAGAAGGCGGAGGCGGAGGGCAGAGAACTACCGCCACCCCCTTTGAGGAAACACCGATCCGGGCAGCGGAAGGGTTTGACGGAGGCTGGGGCTAGAACCCGCCCTGTCGTCCCGGAAGCCAGTGGATCAGGTAGGACTTTAGTGCGACAAAAGAGAGAGAGGAAAAGGAAGGAAAGGAGTACTTCTAATCCTACTCCAGAGTCGGAGGTCAAGAGGTCTAGGCCTGCTTGGTCGGGAGGGCCGTTTTTCTCCTCCTCGATCTCCGCCAACCTTCCGAGGGTTCTTGTGACCTTTGGGGATAGTGTAGGCGTGAGGATGGAGATGGCGGCGTTCGACCACCTTAAGGGCACCGTCATGGACAGGATTCTGGACACTCCTAGTGGAGGTTTTGTTCCGCGGTTCAGAGACACTCACCTAAGGGATGGAGTCGCAGCATTTATTTGTGCTGAGGAGGAATCGGCAAAATGGCTGAGAGAAGTGGTACCGTCAGTTAAGCTCGAGGACGGGACTCAGGCAAGGCTAGTACTGCCTGATGAACTGATCAAAAGGGTGAAAGTGACGGTGCTAGTACCACCACCAAAAAAAGAGGCCACTCAGCTGGTCAAGATCATCGGGATGCAAAACCCAGAAATTGACACTTCGAAGTGGAAGATCCTACAGTGCATTGAGCGGGGACCTGCAAGCCTCCTCTGAATACGATTGGATGAGGCATCGGCCAGATTATTAAAGGCAAGAGATGGGAAAGCCTACCTGGGGACTGCAGAGGTCACTTTTAAGTGGAACTCTAAGGACCTGGAAGAGAAGGGCGAGAGAGAGAATCAGGAGAAGGCGTAGTGGTCAGTTGGAGATGGCTGACCCTCGAGCAATGATCCTGCAAATCAACTTGCATCACAGTAAAAGCGCCTCGGTTGTCCTAACCAGGTGCTTAAATGAGAGGCACACATTTCCAGCGCTTGCGCTGGTGCAAGAACCGTGGCTGGTCAGGAACCGTATAAGGGGTCTGAC
Source organism: Prosapia bicincta (assembly GCA_036971475.1). Lineage (NCBI taxonomy): Eukaryota > Metazoa > Arthropoda > Insecta > Hemiptera > Cercopidae > Prosapia > Prosapia bicincta. Next base: position 255,701,769 of record JBAIZL010000001.1, on the reverse strand, counting down.
TGCAGCTGGGCGCACCTACGCAAGTGGGGAACATGAGGGGCACAGAGCATGTGTGATAGTCAGAGGACTAGAAGCCACGCTGATTCATGAATTCTCAACTAAAGACCTTGCGGTGGTTAGAATTCGAGGCAAGGGCGAGGTAAGTGGGAGCAGGGAGTTCATCGTGGCCTCCACTTACTGCGCTCACAATAGAGAATCGCCTCCTGCAGAATTACGTAAGTTAGTTCGATACTACAGGGAGAGGAATATTGGAATCTTAGTGGGCTGTGATGCCAATGTTCATAATGAGATGTGGGGCAGCACAGACACAAATGAGCGAGGTGAGGAGAAATCCTTCTTGATTGAAGAAAACCTTGTGGTTTTAAACACAGGTGCCGAGCCAACATTTGTCACTTCAAACAGAATGGAGGTTCTAGATATCACCTTCTGTAATAGACAAATGGTAAGGTGGGTGCATGACTGGCAGGTTTCAGATGAGCCCTCCATGTCTGATCACCGGATCATCACTGCTACAATGAGGGGAGTGGTTCCCCATGTGGTGTGGTTTAGGAACCCGAGAAGGACAAACTGGGAAGGTTTTAAGTCCTCGGTGAGGAGGCGGATGTCTGACTTCCGTGGTAAATATGGTACATCAAAAGAACTGGATAATATGAGGCCTACATCAGGACTGCAATTTCCACGTCGTTTGAGGAAAATTGCCCTCTCTCGCGGATAAACACTGGGCCTGGTAAGCGTAAGTGGAACAGCGAGTTGGAGGCAAGACGGAAAGAGACTAGAAGACTCTTTAATCAGGCAAAGAAGAAGAAAACCCGGAGACCTGGCAGGCATATAAAGACAGCCAGGGTCTCTATAAAAATCTTATTAAAGAGGTTAAACGTGCTTCTTTTGAAAAGTGGTGCTCAGAGACAAGCACACTGAGTGACACTGCTAGACTGTTTAAGGTGTCAGCAGGTGGACCGAGGGGAGAGCTTAAGTTTGTCAAGAAGACTGATGGTAGCTTTACTGACACCCCGGAGGAAACACTGCGTCTGCTTATGAGGAACAGTTTTCCCGATATTAGAACGTTGGGGGACGGTGCTCAAAACCTCCGACATACTGGGCTAAGGGCAGACTGGAATATTGCTGGGCAGGTGATCTCAGCGCAAAAGGTGAGAGAGGCAATTCTGTCTTTTGAGCCTTTTAAAACGCCTGGATTAGATAATATTACTCCAGCACTACTACAAAATTGCTTGGAGGAAATAATAGGGCTACTGACAGGATTACTCAGAGGCTGTGTTGCCTTGGGTTACACGCCTGGGCAGTGGCTCAAAACGAAGGTTATCTTTATCCCCAAACCGGGGAGGAAAGGTTACACAGAGGTAAAGGACTTCAGACCTATCAGCCTCACATCTTTCTTGTTAAAGACATTGGAAAGGCTGGTGGACTACTATTTGAAGGAGGGACCTTTGAAGCAGTATCCGCTTCATCAGGACCAACACGCCTACCGAACCGGTAGGTCAGTGGAGATTGCGCTGTTGTCGGGTGTAGACTTTATTAAGGGTCAGATCAACAACAAGGGAATATGTATTGGGGCTTTTCTTGATGTGGAAAGGGCTTTTACTAGTACCACTAGACTGGCCATCAAGAGAGCAGCTATGGATAATGGGATTTCTGATGGAATTATATATTGGATTATGAGTTCCTTGCAAAACCGGATAAGTACTGCATCCTGGATAGGGTGCACGATAAATGGGATGGTCTCGGAGGGCTGCCCGCAGGGTGGAGTGTTATCCCCTTTGCTGTGGAGCCTTGTCGTGGACGGCCTACTTAGGACACTCAGTGGAATGGGTGTCAAGGTGGTAGGATATGCGGATGACATAGCTATCCTTGTTAGGGGACCATTTGAAGAGGTCCTCAAAGACCTGTTTCAAGAGGCACTCAAGGTAACAGAAGCATGGTGCAGGGAGAATGCACTATGCATTTAAGGAGAGAAATCTGTGGCACTCATCTTCACTAGGCGATATAAAACTAAATCGCTGGAGATGATGGAGGTTGGTAATTCCAAAATAAGCTACGTTGAGAGTGCTTAATATCTGGGAGTTATTCTGGATAGGAAGCTACTCTGGCGTGAGCATTTGGAGGATAGGTGCAAAAAAGCCATAGCTACGTTCTGGCAATGCAGAGGAGCAATAGGCACGAGATGGGGTTTGGGTCCACGTCAAATGAATTGGATTTACTCCGCCATTGTGGTGTCGAGGTTGGTCTTTTCCTATATCGTCTGGTGGGACAGGGCACAGAAAGAAACAAGTAAAACAATGCTGGACCGCGCGCAGGGGCTCTTCCTTAGAGGCTTAACTGCTACAAGGAGAAGCCCACCATGTGCGGCCATGAAGGTTATGTTGGGTTTTCCATCCTTGAGTCTTCAAATTAGGATGGAGGAAATGAAAACTGCATACCGGCTAAGCTGTACTGGGCAGTGGAAGACAAGTTGCAAACTTCATAAACAGCTATTTGGGGAAGGAGCTCTGGAAAGAACCTCAGGATAAGATACTGCCTCTCAAAAGGGAAAAAGGAAACTACAAAATCCTTATTCCTGCAAGAGAGGCATGGGCGGAGTATAGACCCAGACATGGTGAAATCTGGTTCACCGATGGGTTGAAGATGAAGGAAGGAATTGGAGCAGGATTTAGTGGACCGAGACACCAAGACAGATTTTGTCATCGCCTGGAGGACTAAAACTCTGTCTTCCAGGGGGAGGTGCTCGCGATCAAACTATGTGGTGAGGAAATAATAGGGTCTAGCAGGAGGGGCAAGACCATCTGGATTTGCTCGGACAGTCAGGCAGCTCTGAAGGCTTTAGGTAAGGCTAGTACCAGCTCTAGGTTGGTGGCTGAGACTATGGCTTCTTTGGCACAGCTGAGTAAGCATAATTCACTCAACCTAATCTGGATTCCAGGACATTCTGGCTGGATAGGGAATGAGAGAGCTGACGCCTTAGCAAAACAAGGGTGTATAACACAAGGACCGTTGCTGAGGGCAGTGGGCATGCCGCCTCGGGAGGGGCGCAAGAGGATCATGGCCCATATAGACAGGTTGTGCAGGGAAGAATGGAATGTAACCTTGGGGTGTAACAAATCCAAGGTACTGTGGGGTTACTCAGGAGATGTGTGGGGCAAAGAACTACTCTCCTTCAGTAGACATCAACTCAGAGCTACTGTAGAGCTGGTTACAGGCCATGGGAATTAGAGGGGGTTCCAATACAAAATTGGAAAATCTAGGTCCCCTGTATGCAAGAGATGCGACGAGGACCAAGAGGAAAGCCCAATCCACGTACTCTGTGAGTGTCCTCTTTTGGGAGCTGCAAAGTGAAAGTGGTTTGGCTGGCAGGTATGTACACCAGAGGATATCAGAAGATCTAGCATCAGGTGGGTACTTGATTTCTGCAAAGAGGTAGGTATCCACTAGGCTGGTCCTGTGGTAGGGATGGGAAGAGAGTACAAAGGCTACAGCTAAGTGCTCTACACCGATAAGGTCCCTCCGAGTTTTAGTAATAATAATAATAATCACATCACGAAAAAGAGTATCACCGGGTGAAACAAATCCGATATTGCCTACTCACCATTATTTTTGATTCCAAGTTGAATCCATACATCAAATGCATTTTTATAATCGTCCTGGGTTATCTAGTTCTCCCTTGAAAGGTAAATGTCTAGAAATGTCTCGCCACGGTTGTCATAATCGAATATGAAAATGATACTTTCTCAACACAAGTATATTATTATGTTATATTTATTAATTCTATGTTTGAAAACATACTTTTTTTGGATAAGATTATTTATCTACAATTGGAGATTTATTTCTCTCTATATATAAACCTCACATTTATGTTCCTCTTTATCTTGTCTTTAGTCCTTATGGATTGGTTTTAAGGAATCCATTAAGACAAAAGAATAATGTTTAGTTATAACGAATAAAATTATAAATTTTAAATGAACAATATTAGTAACTCTCAAAATAATATTTTTTTCTAATAAATTTATTAATTTACGTAAGTACCACGAATATCTACTTTACTTTGGAAGTTAGACACCACTACTTTCATATCTCTCACCTAAAAAATAGATTGATTTTTAAAAGTACTCAGAAAATACTAAATTCAAAATGATTTTGTTAAATATATCAGCCTTGTTTATATATTGCCCTTTAATATTATATTCTGCAGGCTTATAATGAAATAAAGAAATCTAAATATCTTTAAACAACTGCTACCATAATCTAGTATAATATTCGGAATAATTATTTTTGAAAAAATAAAAATAAAAACTTCGAATTAAATATCTCTAAAATCAAGCCCAAACAATATTCATTGAAACTAATTAAAAATTTCGATACAATCTAATAATCGTAGTTCATAGTTTGTTCTAGTAGTCTTTACTAGTCTTAACCATGGGACTCCACTTTGGCCGAATTATGGTAAAGACAAGAAACAAGGCTTTGGGAATCATGAGTCTTTAGGGGAAGAGAATGGAAGGATAAAAAGGCCAACATCCCAGCCTACCTGATACAACTGTAAAAAACGTTCGACAAAGAAAGAGTTAAATTTTTGCCCTATTTCGAGAAGTATTCAAACCTGTTATACAAAAACCTCCTTCTGAGAAGCAATGTGGTGAAAAATAATAGCAATGGACCTTTCACTTGGATCTTAAGAGCCAGAAATTAAATATTATGAACATATCCACACGTACCTATACTAATAACATGCATAGGAGTATATTTTAGAAATTGCTGGATTAGCACTAATTTTTTTCAAGGGAATATTAGACATAACCTTCAAATATAACAGTTGTTCAAGTAACTAATGTGGAAAACCAATACTTTTATTTCACAATAAAACATGGAATAAGCCTAATTCTATATAGGTAGGCATACCAGTTGAATAAATTTGCGTCATCATCTGTTGTGACCTTGACGCACTGTAACGGGCCTGAATTGAGAATGTAAGCGTTACAATGAAAATGTTGAATTTAAAAATTATAATTTTATTTTTGAGTAAGAAGACATATATAAAATTATAATACAGTGCCATAAGTAACAATCTTTAAATATTTCTGTATAAAAAGTCATTTTGAATGGGAGTGATTTTTTATTGATTTGAAAGAGATAGGACAAACTAGGAGAATTATAAAAAAGGTCAACATTCACGTAGAAAGACCACTGATATTTTAAAATGTGCAGGAAGAAATAAGAAAATCGCCTAAAACTAAAGTTAAAAAGTTTTACTAAATATAAAATTTTGTTATAAAAAGTTACAATTAGGCAACTTTAAAATAGGAAATACTGATGTATCAAGGTGTGATTGCGAGAAGAGGATATCATAAGATATCATTTTGGACATTTTTTTCCATGTTTTTTTTGGATCATTTCTCAAAAGCTCAGTGATAGAGGTGATAAATCTAACCGGGGTGGTCGCCTAACACGTGGCTCTGTGCGATTCCCAGTCCTTTTAATCATTCGGTCTCTAAAATTAGCAAAGTTCTAACATAAATTGTTTTGCATTTCAAAATGGTAGTTTTAAAAGCAATAAAAGTCAACTCATATGAAGTTAAATGCAGAGCACAACAATTACTAACTTTTAGAAATGCAGTAAGAAATTTTAAAATACAATTTATGTAACAATTTATGTAGCTTTTTCACCGCTTTCGAATTTATTGAAGATTCCGTAATAACGACCCGAGATGAAGAGAAATTTAACACTGTATTTTTTTAACTTTATTGTATAAAAATATCTAAAGCCCTTGAGGTAGATAATTAATAATTTGCCTTGATGGCCTCAAATTAAAAAAAAAATTATTTCTAAAGTTGTTAAGATACAGAAGATATTCCAAAACTAAACAAAGTGAGGTAATCTTGACTTTTATTAACAGTTATTTTTATTTTATACAATACTGTGTTTTAGCTATTTGCATATCTTCACACTTTAGGATATCTAGTGAGTTTTATTGGTGCAGCCAAAAAACGTTTTGGGGTGATATTATGAGTTTATGAATAATCTCTTTAACTATGAAACTAAAGACTAACAAGGTCAGTAATTGATTGTCTAACGTTTTTAGCTTTTAAAATCTTTTGCACATTTTTTACTACGTTAGGATATGAAATCCACCCCCGGTTTTTTGTAACCCATGGATTACCCTGATTTATGTTTTTTTTTTTTTAATTCATAATTCGCGGTAGTGAAGGTATAAAATTCTAGCTTATTCGGGATAGAATCTAAAATGTTATGAACTTAACTATAATGTCGTAACTATCAAGTTATACCAAATACCGAATTTAACTTAAATGCAATAGTACTTGATTTAGAAATATCACAAGTGTCTCCTTACTGAATAAAATTAAAATTTATCAGTTTTTAAATCGTATAACTACAATTTATCTTTTCTCATAAGTTATAAAAATATTTAATACTAGCTTGTGTGATTCATTGTAACACTAGCAACAATCTTTACAGCCGATTTTGGCAATATTTTTCTTGATATCAACTATTAGAGCTCTTAATAGGCCTAGAAGTATAATTAAAATTAAATTATTAAATGTAACCTTCTAGCAAGTGCACATGTACGAATTTGGCCTTGCCACACAGTTATCACTAGGCAACGTTGTGGAACAGGTTTTTTTTGTGTAGATGTCAGTCAATTTCTATTGAAAAAAAGTCTTTTCAGTGAATAATATGTACACGTCATTCTATTATATGGCACAAGTTGTGTCAGCGTTTACACTGTTTTTTAAATTATATTCAATTTAAAGAAAAGTACGTAGCATACCGGGGGCCTTAAATCCTCCTAGGATTCAAAGAAGAATACAATATAAGCTACCCCAGCATGAGAGAAAAAAAAACAATAATTAACAATAAACAAACTGAAAGTTTTTTACAAAAAACAAATACACACTAAAAAAAATAAAAATTCCTTTTCTAGAGACACGAGGAAAAATAATAAGTTTATTCTGCACTAATGGGCAGGGGGAAACCCTTATGAGAAGGTCGAGTTATAAGTCCTGGCTGTGTTTTGAGCTGAACAACTCTCACCACACCGTCCTTGCAAGGGAACACTTGTATATCTCTTGCCAGTGGCCAAGGGTGAGGGGGAGTAGGTTGATGCATTAGCACTAGGTCGCCCACACGCAGGTTGTCTGTCGTTTCCGTCCATTTGGTCCGCTGCTGTAGAGTGTGAATATATTCCAGCTGCCACCTTTTCCACACGCGTTGGTAAAAAGCATGGACGAGGTTTCAATGCTTAAGTCGATTAGGAGGATATGGTGCATCAGGAGGATTGAAGTGGATATTAACTCCACGTTGAAATGAAAATTCACAAACGAGATCTTGTCCTGAGGTCCTGAGTAGAGATCGCAGAGCATTGTCAGCTCCCATAAAGTTTTTTCCGCAGCGGAATAGATGTGTTGACAAAGACCTCTTCTAGACACAAATCGAGTTCATGCTTCAATGAACGCGTCCGTCGGGAGATCAGAGACCACCTCAATGTGAACAGCCTTGGTGGCAAGGCAAACAAAGACACAAATGTATGCTTTGATGGTTCGAATAGAGCGTAGATTATGTACTTTCAGAGTAAAAGGACCACCATAATCAATGCCTGTGTTGAGAAATGGGCGAGTAGGGGTCAGTCGAGGATGAGATAAGTTTCCCATAAAAGGATTTTTATTTTTAGGTCGGTGCTTAAAGCACACAGTACACTTGAAGACGCGTGTAGGCATTACATTCCGAGCACACAATATCCACACCTTTTGTACGAGAAGTGATTGAGTGAGTTGAACTCCCGATTGAAGGTACTCCCGATGATATAGGTCAATCGAGGAGTCAACCACAGGGTGTTTCTTAGGCAAAATCACCGGATGTTGCGTCTCGTAACGACTCTGTGCTGCTTCGAGTCGTCCACCTACTCGCACGACGCTATCACTATCGAGAAATGGTGTTAATCGTCGAAGCCTAGAAGATACCCTGTTAGGAGGGGTGTGTCATAATGCCTTTAATTCTTCGATGAATGAGGATGCCTGAAGTAATTTGAATATTCGGATTCTGACTGAGTTCAACTCCCCCGTAGTGAGAGGTCCAACAGTTCTTCCTAAGTGACATGAGTTGTGTATGAAACGCAACAAGTACGCCATTACACGCTGCAGTCGACTAAAGCTAGAATATTTCCGCAGCAAGTCCCATTCTGAGTGAACAGTGGAGAAAAGAGATATAGGTGAAATAGGTTTATATTCCCCTGTGTCAATGGGTTTTGCAGGGTCAAAATGAGATATACTTTAGTTATCATGAGACTGTTGTAACCAAGATAATAATTTATCTGGTTACAGATACAAATTTACTGTTGTCCGTACCACCATAATTTATGTTGAGGTAGGTCTGAAGGAAGTAATCGACGTGACGTCCAGTCAACGGGATTGTGTTCACTCGATACGTGCCACCAATAATGAGAAGGCAATAATTCTTGAACCTGCGCTACCCGATTGGTGACAAAGGTTTTGAGTCCATAAGGAGGTGATTGTATCCATGTCAGTGTTACTGTCGAATCGCAACATAGAAAAACAAAGGAAAATTCCATTTTTTTGGTTATAAATAGATATAATATACGTCACTAATTGGGCGAGTAAATGAGCAGCACTTAGCTTCAAGCGAGGTACAGCGAGTATTTCAGTAGGGCTACCCGAGTCTGAGATAATAGCTGCCGAATTACCACCGAGTTGTCGCTAACCTGACATCCTTAGTAAATGACAGCAGCGTATCCACTCTCAGAAGCATCTGAGAAACCGTGTAGCTCAATATTAGGCGAGTGACTCAAGCGTAAAGCCCGAGGAATTACAATATTTTGTAACAATAAGAAGTCTTTGCAAATTTTTGCGACTGAGTTAGAAGTTCAGGTGGTAGGGATTGGTCCCAGTCCAACCCTTTTGTCCAGAGGAGCTGCATAAAGCATTTTCCCACATGACAACAGGCGAAAGGAAACCACAAGGGTCATAAATTTGAGCGATAACGCTGAGCACTTGGCATTTAGTTTTAGAGTTTAGAGGAAAATTCAAATGGTAAGTAAAAGCGTTCGAAGAGGATGGCCAATGAAGTCCAAGAATGTTATAATGAGGTTGTGCGGTATCCTGAAGAAACGTGGGTGTCTCTAGGTGTTCATCTGGAAGATCCTGTAATAGTTGATAAGCGATAGTAGTCCATTTCCGCAATTCGAAGCCACCTCGAAGTAAAAGAGAAATGAGCTGAGTTTTCAAATGAGAGGCCTCATCAATGGAATGACCACCCGCAATAATGTCGTCTACAAAGGTTTGTGTGCGGAGTACTTCGGCAGCCTGAGGGAATGAAGCACCTTGATCGGAGGCGAGCTGATGAAGAGTTCTTATCGCCAGGTAAGGTGAAAAACTAAGTCCATAGGTTACTGTGGTCAATTGATAAGTGGAAATAGGTTGATCGACATGGTCCCTCCATAGGATCAGCTGATTAGGTTGATCATCAGGGTGGACTTTCATATGACGATACATCTGACGTATATCGCAAGTAAAAGCCACATTATGATAGCGAAACATGACTAAGAGATCATAAATGTTGGTCTGCATTTTTTGTCCTGTCCACAGGGTCTCGTTGAGAGAGAAACCGTTGGATGTTATTGCACTGGCATCAAAGACTCTTCGAAGGCGAGTAGTGGTGCTGGATTCCTTTAGAACCCCATGATGAGGTACAAAGTAGTGAGGTGAACTGAGCTGAGCGTTTTGGGCAAGTATAATGTGTCCAGAAGTCAAATAGTCAGACATGAATTCTGCATAAAGTTGCTTGAAGCGAGGCTTAGAGTTGAACCTTTGTTCGAGAGGTTTTAATCTTACTTCCGCGTTCTCGCGATAAGTCCCGAGAGGACGTTTATCTTGTTTGAAAGGAAGTCGGACACAATAATGACCTGAACTATCGCGTGTATGAGTAGTGACATAATGAGCTTCACATGCTTGATAATGTGGTGAGAGTTTTGAGGTGAAGGGCACTTCTTCATGTTGCCAGAATTTTTGCAGAGGATTGTGCAGTTCAAAGTCATTCACCGTGAGTAATGTGGTGGACATACTAGCACTAGATTCCCTTTCACAGGTAGGCAGACATGGAGCTTCTCCCATAACCATGAGTCCAAAGTGAGTGCCTATCAGGCACGGCATATTAGAGCCGAGAGAATGGGTAGTTGGAGTCAATATTAAAGGAAAAAGAGCGCCGCCCAGAAGAATATCAATGCGACTTGGCAAATGAAAAGTAGGGTCGACAAGCGTATAAGATTGTACCTTATTTAGTACTTTAACGTCATTGTGAGTACGAGGTAAATCGACGCAAATTTTGTCGAGAATGAGAGAATTATGTTTGGCAGCTATTACTGTGCCATCGAGAGTGTGCACGCCTAAAGAGGTCATGCCCCGTGAGCGAGTAAGAGTTTGAGAAAGTCCAACAATGTTGTGATTACTTCTCGTTCGAGTTACACACATTAGGTGAGCTACTTGCTCTGCGATAAATGAGGATTGGCTTCCTGAGTCCACCAGAGTCCGGAAAACATTAGTCGTCCCGGTAGGAGAGGAGAGTTTTACTAAAAGGGTGCCCAGGAGCACAGTTGTACTTTCAGAGGCAGGATTAGTCGCCTGAGAAGTCATACTAATAGGTGACTGAACAACTTCTATTACACCTTGGCCCTGGGAAAGAAAGGATTTTAATGGTGTATGGTGAGGCAAGTGATCGTTGTCGAAATGGAGAAGAGTGTGATGTCTCCTTTTACATTGAAAACAAGTCGATTTGGATTTACAATACTTCACACTGTGAGCTCCCAAACATGAAATACATCTACTATACGACTTCACGATCTTCAAACGCTCTGGAGATTTGGCCTTAAACGTAAGGCATGAATAGATTTTATGGTCTGTTCCTTTAAACAGAAAACATAAAGGATGCTTTGTTTCAGATGCTGTGTCATTGACAGAGTTATACGTCACCATCGAAGTCTCCTTTCGGTTAACCTGAGTCTTATACATTAACTGTTTTCCCTTGAAATTTGAGGTGAGTTTGAAGGTAATGAGTTAGGTTTGAGAGTTGAAGAAGATTGTAGTGTTACGTGTTCAAGTTCACTACATTTTTGTGAGAGGAAGTTGATAATTTCCGCAGGTGTTGCCAGGGTCGACGTGTTATCCCGTGATTGTTCAAGCTTCTTCAGTATAGTAAAATCCAGCTTCCGTAAAATCATCGCTGACAATAAGGGATTGTTACTCGTGATATCAATTTGTAGCCCCTTGAAGGCTTGGGTGTTCTCTGTGTAACTTGTAACAAAGTTACGCATTTGGTTAGAAGTGAAACTGATATTCGGCAGGTCGAGAATTCTATTGATATGAATTGACATTAATCGTCTTGGAGAATGATATCTCTCCATAAGAAGGTCATACGCGACTTGATAATTAACTTCCGAAATAGGTAAAGAGTTAATTAATTTTAATGGTTCGCCTGAGAGTACACTGAGCAAATACTGTAGTTTGGTGACACCATTGAGAGATGTATTTTTATGTATGGTAGAGTCAAAGAGATTTTTGAACGAAATCCATTCAAATGGATCACCCGTGAAATGTTTAAGTTCCAATTTTGGAAGTCGCAGTGGGATTTGCGACGAGAGTGAAGAGCTAGCTTCGGTTTTTTGCCTAGCAGCTTGTTTCGCTTTTATTGAAGCAAAAGTGTAATTTATGCGAGAAACAAGATCATAACCACAGCAGAAGTTGAGAAATTGGGAATAAATTCGTTATCTTTTTCCAATGACATTTCATTGAATAAGTCCAATGTGTCTAAAAATTCTTGTTTAATGCTAGCTACAGAGGGAGCTCGGATCATTAATTCCTGCATGATCGCTTTATCAGAAATCTTTTGCGTGAGATCATAAATAGATTGGATCTGATAAAATAAAGCTTCCTTCTTAGCAGTGATTACCCTTAGTGATTTGGCCATTTTATAGAATTGAATTATCTCTACAATAACAATAAGGCTCTTTAAATACACTAACAAAGTATGATATACTAATAGCAAGAGCGATAGAGAAAGCATAAACGAGTTTCTCACAAGGAAATGTAAATATTGATTGTTTGAACTTATGAACGGACGAAAACAGTTGAAGTAAATAAATGTCTCTTATTCAATGTTACAATAACAAGATATCTACAAATAATTGCAATAAGAAAAACGTTGAATACAAATTATGAAAAATGTGAATATTTTAAAAAGAAATAATTACCATTACAATGGACAGCATGCAACTGAATGAACTGCTTCAAAACAATAAGCATTAATAAATATAAATTTGCAATTTACAAGCAGTGAAATCATAGGTGACTTCTTTTAACATACTAAATAGTTAGCAGAAAATATTTATAAATATATTAGCCTATTAACATTAGCATGAGTGAGAAACAAAAACTTTGAAAAATACGAATGCTTTACAAATAGACAAGCGTAGTTAATTGTAAATATATGCTTTCAGAGAGGGTTTGTTATAGTCTACTCTATTTGCACAGCTGATAGATAAGAAATTAAGTGTGGTAAGCCTTGTAACAAGGACAAGATATTGCTTGCGGTTGGAAATATGTACGTCACTCATGTTTACATGTTTTAACATAGGACCATTTCAAAATATACGGCCCGTAGGACCAAAAATGTTAAATATTTTGCCATGTAACGGCAACATTGATTTCCGGAGGACCTTAACTCAATAAATGAAAAAAGTTGACATTTTTGCACATACCTCATTGGGCGAAGTACCACCACTTGTCGGACAGCTATTCGGGTGCACCCTTTCCCGCACTTATCATTTACGTAAGGAACTTAAGAGAAATCACATAAATTCCAAATGTCACTATTAATGCTAATAGTATCTTCGCCACACGACGGGAAAAACAAAGAGAGAAAAATCTACGTCACGTATAGCATAACGGGATATATGTTTGATCTAAACCGAGCCTTGCTTAGAACTCACGAGAACCTACGTCACGACGAGAGTGACGGGTGGGATGTCGTTTTACCGACGTCTTGAAATGAACTGGGGCCGTACCGAACCTTGTAAGGGACAAAGGTTGGCCGATAAGGAGTCCCTCTCTGAAGCACTTACACTGTTTTTTAAAATATATTTAATTTAAAAAAAAGTACGTAACAACTAAGAAATTAGCCCCTTCTGACAATAACAAAGTAACACTAAGAAATTAGCCATTGGGACAGTAACAAACTAACACTAAGAAATTAGCCCTTGCGACAGTAACAAAGGAACACTAAGGAATTGCCCCTTTCTGACATTAACAAAGTAACACTAAGAAATTAGCCCCTTGCGACAATAACAAAGTAACATTAAGAAATTAGCCCCTTGCGTCCGTACCAATGTAACACTAAGAAATTAGCCCTTCTGACAATAACAAAGTAACATTAAGAAATTAGACCCTTCTGACAATAACAAAGTAACATTAAAAAGTTAGACCCTTCTGACAATAACAAAGTAACACTAAGAAATCTGCCCCTTGCGACAGTAACAATGTAACACTAAGAAATTAGCCCCTTGCGTCCGTACCAATGTAACACTAAGAAATTAGCCCTTCTGACAATAACAAAGTAACATTAAAAAGTTAGACCCTTCTGACAATAACAAAGTAAAACTAAGAAATCGGCCCCTTGCGTCCGTACCAATGTAACACTAAGAAATTAGCCCTTCTGACAATAACAAAGTAACATTAAAAAGTTAAACCCTTCTGACATTAACAAAGTAACACTAAGAAATCGGCCCCTTGCGTCCGTACCAATGTAAGACTAAGAAATTAGCCCTTCTGACAATAACAGAGTAACATTAAAAAGTTAGACCCTTCTGACAATAACAAAGTAACACTAAGAAATCAGCCCCTTGCGACAGTAACAATGTAACACTAAGAAATTAGCCCCTTCTGACAATAACAAAGTAACACTAAGAAATTAGACCCTTGCGACAGTAACAACGTAACACTGAGAAATCAGCCCTTGCGACAGTATCAAAGGAACACTAAGAATTTAGCCCCTTCTGACAATAACAAAGTAACACTAAGAAATTAGCCCCTTGCGACAGTAACAACGTAACACTGAGAAATCAGCCCCTTGCGACAGTAACAATGTAACACTAAGAAATTAGCCATTGCGACGGAAACAAAGTAACACTAAGAAATTAGCCCCTTCTGACAATAACAAAGTAGCACTAAGAAATTATCCCCTGGCGACAGTAACAAAGTAACACTAAGAAATTAGCCCCATGCGACAGTAACAAAGTAACACTAAGAAATTAGCCCCTTGCGACAGTAACAAAGTAACACTAAGAAATTAGCCCCTTCTGACAATAACAAAGTAGCACTAAGAAATTATCCCCTGGCGACAGTAACGAAGTAACACTAAGAAATTAGCCCCATGCGACAGTAACAAAGTAACACTAAGAAATTAGCCCCTTGCGACAGTAACAAAGTAACACTAAGAAATTAGCCCCTTCTGACAATAACAAAGTAGCACTAAGAAATTATCCCCTTCTGACAATAACAAAGTAGCACTAAGAAATTATCCCCTTGCGACAAAAACGAAAATAACGCTCAGAAATTAATATTCTCCTAATATTTCTGTTAAACACACAATGAGGAAAAACACATTTAAGTATGAATGAGGAAACTATAAAGTATACGAGAATATTTAAATGTTTTTAATATGAGTTAAACATTACATAAATTTATCACATGTAAAATTACATGTGATCATACTATCCTATTGCACAAATGATAATAAAGGATAATTAATCCACATTTCTCCGCCCCAGAGGCTCAGGATTGTTCAAAAGCTATTTTACGCATGTATTTTATAGACGCCAAAACCGCTTAATAGAAGCTAATCAAATTTGGAGAGATTTTCTTAAACATATTCCCAGAAACGTTCATTTGAAGTTTAGTTCATATCCATGGTCAAGGGTTCTCTCTAGAAGTTTAGGATGGTTCAAAAACTAATGAATATATGTGAGTATTTATGTATCTCATGGACGCGTAAACCGCTGAACAGAAGTTATTGAAATTTGGGGAAGTGGTTTTAAACATATTTCTAGGACGGTATATGTGAAGTTTGGTGCAGACCACCCTCAGGGCTTCATACGATGGCTCAAAAACCACTGTATGTATGTATGTATCTTATGGAATGCATACATCTTTAAGCGCTGAACATTTTAATGACATTTGGAGAAATTTTTTTTCAACATTGTTTCGTTACGGTTTTTGTGAAGTTTGATCCAGATGCATCTACAGGGCTCCGACCCATAGGTTTACAATGGTTCAAAAACTAATATATATTTATATATATATATATATATATATATATATATATGTGTATGTATGTATGTGTCTTATGGTCGTCTAACTCACTAAACAGAAGTTATTATAACTTGGGGGGTTGTTTAACTTATTCCCGAGATGGTTCAGTGATGTTTTGTGTAGATCCATTCACAGGGTTTCCATCCCAGAGGCTTAGGATGGTTCAAAAACCGATAAATATATATAAATATATATATATATATATATATATATATATATATATATATATATATTAATATATATATATATATATATATATATATATATATATATATGTGTGTGTGTGTGTGTGTGTGGGAATGTATGTATCTTATCCACGCCTAAACCACTGGACGAGAGAAGTTAACGTGATTTGAAGGGTTTGATTAACATACTCCTAGGATAGCACGTGTGAGGTTTGGTCGAGGTCCATACACCGGGCTCCACTCCACATGCTTGGGATTTTTCAAAACCCGATGTAAGTATATATGTGTGGGTGTAATGTCTTATGAACGCCCTAACCGTTGAACAGAAGTTAATGAAATTTGGAAGGATTGTTTAACATATTTCCGGGATGGTTCGAGTGAATTGTGGTGTGAATCCATCCACAGGGCTCCGGCCCAAAGGTTTGGGATAGTACATTGTACAACCTTCCACAAGTCTAATGTTAAAATTTAAATTTATATCTATACTAGTGTTGCTAAAATTAATTTTAAAAATTATAAACAATATATAAGAATAAAAATACTTTATGCACTCGCCAAAATGTACGAGCCATCTGGCAAGGGCTGTGTTAGGAGCAATCTAACGGCGCTAGTGATAGCGTGATCGTTAATATTTTAATCACGTGATTGCTGTGTAAGCGGTAATACCTTAGTATTTCTATTTGTAGCTTTACAAATATATATGCCATAAATGTATTTAATATATTGTTTTTATATCGTTGAATAAATTTAAAGTTTACTGTATTCCATTAAATTGAAAATCATATTTTAAAGCAATAATAACAATTATTACGACTGTTAGAGTTGCCCAGGGGTGTTGCCCAGGACTGTTAGAGTTGTGTTATCGTAGGGGTGTCCATAGCGCGAGTTATCGCATGGGTGTCCATAGTCCGAGTTATCGCAGGGGTGTCCATAGCGGGAGTATCGCAGGGGTGTCCATAGCGCGAGTTATCGAAGGGGTGCCCGTAGCGCGTGTTATCGCAGGGGTGTCCATAGCGCGAGTTATCGAAGGGGTGTCCGTAGCGCGTGTTATCGCAGGGGTGTCCATAGCGCGAGTTATCGCAGTGGTGTCCATATCGCGAGCTATGAAACATGGATTGAACACGCAACTTGGCACAGTACATGTTCATTCGTATTTCTAGTAAATGTTAAGGCATTCGTTGAGTGTTTCAGAGAGAAGGCTTTAGTTACTCGGAAGACCTAATTGGCAGCAGATATACTTCGTGCAGAATGTAAAATCTGTAGATCAGAAGAAGTTCAAGTGGTCTATTTACCCTGCAGACAAGTTATTGCTTGTGCGTTTTGCGGATTTGCTTGCAAAACTTGCGATATTTTTAGAGAGACTGTGGACTCTGTTATGAGAATTTATGTTTCTTAACATTTGTAATAATTTTTTGTTTAACAAAATTATTTCTTTTAAATAATAGAATTATTGTAACCTATGATTTTAAATATCTATATCTATATCTATATACATATATATATATATATATACTATGTCTTGTAGAAAAAATGTAGTTTTGTGTTTGCTTTGAAAAAACTTAAGTTATTTTATACCATTGCTCAACTAAAAATCCTCTATTTTACTAATATTCAAACAATATACACAACAATAGTTGGGGAAACCGGCTTGACAGCCAGATGTTGTGGCCAGCTGCGAGTGGGGAAACAGTATATAACATATGGCGACTTCTTATGCTGTAGCAATAAAATCATGAGCGTCGGTAAGGCAACAATTGTACAACACCTGGTAATCTCAGACTTGATGTCGTTGCTGCGCGTTGGGGTAGCATACGACATGTGAAAGGAAGACTACTAAAACGTGGAAATTTCTCTATCGGTGTTGAAGTTTAAAAGAAAACTCATCACTAGGGAAAGAGCCATTGTAGAGAATGGCAAGAGCCTTCCTTTTCAGGAGATTATAGACCTCCTTCGCGCTCCAAAAAAGCCGGTACTATTGTTGACTTACTACCGAGAAACAAAGTGAGGGTGAGGTTCTGCATAGACCCTAGAGAAAATAGTTTTCTCTACATTAAAATTTCATCTTAACTATAGTAAATACTTGTGCGACAAGTATTACACTACAATTTTAAAGTCACGCGTGACTTTATAATTATATATTATAATTAGGTGAGGGGTGATATTTGTTGACCCTCACCTACGTGGACCGAGTGTTCTAATAGTGAACATACGTCAGAGCACCAGATTAACGAGTGAACGGACTCTACTAGGTTTTACTCGTTTATATAGAGCAAATAGCATTCTTTGTTTAGCGCGCAATTTTTACATCTGTCGATACTAAAAGGATCTTTGTTTTTCATGGTTTTTATATGCTACGTTCTCCCACAGTGACGAGATTAGGTTAGAAACATATTTAAACAAATCAACATATGAACAATGTAAATAGTTGAGGATAACTGCCAAATTATGTATGTAATTTCATAATTTTTTAAGATTTTTAATAAAATTATAAATAAATAAAACCTCTTGAGCAACAAATTTTTTTTATAGTCTTATGTGCATTTCGATTGTTAAGCAATCATCTTTAAAGGAAATTACTAAATGCTTATTATTTGTAGTAATTTCCTCTGAAAACGATTGATTTGCAATCGAAACGTACATCAGGACATTATACTGAAAATTGTGACAACAACTTAAAACAACTGTGGCGTAAATGTTTATATTAATTAAAACAACCTCTCACCACAAATTCAACAAATTTTATTTTAACCTGTACATTACGACTACAAAGTAATCATCTTCAGAGGTATTTTTACAAATAACTTACTTACGCCTTGGACTCAACCACATGCTCCCCAACTTGCAGTGTAATTGTTTCCCTTTCCTTCCTGCTAGTTATGAGCACTACCTCTGTCTTATGCATTGCCATCTTGAGTCCTGCTTCCCTCATCCAGTCGGCATATTTCCTGAATGTTTCGTTAAACAGGTTTCGTATGTCCTCCAGGAACTTTCCCACAATCACCAGGGCGACATTGTCTGCGATACCTGCGATACCATTCTCGGGATCTTCACTTCAAGAAGACCGTTGTACATTACATTCCACAAGAGCGGTCCCAGGACCGAGCCCTGTGGCACTCCTCCACTAACTTTATACATTTTTTGTCCCTCATCTGTGTCATATTGCAGAAGTCGGTCAGTGAAGAATTGGCCACCAACTTTTGCATGTACTTAGGGACATCGAACTGGTCCATTGCTTCCATTATTCTACCCCACCTTGCAGAATTAAACGCATTTTGCATATCCAGAGTGACTACTGCGCAGTATTTTTTCTCACCATCAGTCCATCTGTCTCCTGTAGTCGCATCCTTTGCTGTGCTAACTACCATATTAATCGCATCAGCCTTTGACCTTCCTCTGCGAAAACCATACTGACTATCTGACAGATGCTTTTCAACTATTTCCTCTATTCTTGTATACATAATCCGCTCAAGAATCTTTCCCGCCGAATGAAGCATGCAGAGTGGACGATATGATGATGGTTCGTCCGGTGTCTTTTTTCCTTTTGACAAAAGGACAAGTTTCTGCAGCTTCCATTTGGTAGGAAAGTATCCTTCCTGTACGCATCTATTGTACATATGTAGGAACATCCCTGGCGCTATATTTATGGCTCTTTTCAGGGCAATGTTCGGGATACCGTCGGGTCCTGGTGCCTTATTGTTTCTCAATCTCGAGCTCGCAGACATTAGCTCCTCTAATGTTATCGGTGGGACCGGCTCGTCAGTGCAGAAGTTACCTATCTATAGCTGTTGTTGTCTCGGGAAGAGGTCCGTGACAATCCTCCCCAATAGAACCGGACAGGTGGGTGAGGCCTGTGATTGAGGTTTTACTCTTTTTATAACCACTTTACATGGTCTGCCCCATGGGTTACCTTCTACCTGTTCCACTAGTACTTGCCAGCAGTGTGCCTTACTGCTTTTGATGGCCTTAACCAGTTTGAGCCGCGCAGCTTTATAGGATTCCTTCCGGTCGCTATATTTCTGTGTGTGTGTGTGTGTGTGTGTGTGTGTGTGTGTGTGTGTGTGTGTGTGTGTGTGTATGTGTGTGTGTGTGTGTGTGTGTGTGTGTATGTGTGTGTGTGTGTGTGTGTGTGTGTGTGTGTGTGTGTGTGTGTGTGTGTGTGTGTATGTGTGTGTTTGTGTGTGTGTGTGTGTGTGTGTGTGTGTGTGTGTGTGTGAGTGTGTATGTGTGTGTGTGCGTGTGTGTGTGTGTGCGTGTGTGCGTGTGTGCGCGTGTGTGCGCGTGTTCGTGTGCGTGTGTGTGTGTGTGTGTCCCTGGTAACTTATAATGAAAGGATATCTTATACTATACAATTTTATTATTTGTACTTAGAGTACTATGTTTATATAAATGTATGGCCTATAACGTAACGAACAGGTTCAATCAAACCACAACTTGTTTTTTAAAATCTTATTAAAATTTTTGCATTTTAATACTTGTCTTAACGATATCAGAAACAATGTTACCTAAAATATTATATGCAGAAATTTCGTACAAAGTTATGTAAAAACTCATTAATTATTATTTAAATATTTCATATTTTGAAAACAAAAATAACATTTAATATATATGTATATATAATATAGTACATTATATTAAATATAATTTAATATACTTCACAATAAAAACTTCGAGTATAATTTAATAGGGCAATAATAAAGTTTACAATTAAGAACGCTAATGTGAATTATATTTTTAAAAACCTTTGTTCTAGGTGTCAGTATAAGTTAATTATTCCTAACGTAATTAATTTTATTGTATTTCAACACACACATACACACACACACATAAACGCGAACGCGCGCGAGTGCACACACACACTCACACAACATATAATTGGTGACTACTTTGAGACAAGATACTTGCTTTAGACTCATATTTTTATTATATTTTTTATTTCGTTTCGTTAATATTTAAATATTAACTAGAGTTTCATGGCTTATTCAATTTATAGATCTTTTATGAAAAAGCATAACATTTAGTGTGCAGCGTTAAAGGTATAACGAGCTAAACATTATTAGACATATATTTAGTTTACAAATTATTGAAGTACTTCGATACTTTGCAAATTTAACATTCGTATACGTCTTTTAATGGAGAAATTTTAATTTTTACTTTTAATAGTAGAATGAAAGTAGCGTAGAATTTTAAGGACCTATTACTGTGAATATTGCACTCTAAATATTGAAAGGCTTTCAAAGGATTTATAACTGTGCATATCATTAATGTTTTTAAGGGAGCCGTACTTAAGAAAAGGAAAGTATACGTAAGTCGAAAATATATTGCACTTCAGAATAAATGAATAAATATTATGTTTATATATATATATATATATATATATATATATATTTAATGAATTTTCCGAAAGTTTTTGTTAAATTTTAGCACAAATTGTCAACGATTTAAAATTAAATATAAATGTTATTTATTAAAAATATAGCAACTAATATTATATATATATATATATATATATATATATATATATATATATATATATATATTATATACATATATAATTTATGTATTATATATTTTTATATATTTAAATAAATATATATAAATAAATAATTATTTAAATATAACTAGTATAAAAATATAATTTTCAGCTTATGGAAAGAAACGGGTTAGAAACAGTCTAATACCGGTTATATAAATTACATCCTTTGTGTTAGTTCCGATATTTATGGTTGCAAAAGGAAGAAATAAGTTTAGAGGTAACGGTGGAAATCGTTCCTTCCTTCAAAAAAATAACGAAATTTCAGGATTTATTCTGCTATTAATAAATAATTATTGGGATTTAAAATCCTGCTAATTGAAAGGTTTTTTTAGAATTAGTAAAGGCATGTTTAAAGCCAATATGTTGAAGGCAATATTCTATAATTATTAGTATATACCAATACGAAATATTGTGTGCAATAGTTCCATATGTTAAAAATTTATATACAATATCAAGATGTGGTATTGTAACCTTTCCAAAGCTATAATATCACGCAAGGACAGCAAAACAATTTTACAATAGATTTTTTGTGTTTAAAATGTCATATCTACACGTAATTGTTTTATACGATTTTGTACTTAGTTATATATATATATATGTTGTACGCTTACTTGTCTTAACGATATCAGAAAAATCTTACCCAAAATAATACATGCAGAAATTTCGTACAAAATTATGTAAAAACTATTACATTATTATTTAAAGATTTGATATATTTCAACACGAAAATCACATTTAATATAGCGGAAAAATAACGTTTTGTATTTTCATAGGAAAAAAGTTTATATATAGGCTATATAACATTTTATATAGGTAAATATTTGTGAATTAAAAATTAAAATAATTATTCGGCTAACTTACCAACAAGTAACAAAAATTTAAATAGTATTAACAGAACTGAAACACTGTAAATAAATACATTTAGATTCAAAATTTTACCATTTACTTTAAAAACACACTGTCACAAAAAAAAACTAACATACACCGTTTGCTGAACGCATTGCAAGGACATATGCTGGCTAAAGCATGTATAGAAAGTCAAGTCTTGGTGCAAAAGCTGCTCAATTAGAACGAGCGAGATCAAGTTTGTTCAACTCAGCCCACATGCCAACTGGTTCTCTCGTGGTTTTGTTAGGAAATGTCAAGAGTGTATAAATTAACGTTGTATGGAATATGTTTACTGCATCTCAGAACAACTCACTATGGATAAGTTCAAGAGAGGAAAGTTTTTATTATGTTGACTCGTTTTAGGCATGTAGAAGTGTGTGTGTGTGTGTGTGTGTGTGTGTGTGTGTGTGTGTGTGTGTGTGTGTGTGTGTGCGTGCGTGTGTGTGTGTGTGTGTGTGTGTGTGTGTGTGTGTGTGTGTGTGTGTGTGTGTGTGACTTATATTAGTGACTCCGTATAATACCAAAGTCCCTTTTTTCAAATGTTAATTCATTAGTTAAATTTAATAAATCAATTTTATTTATTATGGGAGAAAAACTTTTCACAAATGGGGGGTGCAAGGTATGTAGTATAGTTATTTCGTTTGAATTTATTTACCTTTGAAGTAACCAGTCAGGATAGCTTTGGTAGTAATTTTATAAAACATTACTATGTGCTTATATTAGTGACCAATATAATACCTAAGTACCTTTTGTTTAAAAATAATAATTCATGAGTTAAATTTAATAAATAAATTTTATTATTTTTTTATTATATGAAAAAAACGTTTCACAAATGGGGTAAGGTATGAATATAGTTATTTCGTTCCATTTGCCTTAAAATAAATGATATCATATGATTTATAAAACAGCTGAATTTATGTTATAGGCTATGTGGTAGAGTAGCTGTTTTAACGCATATGTTATGCTATTTTAATTACATTAATAGAAATTACAGAATGAAAACTAAATTGGGCTAATATAATAAACAAATTTCGTCCTTGGGGTTATATATAACATTATCAATCGTTAATAAAATACCTTTTATTCATCCACTCTAGTCTAAATACATTGATTTAAACTTCTAGTAGATGACACTTAATGGTAATAGTTTTTTTTTGGAACTTAGGTATTATACTGAGACCATTAATATATATAGGTAGATACGTAGTAATGTATAAAATTACAACCACACCTATCCTGAATGGATATTTCATAGGTATATTCATTTTTAGATGTAATACAATGGGATGTTGCTACTGCGCACACACAAATATATAGTGCTGACTAAACTGTGAATAAATAAACCTAACATAACCTAACTTTACTGGGTTTTCAGCAGTTAATTTTCGTGTTGGTTCAAGTTAATTTATTTACCTTAGGATATGCGGTAGATCAGTTATTTATCGCATATGTTATCTTATTTTATTTATATTAATTGTAATTACATAATGAAAAGTAACTTGGGTTAATATAATAAAAAAATTTGTTCCTAAGGGGGGGGGGGGTATATTGTCTTAAAAATATTTTTAACAATCACTCAAACAATAGTTTATAACTACCCGAACATTGGATAGTAGTAAATTTTGGATAGTCATAAAATATTGTTTAAGCAAACTGCAATTAACACGTCTTGTAGTGTTCTGAGACTTGTATATGACTTGAAGCATTTAGTAATTTCCTTTAAAGATGATTGCTTAACAATCGAAATGCACATAAGGATATACAAAAATTAATCGTTGCTTAAGATGTTTTATTTATTTATAATTTTATTAAAAATCTAAAAAATTATGAAATTACATAAATAATTTGCTAGTTATCGTCAACTATTTACATTGTTCATATGTTAATTTGGTTAAATATGTTTCTAACCTAATCTCGTCACTGTGGGAGAACGTAGTAAATACAAAATCATGAAAAACAGACCTCCTTTTAGAATCGACAGATGTAAATATTGCGCGCTAAACTTCTTCTGATCTACAGATTTTACATTCT
The DNA here is from genome assembly GCA_036971475.1 of Prosapia bicincta. Lineage (NCBI taxonomy): Eukaryota > Metazoa > Arthropoda > Insecta > Hemiptera > Cercopidae > Prosapia > Prosapia bicincta. Next base: position 255,677,733 of record JBAIZL010000001.1, on the reverse strand, counting down.
GCACGAAGTATATCTGCTGCCAATGTGGTCTTCCTAGTAACTAAAGCCTTCTCTCTGAAACACTCAACGAATGCCTTGACATTTACCACAAATACGAATGAACATGTACCATGCCATGTTACGTGTTCAATCCATGGGTCATCTTCATCCATCCAATCATTTAACAACCCTCCGCAGCAGAAACAAAGAGTATGGTCATAATTATTTATATAGAACAAGCCGGCAGAACTCAACTCTTCTTTTTTCTTTCTCAAAATAGGCGGTGCGTTATAAAAGGTTTTTTTCTGGACTCAATGTTTACGTATTGCGGGTAATGCAATTTTCCGACTTGTACAATGTCCATCGCTAGTCGATCTGAAGGGCAAATGGTACTTTTTTGATAGCTCTTGCAGTTTATATTCGCTACACTTTAAAGTTAACTGTGTTTGGGGTGAGCATTAATTATATTCAAGGTGCGGAACCTATCTTAATAAATTACCATGCTTTTAAATTTTGTAAACAGTCAGGTTTTGGAGAAGAACACAGAGACGGTTCAGACAAAGGCTGCCACATTTTACGCTAAAATAAATTACACACTCGGCAAAAATCACCCCATCACCTTCTAACGGATTTCAACGGTTTTTTAAAAATATACTTTAACCGTACACACGCGCGCACACACACGCGCACACGGACGATATAGTAAAATATAGGTCAGCAACGAACGGGTACGGGATATAATCACACACGTGCGACTTTTTAACGGTTATTCATTTACCCCTCCACCCCAACATGTTCGGACATGTACATAATTTCGTCATACAAGCGTGAGCACGAACACGCACACACACACACACATACACACACATGTGTGCGCACATACACAAACGCATAAGCACGCAAAAGCGCGCCTTTTTAACGGTTTTTCCTTCGCCCCAACATATCCTTCACGCTACAATTATTTTCGACACCATCCCCATCACCTCCACTAAAGGTTTCAACGGAAATTAACGGGTTTTTTCAAAAACACGTTAACCCTCTGGGGAGAACCGACGATTTTGATTTCTACTCGCTAGTTATCACAGGGATGTCCATAGCGCGAGTTATCGCAGAGGTGTCCAAGAAGCGAGTTATCGCAGGGGTGGCCATAGCACGAGTTAACGCAGGGGTGTCCATAGCGCGAGTGAGATGATTACTCTTTGGAATATAATGTTATTAGAAAACCAGTTTACTTAAATCTATTCAATCTAATTTTCAAAGTTTATAGGACTAATTATTTAATTTCTGTGTGCAGGCCCTCATATCGTGTTGACTGATATTTGTTTCACCTTGAATTGCAGAAAACAATTGCATACCATATGTTTCTGCCTTCCACATGTGACGTGGGCATTCATGCATTGCGGTTTAACGATATATAAAGGCAGAATTAAGAGATCATTATTGTATTTACCACGGAATAGACGACCATGTTGGTGATGGTATTGTTGTCCATATTGTCTATTGGTGCGAGCCTTGACAGCTGCTTACCTGGTAATGGACCAGTAAGTCTACATTTAATTTGCAATAAGTAATAACTTAATTTTATTTACACACACACACACACACACACACACACACACACACACACACACACACACACACACACACACACACACACACACACACACACACACATACACACACACACGCACACACACACACACACACACACACACACAATAAATCCATTATAATTTTTTCCTTATCGATTCAAAACGCCTGACCAAGGAAATTTATTTACACAGAATTAGCAAATTATTTAGGAGTTAACACACACATTTTATAAATATGTTACGCTAGAATAACATTACCAGAGTACTGCAGTGAATTAACTAAACATTTCAGCTCGCTTAAGGCGATCGTACTCGGCGATCTCTGTCAGTGTCTAGGATGGCTTCTGAGTAGCGTAGGTAACCAAAAAGGCCGCGATTTTACAGGCAGTGTTTTATCAAAGTGTTCAAATTAATTATATGTTAATTATTAATTTTGAAAACTGTTTATTTTGTTTTATATTATATTTATAATTTTACATTCTAGGTTTTGTTTGGTATCTGTATCAGTGTAGTCTGCATAGCAATGTTGTTGGCAATGTTATAGTTTGTTACTCTCTTTATAGTTTAGTGTACATATACATATACATACATATATATATATATATATATATATATATATATATATATATATATATATATCGTAGTATGTTTTCTTGTGTATTAATAAAGAACAAAAGTCTAAATACAAATACAAATACAAGTATTATAATTGAATTTACAATTCAAAGCTTTTCGTTGGCTAACAGTACCAACATCATCAGGAATATTAATCAATTAAAACTAACATATGTACAAATTAGATCAAATAAATAGTTATGCCAAATCAATTACAATTTTGTTAATTTTTTTTTATTTTGCTGCCCTAACATTACAAACACTGAATATAATATCAAATTTAGATTTTACTTGTTTTTGTTTATTTATCAACTCATTATTAGTATTATATTTATGTATTTCTAAAGCTTCATAAGCATTCATTCTCAGGCCTTTGTTAATTTCTTTTATAAGTATCATATTATCTATATTATGAAATATGTGATTATTATTAATACAATGACTAGCAAAATTTGATTTATAAATTTCTGGCTTTTTATATGCATTAAAATACTCTTTATATCTATCTTTAAGTTTTTTCTTAGTTGGTCCTATATAAACTTTATTACAATGATCACATTCTAATTTATATACACCATTTTTTTCATGCATATTAATAATATTATTATTATTATTCATTATATTTATTAATTTATTATTAGTATTATAAGCGAATTTTATGTTGCTATCTTTAAACAATTTTGTGATATTTTTTACTTCATTACCAAAAAATGTAAATGAAGTCCATATAATATTTTCATCATTATTTTTGTAAATTAGATTATTATTTTGTTTCTTTAAAATATTATAATTAAGTTTATCAACAGTTTTCTTTTATAGCCATTCTCAATTGCAATTTAATAGATAATGTTTTCTCTCTTATCTTGTTTTTATTATTCATAGGTATTTTATGTAATCTATATAATAAATTGTATAATGCAGCCATTTTTTTATTATACCGATGGTTAGAATTATTAGGTATAATTTGGATAGTTTGTGTCGGTTTACGATATATGTTAAATTCAAATTCATTAATATGTCTAATAACTGTTATATCTAGAAAGTTGACTTTATTCTTTTTCTCCATTTCATAAGTAAAATTTATATTTTTATTTATCACATTTATTTTATCTAAAATAGTTATTACGTTTATACCATTATTATTAGTTACATATAAGCCATCATCTACATATCTAAACCAATAACCGTTTTAATGAAATGTCTTTATAATTTTATTTATTTTATCATATATATATATATTGTAAAAATATTTCAGATATTATATTCGATAAGGGAGAACCAATGGCAAGATCATCTTTCTGTTTGTAAATTTTATTATTATATGAAAAATAATTTTGATTTAATATTTTTTTAATGTATTTATAATTTCTAATATTAATTTTCTATCTTTTTCATTTTGCTCTAATCTAGATTTTATAATATTGAGAGTCTCTTTTATAGGAATATTTGTGTACATATTTCTTATATCTAATGAAATTAATTTTGTTTTATTATCAATATTAATTATTTTTTAATTATCAATAAGGTTAATAGAATTACTTATGGTATGATTATTATTTAGTTTCAGTTTATCTTTAAGAATAGGTGTTATGATTTTAGATAATTTATAAGAAGGGGCATTCATAAAATTTACTAATGGTCTAATTGGTTTCTCAATTTTGTGTAATTTAATAAGTCCATTCATTATTGGAATTTTTGGATTATCGTTCATATAATTACTAATATTATATTTATTAAATAATTTATAAGAAAATTTTATTACATTTTCTATTTAATTTAGATATTTCTTTGTAGGATCCTTATATATTTCACTAAATTGATTTTCATTTATATATTTTTCTGTTTTATTTATGTGTTCGTCCTTATCAATAATTACAATAGCATTACTTTTATCAGCTTTTACTGTAATTAGATTATTATTTTGTAGTTTATCTTTTAAATCTTTAACTCCTGAATATGTATGTCTATGGGTTTTATTAATTTTATTAGTTTTAATTAATTTTTTTATCTCATGAGCTGCTTCGATTCTGGTACTATCTTGTATATTTTCATTTAATTTACTAATGGCTATTTCTGTATCTATTTTTATATTATTAATAACTTTATCTATGTTTCTTTTTTATTGATTTTATTATTTTCAAGTAGTTTTATTTTGCCATTATTAAATTTAGTATTAGATAAATTAACAACATTAGGGGGAAAGCTCTGATATTTAACTTCAGGTATTATTTTCATTTGTTTTCAAGTTTCAAATAATTTAGTTTTTTGATATATTATTTATTTTTATAATTCTAATTTTATTTATCATGAAGTTAATTTTATTGTATTTTTCTTCCCATTTTATATTATTCATTGTAGAAGCTAATTTTAAATGTAATTTATATATTTCAGTTGTTAAAATGTTTTGTTTTTTATTTAAATATCTCATTTCATTTTTAACCCATAATTTCTCTGCTTGTTTACAAGTTTTTTTGGCAGTGTCACTTTTGTTTTTTATTGTAATTTTTCCATATTTTGGAATAATTATTATATTATTTTATTATATATATTATATTATATTATTATACAATTATAATTCTTGTATGTGTATTTAGACTTTTACCAAAAAATGTAAATGTATTATATATATATATAATATATTAAATATGGCGATATGTTTTCTTGTAATATAGTTAATAAATTTAAAATATTTCAAAAACAAGAATAATTTTAATGAATATATTTATTCAAAGCTTTTCGCAGATAAAATAGTACCAGCATCTTCAGGAAAATAACTATCTAATAAAATAATTTTACAAAATAAATAATATGTGCTACCTTTTTTTACGACCATATGTTTATAAGTATTGCACTTTATGTAATTTTTTCTATAACATCAATGACCTTATAAATATTTTGGTGCCTTGATCTCACTTGAATTTGTTCATCAATTAATTTGTCTTTATGTTGGTACTGTTAGCCAACGAAAAGCTTTGATTTGTAAATTCAATTTTAATTCTTGTATTTGTATTTTGACTTAGTTCTTTATTAATACACAAGAATACATACTGCGATGTATATATATATATATATATATATATATATATATAACTTGGTATTTATGCGAGTTAACTTTCAAAGGTTAGTAGTATCTCCATCATCGCGCATCACTGATCGGGGGTTGTAGTATACCGTTGTAGTATTTCCGTTGTCACATGTTGTGGTGTACCGCTATGTTCTATTTTCGGATTTACTTCACTGTGCGAGTCTTTTAAGTTTGTCTTGGGGTTAATTTTGTCCATGTGATTGATTAATTTATCGTTTTTTTATTTTATTTGTATTTGTTCGTTTATGATGTTATTTTTATGTTTATAAATTTGTAGTTGTTCCCAGATTGTCATTTCGAGGTCTTTTTGTACTTTTTTTTGTTAGGTGTACTTTTTCTAATGTGGGGAATGTGTTTGTTTTTGATGGTATGTATAGCTAAGTTTGAGTTATAGGTTTCAGGTTTGATGTTTGCATTGAGGTGTTACCTCAATTCACCCACAGCGACACCCGCAGTCCCATTCCGGATTGTGCATGGCCAACCTCGGTGCTAGGATTAGACTCAGCATTATTAAAAACACCGTGTGCTTATTTTATAACGATCTCTTGGCCTCCGACCTTTTTACCCCAATTCTCCCTTTACTACGCCCGTAGAGCCCACACCCGTCCATCCCCGGTGACTTTCGACGAGGCCATTGAATTCAGCACGCTCAGAAACCCCCGAGCGGTTATGTTCCAGAGATTTTTTTTACTTCTGATATTTTCACCCCAATTCACCCATTTGCTACTCTCGTGGAACCACACCAGTGGATGTCCGGTGACTATCGGTAACGGCATTGAATTCCGTATAATCAAAAATCCCCGAGTTGTTACTTTCTGGTAATTTTTTGACTTCGACATTTCTACCCCAAATCCTCCCTTTAGTACTTACGTAGAGTCACAACCGTCTATCCCCGGTGACTCTAGTTGACGTCATTGAATTTAGCATCCTCAGAAACCCCCGAACGGTCATTCCCCCCCCCCTGATTTTTAGGTATCTGACATTTTGACCCTATTTCAACCCCTTTGGTGCATGGCTTTAGCCTCACCAGTACATCCCCGGAGACTTTCGATGACGGCATTGAATTCAGCAACCTCAAAAACCCCCGGGAGGATATTTTCCAGCGATTTCTTGACTTCTGACATTTTCAAACCAATTCACCCCTTTGGTACTCGCGTGGAACGATACCAGTTCATCCCCGGCGACTTTCGGTGACGGCATTGAATTCAGCATCCTCAAAAACCTCCGAGTGCTCACTTTCCAGCGATTCTTTGTCCAATTAAATTATATACATTACGTATTACGATTGATATGTATGTGGATTCCAGCAAAGTTGCCAAGTTTGTGACTGCCATAATGTTAGGGAATGGTTGAAATATACAGGAAATATATATATAGGAGGCGACTATGCTGCCCCTGACGGAAATGTTAGGAACTTGTGATATACAAATCCCGGTCACTCTGCTATCAATGCGAGTACGGTTTGGTTATTAGAAATTATTTTTAAAAAATTCAGAACGACCATAGAACTTCCAAATACAGTATAGCGTCAATAAAACACTTCTTTTTACACTTATTGACATGATTTTTATTTCGATTATTGTCAAAGGGTGTTACATTAACATGGATTACTATGTGCCCGGCTGCCAGTTTGAATGTAAAATGACCAATGTATGGTCTCCCTATTGTTAGCAGGCTGTAAATATATATATATGTATATATATATATATATATATATATATATATATATATATATATATATATATATATATATGCTGATACGTATTCCTTTACGGATGGAAAAATATGATGAATAGTTATTATCTGGAGTACATCCGTTCATTCTGCAGTCCATAAATTCGCAGTTCCGACTTTTCGCTAGAATCTCCTCTGGAATTGACGAGGTGAACCCAACAACAGTAGAATAGCGAGTCAAGAGCGCAGGTAACTCAGCTACTATACGCGTATATAGAGGGATAAAGCCACGCCAATTGACGTCAATTCACACATTGACGTCAATCCACACACAACTGATCCAAACAATTACTCACATTTCTTTGCCTTTGTTCACCTTTCTGCCAATAAAATCTATCGATGACACATATCCACACTGCGGGCAGATTCAAAGTATCATTGCGTTTGTTAAGACTCCCTTGCTTCTCTATTTCAATAGCCTCAAGAATATTTCTAGTCCTGTAGTTTTCCACTCGAGCAATCTGGTGGCAAGAAGAAATCAATGGTATGCCCTGTATCGGAGTGGTGCCTGTACAGAGCCGACGTTTTCTACTTGTTTTTAAGGCCCAGTTTGTGCTCCTCAAGCCTAGCTGAGATACGTCTGTTCGTTTGGCCAATGAACGATTTCTTACAAACACCACAAGAAACGCTGTACACGCCATTATTTTCCAAGAAGATCTTATGTTTGGCGTTACCAACAACCTTGTCGATGGTGATGTAAGGTTTGTAAACTGAACGTAAACCATACCTCCTAAAGGGTCTGTCAATCCTATCTGTGGTTCCTTTAATAAAGGGCAGAAAAACAGTACCAGCTTTCTCAATCTCTTTTTCGTCCACGTCAACAGGAAGGACACTTTGGCGGTGTAATGCTTTATTAATGGCATATTCCTTATAGACATTGCTTCTAAACACCTCTCTCATAGTAATAAGTTCCTGGTCCCTCGAATCGATGTCTGTTAACTTGAGAGACCGAGAGAAGAGCATGTCAGCGACAGCCTGGATCTGAGATGGGTGGTGATGTGATTCAGCGTTAAGATATCTATTGGTATGAGTCGGTTTTCTATAGACCGAATGGTGAACACAACCATTCTGATCCTTCTTAACTAAGACGTCCAGAAACGGCAAGCAGCCATTCCTCTCCTGTTCCAAAGTGAAAAATATCCTGGAGTGGCGAGAGTTGAGATACGTAAGGAACTTACCAAGTTCTGTCCCACCATGTTGCGAAATCATAAAGACGTCATCCACATAGCGAAACCAAGCTTTAGGACTGAGAAAAGCATCATTCAGGGCGTCTTACTCAAAGAACGTCATAAAAATATTGGCTACAGCTGGAGAAAGAGAAGATCCCATAGGGGCACCATCACGTTTCCTGTAAAACTGTTCATTAAACAAAAAGCAATGCGATGCGAAAACTTAGTGAAAGTAGGAAGGACGTTGTATCTACATTAACGTGAATTAACGTGTATCACTCATTTCAGTAGGTTTGTAAGTAAAATAAAATAATATTTTTTTCATATACGTTTAAACTAAATATGTAAAAAGCCCAACCTCTTCTAACTTAACTTATATCTCCATAACCGAAAAAGAAACCGTTTATCACAAGGATATTTATCCTTGTAGGAACATTTCAGTGAGTTTATAAGTAAAATAAAATACTGTTTTTTTCATATATAATTTTAAACGAAATATGTAAATAACCCAACCTTTCCTAATCTCCACCTTTACACCCATTCGACTGAGCGTCCTTAGTAGGCCGTCCACGACAAGTCCGCACTGCAAAGTTGATAACACTCCACCCTGCGAATAGTCCTCCGAAACCACCCAAAGCAGGATGCAGTACTTATCCGGTTTTCCAAGGAACTCATAATCCAATTTACAATTCCCTCAGAAATCCCGTGATCCATAGCTGCTCTCTTGATGGCCAGAATAGAGATAATATTAAAAGCCCACTCCACATCGAGAAAAGCCACAATACATATCCCCTTGTTGTTGATTTGACCCTCAATAAAGTCTACAACCGACAACAACGGAGTCTCCACTGACCTACCAGTTCGGGAGGAGTGTTGGTCCTGATGAAGCGGATACTGCCTCAGAAGTCCCTCCTTCAAATACTGGTCCACCAGCTTTTCTAGTGTCTTTAACAAGAAAGATGTAAGGCTGATAGGTCTGAAGTCTTTTACCTCTGTGTAACCTTTCCCTCCCGGTTTGGGGATAAAGATAACTTTCGTTTTAAGCCAATCCCTGGGCGTGTCCCCCAAAGCAACGCAGCCCCTGAGTAATCCTGTCAGTAGCCCTATTATTTCCTCCAAGCAATTTTGTAATATTATCTAATCCAGGCGCTTTAAAAGGCTCAAAAGACAGAATCGCCTCTCTCACCTTTTGCACTAAGACCACCTGCCCAGTAATATTCCGGTCCGCCCTTAGCCCAGTATGGCGGAGGTTTTGAGCCCCGTCCCATAGGGGACCTACCGGTCTAATATCGGGAAAACTGTTCCTCATAAGCAGACGCAGAGTTTCCTCCGGGGTATCAGTAAAGTTAACATCAAACTCAAGCTCTCCCCTCGGTCCACCTGGTAACACTCTAAACAGTTTGCAGCGTCACGCAGTGTGCTTGTCTCTGAGCACCACTTTTCCCAAGAAGCACGTTTAACCTCTTTAATAAGATTTCTATAGAGACCCTGGCTGTATTTATATGCCTGCCAGGACTCCGCCGTTTTCTTCTTCTTTGCCCTATTAAAGAGCCTTCTAGTCGCTTTCCGTCTTGCCTATAACTCGCTGTTCCACTTAAGCTTACCACGCCCAGTGTTTATCCGCGAGAGAGGGCAATTTTTCTCAAACGACGTGGAAGTTGCAGTCCTGATGTACGCCTCAGTATTTTCCAGTTCGTTTGATGTACCATATTTACCACGGAAGTCTGACATCCGCCTCCTCACCGAGGACTTAAAACCTTTCCAGTTTGTCATTCTCGGGTTCCTAAGCCACACCAAATGGGGGATAACTCCCCTCATCGTAGCAGTGTTGATCCGGTGATCAGACATGGAGGGCTCATCCGAAACCTGCCAGTCATGCACCCACCTTACCATCTGTCCTCCATTCTACTTGAAGTGACAAATGTTCCCTCGGCACCTGTGTTTAAAACCACAAGGTTTTCTTCAATCAAGAAGGATTTCTCCTCACCTCGCTCATTTGTGTCTGTGCTGCCCCACATCTCATTATGAACATTGGCATCACAGCCCACTAAGATTCCAATATTCCTCTCCCTGCAGTATCGAACTAACTTACGTATTTCTGCAGGGGACGATTCTCTATTGTGGGTGCAGTAAGTGGAGACCACGATGAACTCCTTGCTCCCACTTACCTCGCTCTTACCTCGAATTCTAACCACCGCAAGATCTCTAGATGAGAATTCTTGAATCAGCGTGGCTTCTAGTCCTCTGACTATCACACATGCTCTGTTCCCCTCATGTTCCCCACTTGCATATGTGCGCCCAGCTGCAGTCAGACCCCTTATACGGTTCCTGACCAGCCACGGTTCTTGCACTAGCGCAAGCGCTGGTAATGTGTGCCTCACATTTAGGCACCTGGTTAGGACCACCGAGACGCTTTTACTGTGGTGAAAGTTAATTTGCAGGCTCATTGCTTGAGGGTCAGCAATATCCAACTGACCCCTACGCCTTCTCCTGATTCTCTCTTTCGCCCTTCTCTTCCAGGTCCTTAGAGTTCCACTTAAAAGTGACCTCTCCAGTTCCCAGCAAAACTTTTCCATCTCTTGCTCTTTAGTTGTCTGGCCGATACTTCATCAAATCCTAGGCAGAAGAGGCTTGCAGGTCCCCGCTCAATGCACAGTAGGATCTTCCCCTTCGAAGTGTCCATTTCTGGGTTTTGCATCCCCATGAGCTTGACCAACTGAGTGGCCTCCCTTTTTGGTGGTGGAACCAGCTTTTATAAGTTTGGTTTGTGCTAGAACCAATTCTAGTTCGTTGATGTAAAAGGTGATTTGAAGAGTTCATGTGTCTTCTCTTCAAGGCAAGATGGTATTTGCGTTTTACGCAGGGTCTTAGTGATGGTTTTATCCACATTTGTGTGGCTGATTTTGGTGTAACGCTTTCTTAGTGCATCTGCAGCTTCGTATGGGTCTGCGAAGGACTTACCTGAGTACTGTATAGGCTGTCGAATATTTTTGGGGGCATGGTCATTTAGCCGAGGTATATAGCGATGGGCTTTGGTGCCATCCTTCCGGTAGTCTAAATTAGCAATAAAAGATTTGAAGGTCAATCGTTTGGATGTCTTTACTTCGTAGTGTAATTCAGCTTGGTGTTTTCTAAGGCATCTCAAATCTTGTTGAGCTTTGTTCTTTCGGCTATTTTACATGATCCGCTGCGTTTTTTCCTTAGCGAGGTTAGCGTTGCTTTCCAGTAGGGTCTAAACTTTTTTATTTGCCCTCTGGGTACACATTTAAGAGCGCATTCGATAGTTATTTGAATAATAAGGCAGGTAGCTTTCTCGGGTATTTCTGGAAGCGCTAAATTACCCAGAGCCTCACCTGTAACCCTTCGATATTTGCTCCAGTCTGCTTTCTTAAAATTCCATCTGGGAGCTCGGGTAATTATGTATTCGCTTTTATTTGTCCCTATGATTATGAGTATAGCTGTGTGGCCGCATCCGCCTGCATCCTCCAGTAGTTTTGCATTGGTTCTGTCAGCAATATTTAGATGGGTTATTACTAAGCCCGGTCTTGATAAATTTCCAGTATATGATAAGAATGTTGGAAGGGTATCTATGACTTGCAGTTGATTGTTATCGATTAATTTTTGGGTTATCTTTCCAGCCGGTGATAAATGTGTGTAGCCCCATCTCTGTGACGGACTGTTAAAATCTCCAATAAATATGCTATTAGGTTGGATGGTACTCTCTATTTCTTCAAAAGATGGAGTGTTTCTTCTGGGGGGATTATAGAGACTGGCAATATTAATATGTTGTTTGTTTTTCAATTTTTCAATCAAAACAGCTTCCAGTTTATCTTTATCATCCATCTCATGTATGATCTTAAAATTTGCCGTGAGACCATCTCCGACCCCTATATAGAAACCAGATGCTATTTGTCGTGATCTCTTTAAAGCAGTGACTGCATAGCTCTTTGTCTGATAAAAGTCAGGAGTTTCTGTAGCTGCTCCTACTTCAACTATAAAGTAAACATCCACGTCGGCATGGTAGACGTTTCGTTTGTATTGTACAAATTTAACATTGTTAAGGCATCCTGCATTCCAGAAGATGATGCGAAAGCTAGTGTCGGGGCCATTTTGGGTAAGGTTCATAGTCATTCTGATCAGCGTGTTTAGAGGCGAACCTTTGGTTGGTCGTTTCGATTACGCAAGGGGCACCACGAGCAGGCGATCAACATCACACTCAAGTTTAAACATATATGAAAAAAACAGTATTATATTTTACTTACAAACTCGCTGAAATGTTGCTACAAAGACAAAATTATGTTAGTGATAAATTGTTACTTTTCCGGCTGTGGTGAGATAATTTAGGTTAGGAGAGGTTGGGCTATTTACATATTTAGTTTAAACATATGTGAAAGAAACAGAATTTTATTTTACTTACAAACTCGCTGAAATGTTACTACAAGGACATAAAAATCCTAGTGATAAACTGTTACGTTTCCGGTAGGTTAGGTTGTGATAGAGTCATTTCATACAGTCATTCTAGAAATGAAACTGTATAAGATATTGTGTCGTATTATATTTTTTGGGGTTACTCAAGACAAACTTAAAAGACTCGCACAGTGCAGTGAACGCGAAAATAGAACAATAACGGTACACCACACCTTGTGACAACGGACATTTTTTACAAAGCTCGCAGTCTACTACAACCCCCGGTCAGTGATGCCCGATGATGAAGATACTACCAATCTTTGAAAGTTAACTCGCAAAAATACCAAGTAAGTTTCTTGTTTAAGTACATATAGTGAAAGTGATAAGTGAATACAAGAAAACAGTGTTGCAAAACCTAGAAATATATATATATACATATATATATATATATATATATATATATATATATATATATATATATATATATATATATTTAATAAATTAAAAATATTTCAAAAACAAGAATACTCTTAATGAATATATTTATTCAAAGCTTTTCGCCGATTAAATAGTATCAGCATCTTCAGGGAAACAATTGTAAAAGTATTTTATTACATAATTTTTTTTCCTGAAGATGCTGATACTATTTAATCGACGAAAAGCTTTGAATAAATATTTTCATTAAAAGTATTCTTGTTTTTGAAATATTTTTAATTTATTAACTATATATACAAGAAAACATATCACCATATTTAATATATATATAATACGTTTTCTTGTTTAATAATTTAAAACAACACAGGTTATTCAAATACGAGAATATTTATTATTTTATATCCAAAACTTCTCGTTGGCAAACAGTACCAACAGTTTTCTGATGATGTTGGTACTGTTTGCCAACGAAAAGATTTGGATATAAAATAATAAATATTCTTGTATTTGAATAACCTGTGTAGTTTAAAAAAAAAAAAAAAAAAATATATATATATATATATATATATATATATATATATATATATATATATATAAATGTAATTATATACCAAAGAGTGGTTAGCCTAGGAAGAAATAGACTTTTCAAAAAATTATTTATACTACTTTATTGTAAATGGGAATTCATAACTTACACACGTAGTAAGTTTAAAATACTTTTGTCACTTTAAGTTTAAACTTTTTGCATATATTTTAAAATGTTAGCCTATATTTGTCGTTTAATGAGTTTCCAAATTATTCCTTCTCGGTAACAATGTCTTTTTCATAATCAGATAAACGTAAGGCTATTTTAGCCACATATTCAATCCTTAACCCTATTAAACTTATCCTAAGCAAATTTAAGTTCATAGGCCTATCTGGCAAGTCTTTTGTTTGGTTATGTAGCATTCGTCTCATCAGAAGTCTTGAAGGAAGAAATGTTCAACATATAAAATTAAAAGAGGACTTGTTACAGAAGCTGTTACAATTTGTTGCCACAACATAACTCCTTTTTAGACCGAATAATTGAAAACATTGTTCGATTAGGATCAGGCTCTGTATCACTACTACAAACTTTAACAGAGAGGTCGAAGGTTAGGTCGATCTGACCCTAAGGCTCCAGATACTTTTCAGTTCATTCCCTACTAGTAGATTTTAGCCCTAACCTTATAAACGAGAATGCAAAAGTACCTTTCTCATTTCTAATCTTTCAATTGTAATGGCCATGCTATGTTAATTTGAGCGTGAGCTGTGTATTTAATCCTCCGTAAGTAAATATACGAGTAGGCTCTCGATAACTGACATGTGAATGTTTAAAATTACAATGTAGATTGTGGAGATAAATAAAGCAATAAAGAGTTTTAGTTTAAGGTAGATTTGTACAGTTACTCTATTAAAATTGACTTAATCTAAGCATACTATATCTGAAAGAAATTGTTTGGTTTCACTAGTGTTTCAATGCGCGATGTGTATTTACAACTAAAACTTTATTAATATTTTTATTTTATGTCTGTAATAAACTAATAATTTTTTTATATAAGCTAATGCAAGATCACAGAAATTTTTTCAAAACACTCAACGTTTGGAATTTCTTTCCGAAATTCCTTTTCAAGAACTCAATTTTATTTGAACAGTTATAAAACATAACTTACTATTTGTAAAACATAAAACAATATATGAAACATAACACAAATCAAAAATTATTAAAACTCTTTATAAATATCCATTTACAAGCCAAAATTTTTCTTATCATAATCAGCCTTTTTTACAATAATTTAGGCAAACAAACTGACATAATTATATTCTAATTAAAATACATTTGCTATTGAATTGAATCTTAGCCAAGAGACAGAGTAACGACAACAATCCTTTATATTTATCTGTTTTAAAGAAAAAACTGAAATTACTTGTATTATGATAAATATGTTATAAACAACGGCTGATTCGTAGTTTTTGTATGAGAAACGTAATTTATTTCTAACCTAAACAAGGATAATAGAGCTGTACACATTTTTCATACAAATAAACGCCACAAATACTGGAAATTTTAAAAAAAATCTTCACTGACGCTTAGAGGTAAACATGATTAGCAATGCTCAAGAACGTAGAGATCCTGACGGGCAGATATTGCCTTTCTCATTCATGCGCTATTGAATGTGATAAGCGCATGACCTAAATATGTAAGATGATTGGAAGACTATTGCTTTCAATGCAGTGAGAAATGAGTTTGCTTCTGCAAAGATGTTTGCTGAAAAGTTTTAAATCAAAACTAAGTTCTAAGCCTAATATCTAGTAGAAGTATAACGTTTATAAGTAGCTACAACAAATGGTAAATAGCTACAATAAATGGAAACTAGATTCAATAACTGGTAAATAGCTACAAGAACTGGTAAATAGCTAAAATAAGGAGTATAAAGTTACAATAAATTGTAAATACCTACAATAAAAGACCAGTACTACAAATAAGAGTAAACAACTAAAGCAAACTGTAGATAGTTACAATAAATGGTAGACTGCTGCAAGATGTAGTAAATATGTAGAAAGTTCTAGTAAATTTACTGTTCGTAAATAGCTACAAAAAATGTAAAAAGTTACAATAAATGATAAATAGCTATATTAATGATAAATAGGTACAACAAATGGTAAATAGCTACAATAAATGGAAAATATCTACAATAAATGGTAAATAACCTAAAATAACAAGCCGTAAGGCTTAGAAAGAATAGGAGAATATTATGAATATAAGCGGGAATATGGTAGGGACATATCTGTCCCATAGAAGATAATGGTAGGGATAACAAGAGGCTTGATATTACTCATGTAGCCTCGTATACCTTATGTAGATCCACTGTATTTTGCTCATATACAATTTACACCTCTTGTTATATCTCCTGAAGGATGGGGAGAATAATACCTCTTATCTTTAGGAAACTATTATAACTGAAATTAACAAATAGGTAGCGTACAGAGTTGCAGACATTTGTAGTTCAATATCTCTATTCAATACCGTTTGCTTTGGTTACTAATATAACTATAGTTACATAATCGCTAATCACAGCTTTAGGAATATTGATGTTTGATGAGGAATAATTTATATACTCCCATTCGATTGATTAGACTTTAACAGTTTATCGGCGGCAATAAACCCTCCACACCTAATTACATGATTGGTTATTTTCCATATATATTCAATTCGTTTTACTAATTTAACAATCATATTTATTTATTACCATAAATAAATAACAATAACCCATGCTACAAATATTTAAACACCCTTGATGTACATTTCGCCAACACAGTTAGCATCATCAGAAGGTCGCGATTTAGGGTGTACTGTTTCGTTTTAGTCCCAGTATGTTTGTAACCTTCTGATGATGCTAACTGTGTTGGCGAAATGTACATCAAGGGTGTTTAAATATTTGTAGCAAGGATTATTGTTATTTATTTATCATAATTACGCTACTGTGCTCTGTATAAAATTTTATTTAATACCAGTCAATTCAAAAATTTGCTAAAAATTAATTAGCTTTAAATAAATTATTAAAGGCCATTAAAGGTAAGAACACCCTTTATAAGTATTCCTTATGTTAATCGAGTAAACCTATTGTAATATAACTTTATTGGATGTATATACAAAACTATTAGTATACCTTCACGTAATTTTCCGGCCGGGACGGAATACAGCGAATGTGATTCAAGGTGGGTTTTTGTAGAGGTTCGTACACAATGTTGTACTTTATAGTTCTTCTCTCATTTAAAATAATTAAGCTATGACACAATGTTTCTCCTAGTAATTATATTTATCAACCCTCTATTGCACCCGATAGATATTCTACCGATAAGGGTAGATATTATTGGATAATGGAAAATAGGGGAGTTATTGTAGAAATATAAGTGACATATATAACTAAAACTGTAACTAATCGGCCAGAAACAATTTTTAAACAATTATACTCAACAACGGCCTCTTTTGCCAAGAGGACGATACCCAATCAGGAATAGATTTTGCTCTATCTAAATGAAAGTACTCTGGCTTTCCTCCCGTAAGGAAGCAAAGAAGCCAGAGGCTGAGGGCAGAGAGCCACTGCCACCCTTTTGAGGAAACACCGGTTCAGGCAGCGAAAGGGTTTGACGGTGACTGGGGCTAGAACACGCCCTGTCGTCCCGGAAGCCAGTGGATCCGGTAGGACCTTAGTAGGTTACGACAAGAGAAAGAGAGGCAAAGAAAGGAAAGGAGTACTTCTAATTATACTCTAGAGTCGGTGGCCAAAAGGAATAGACAATGAACTAGGCCTGTTGGGTCGGGAGGGCCGTCTTTCTCGTCGATCTCGACATCTAGGTTTTGTTCCGCGGTTCAGAGACACTTACTTAAGGGATGGAGTCGCCGCATTTATTTGTGCTGAAGAGGAATCGGCAAAATGGCTGAAAGAAGTGGTACCGTCGGTTACGCTCATGGACGGGACTCAGGCAAGGCTAGAAGTGCCTGATGAACTGATCAAAAGCGTGAAAGTGACGGTGCTTGTTCCACCACAAAAATGGAGGCCACTCAGTTGGTCAAGCTCATGGGGATGCAAAACCCAGAAATTGACACTTCGAAGGGGAAGATCCTACAGTGCATTGAGCGGCGACCTGCAAGCCTCTTCTGCCTAGGATTTGATGAAGTATCGGCCAGACAACTAAAGAGCAGGAGATGGGAAAGTTTTGCTGGGAACTGGAGAGGTCAGTTTTAAGTGGAACTCTAAGGACCCGGAAGAGAAGGGCGAAAGAGAGAATCCGGAGAAGGCGTAGGGGTCAGTTGGATATTGCTGACCCTTAAGCAATGATCCTGCAAATTAACTTTCACCACAGTAAAAGCGTCTCGGTGGTCCTAACCAGGTGCCTAAATGTGAGGCACACATTACCAGCGCTTGCGCTAGTGCAAGAACCGTGGCTGGTCAGGAACCGTATAAGGGGTCTGACTGCAGCTGGGCGCACATATGCAAGTGGGGAACATGAGGGGAACAGAGCATGTGTGATAGTCAGAGGACTAGAAGCCACGCTGATTCAAGAATTCTCATCTAGAGATCTTGCGGTGGTTAGAATTCGAGGTAAGAGCGAGGTAAGTGGGAGCAAGGAGTTCATCGTGGTCTCCACTTACTGCACCCACAATAGAGAATCGTCCCCTGCAGAAGTACGTAAGTTAGTTCGATACTGCAGGGAGAGGAATATTGGAATCTTAGTGTACTGTGATATCAATGTTCATAATGAGATGTGGGGCAGCACAGACACAAATGAGCGAGGTGAGGAGAAATCCTTCTTGATTGAAGAAAACCTTGTGGTTTTAAACACAGGTGCCGAGGGAACATTTGTCACTTCAAGTAGAATGGAGGACAGATGGTAAGGTGGGTGCATGACTGGCAGGTTTCAGATGAGCCCTCCATGTCTGATCACCGGATCAACACTGCTACGATGAGGGGAGTTATCCCCCATTTGGTGTGGCTTAGGAACCCGAGAATGATAAACTGGAAAGGTTTTAAGTCCTCGGTGAGGAGGCGGATGTCAGACTTCCGTGGTAAATATGGTACATCAAACGAACTGGAAAATACTGAGGCGTACATCAGGACTGCAACTTCCACGTCGTTTGAGAAAAATTGCCCTCTCTCGCGGATAAACACTGGGCGTGGTAAGCTTAAGTGGAACAGCGAGTTATAGGCAAGACGGAAAGCGACTAGAAGGCTCTTTAATAGGGCAAAGAAGAAGAAAACGGCGGAGTCCTGGCAGGCATATAAATACAGCCAGGGTCTCTATAGAAATCTTATTAAAGAGGTTAAACGTGCTTCTTGGGAAAAGTGGTGCTCAGAGACAAGCACACTGAGTGACGCTGCAAACTGTTTAGAGTGTTACCAGGTGGACCGAGGGGAGAGCTTAAGTTTGTCAAGAAGACTGATGTTAACTTTACTGATACCCTGGAGGAAACTCTGCGTCTGCTTATGAGGAACAGTTTTCCCGATATTATACCGGTAGGTCCCCTATGGGACGGGGCTCAAAACCTCCGCCATACTGGGCTAAGGGCGGACCGGAATATTGCTGGGCAGGTGATCTTAGCGCAAAAGGTGAGAGAGACGATTCTGTCTTTTGAGCCTTTTAAAGCGCCTGGATTAGATAATATTACAAAATTGCTTGGAGGAAATAATAGGGCTGCTGACAGGATTACTCAGGAGCTGCGTTGCCATGGGGGACACGCCCAGGGAGTGGCTTAAAACGAAAGTTATCTTTATCCCCAAACCGGGAGGAAAAGGTTACACAGAGGTAAAAGACTTCAGACCTATCAGCCTTACATCTTTCTTGTTAAAGACACTAGAAAAGCTGGTGAACCAGTATTTGAAGGAGGGACTTCTGAAGCAGTATCCGCTTCAACAGGACCAACACTCCTCCCGAACTGGTAGGTCAGTGGAGACTCCGTTGTTGTCGGTTGTAGACTTTATTGAGGGTCAAATCAACAACAAGGGGATATGTATTGTGGCTTTTCTCGATGTGGAGTGGGCTTTTAATAGTATCTCTATTCTGGCCATCAAGAGAGCAGCTATGGATCACGGGATTTCTGAGGGAATTGTAAATTGATATATATATATATATATATATATATATATATATATATATATATATATATATATATACATATATTTATATATATAAAGAACTAAGTCAAAATACAAATACAAGAATTATAATTTAATTTACAATTCAAAGCTTTTTGTTGGTTAACTGTACCAACATCATCAGGAATATTAAACAATATTTAATCATTATTTAATATTCCTGATGATGTTGGTACTGTTAGCCAACGAAAAGCTTTGATTTGTAAATTCAATTTTAATTCTTGTATTTGTATTTTGACTTAGTTCTTTATTTATACACAAGAATACATACTGCGATGTATATATATATATATAACTTGGTATTTATGCGAGTTAACTTTCAAAGGTTAGTAGTATCTCCATCATCGCGCATCACTGATCGGGGGTTGTAGTATACTGCGTGCTGTGTGGAATTTCCGTTGTCACATGTTGTGGTGTACCGCTATGTTCTATTTTCGGATTTACTTCACTGTGCGAGTCTTTTAAGTTTGTCTTGAGGTTAATTTTGTCCATGTGATTGATTAATTTATCGTTTTTTTATTTTATTTGTATTTGTTCGTTTATGATGTTATTTTTATGTTTATAAATTTGTAGTTGTTCCCAGATTGTCATTTCGAGGTCTTTTTGTACTTTTTTTTTGTTAGGTGTACTTTTTCTAATGTGGGGAATGTGTTTGTTTTTGATGGTATGTATAGCTAAGTTTGAGTTATAGGTTTCAGGTTTGATGTTTGCATTGAGGTGTTACCTCAATTCACCCACAGCGACACCCGCAGTCCCATTCCGGATTGTGCATGGCCAACCTCGGTGCTAGGATTAGACTCAGCATTATTAAAAACACCGTGTGCTTATTTTATAACGATCTCTTGGCCTCTGACCTTTTTACCCCAATTCTCCCTTTACTACGCCCGTAGAGCCCACACCCGTCCATCCCCGGTGACTTTCGACGAGGCCATTGAATTCAGCACGCTCAGAAACCCCCGAGTGGTTATGTTCCAGAGATTTTTTTTACTTCTGATATTTTCACCCCAATTCACCCATTTGCTACTCGCGTGGAACCACACCAGTGGATGTCCGGTGACTTTCGGTGACGGCATTGAATTCCGTATCATCAAAAATCCCCGAGTTGTTACTTTCTAGTAATTTTTTGACTTTGACATTTCTACCCCAAATCCTCCGTTATGTACTTACGTAGAGTCACAACCGTCTATCCCCGGTGACTCTAGTTGACGTCATTGAATTTAGCATCCTCAGAAACCCCCGAACGGTCATTCCCCCCCCCCCCGATTCTTAGGCATCTGACATTTTGACCCTATTTCAACCCCTTTGGTGCATGGCTTTAGCCTCACCAGTACATCCCCGGAGACTTTCGATGACGGCATTGAATTCAGCATCCTCAAAAACCCCCGGGCGGATATTTTCCAGCGATTTTTTTGACTTCTGACATTTTCAAACCAATTCACCCCTTTGGTACTCGCGTGGAATGATACCAGTTCATCCCCGGCGACTTTCGGTGACGCCATTAAATTCCGCCTTACCAAAACCCCCCCGAGTGGTTATTTTCTAGTTATTTTTTTACTTTTTACTTATTTATAACAAATCATCCATTTGATACTTACGTAAAGTCACATCCGGTCCATCCCCAGTGAATCTAGATGATGCCATTGAATTTAGAATCCTCAAAAACCCCCGAAAGGTCATTATCCCGCGATTTTTAGGCATCTGACATTTTTATCCTAATTCAACCCCTTTTGTACATGGGTTTAGCCTCTCCCAGTACATCCCTGGTGACTTTCGATGACGGCATTGAATTCAGCATCCTCAAAAACCTCCGAGTGCTCACTTTCCAGCAATTCTTTGTCCAATTAAAATATATACATTACGTATTACGATTGATATCTATGTGGATTCCAGCAATGTTGCCAAGTTTGTGACTGCCATAATGTTAAGGAATGGTTCAAATATACAGTAAATTTATATATAGGAGGCGACTATGCTGCCCCTGACGGAAATGTTAGGAAACTTGTGATATATAAATCCCGGTCGCTCTGCTATCAATGCGAGTACGGTTTGGTTATTAGAAATTATTTTTAAAAAATTCAGAACGACCATAGAACTTCCAAATACAGTATAGCGTCAATAAAACACTTCTTTTTACACTTATTAACATGATTTTTATTTCGATTATTGTCAAAGGGTGTTACATTAACATGGATTACTATGTGCCCGGCTGCCAGTTTGAATGTAAAATGACCAATGTATGGTCTCCCTATTGTTAGCACGCTGTAAATATATATATATATATATATATATATATATATATATATGCTGATACGTATTCCTTTACGGATGGAAAAATATGATGAATAGTTATTATCTGGAGTACATCCGTTCATTCTGCAGTCCATAAATTCGCAGTTCCGACTTTTCGCTAGAATCTTATCTGGAATTGACGAGGTGAACCCAACAACAGTAGAATAGCGAGTCAAGAGCGCAGGTAACTCAGCTCCTATACGCGTATATAGAGGAATAAAGCCACGCCAATTGACGTCAATTCACACATTGACGTCAATCCACACACAACTGATCCAAACAATTACTCACATTTCTTTGCCTTTGTTCACCTTTCTGCCAATAAAATCTATCGATGACAAATATCCACACTGCGGGCAGATTCAAAGTATCATCACGTTTGTTAAGACTCCCTTGCTTCTCTATTTCAATAGCCTCACGAATATTTCTAGTCCTGTAGTTTTCCACTCGAGCAATCTGGTGGCAAGAAGAAATCAATGGTATGCCCTGTATCGGAGTGGTGCCTGTACAGAGCCGACCTTTTCTGCTTGTTTTTAAGGCCCAGTTTGTGCTCCTCAAGCCTAGTTGAGATACGCCTGTTCGTTTGGCCAATGAACGATTTCTTACAAACACCACAAGAAACGCTGTACACGCCATGGTTTTCCAAGGAGATCTTATGTTTGGCGTTACCAACAACCTTGTCGATGGTGATGTAAGGTTTGTAAACTGAACGTAAACCATACCTCCTAAAGGGTCTGCCAATCCTATCTGTGGTTCCTGTAATAAAGGGCAGAAAAAAAGTACCAGCTTTCTCAATCTCTTTTTCGTCCACGTCAACAGGAAGGACACTTTGGCGGTGTAATGCTTTATTAATGGCATATTCCTTATAGACATTGCTTCTAAACTCCTCTCTCATAGTAATAAGTTCCTGGTCCCTCGAATCGATGTTTGTTAACTTGAGAGACCGAGAGAAGAGCATGTCAGCGACAGCCTGGATCTGAGATGGGTGGTGATGTGATTCAGCGTTAAGATATCTATTGGTATGAGTCGGTTTTCTGTAGACCGAATGGTGAACACAACCATTCTGATCCTTCTTAACTAGGACGTCTAGAAACGGCAAGCAGCCATTCCTCTCCTGTTCCAAAGTGAAAAATATCATGGAGTGGCGAGAGTTGAGGTACGTAAGAAACTTATCAAGTTCTGTCCCACCATGTTGCGAAATCATAAAGACGTCATCCACATAACGAAACCAAGCTTTAGGACTGAGAAAAGCATCATTCAGGGCGTCTTGCTCAAAGAACGTCATACAAATATTGGCTACAGCTGGAGAAAGTTAAGATCCCATAGGGGCACCATCAAGTTTCCTGTAAAACTGTTTATTAAACAAAAAGTAAGTGTTTTTGAGACAGTGAATAGCCAGATCTAGGACATGAGGAGGGAGCTCTTCAAAAATAGACATCCTCTGAAGCACTTCAACAATGGGAACGCTGGGAAACAATGGCTTGACATCCAAGCTAGCCATTATGTCACTTTCTTCAACTTGGATTCCTTCCAACACTTGGACAAAATATTCAGAATTCTTGATATAGGAATCAGCCTTCTGAACCAATGGCTGCATAGGTTTTGCCAAATATTTCTTCAGTTTCTGAAGTGGTGAATTATTAGCACTCACTATAGGTCTCATACGAGTGCCCGGTTTATGGATTTTAGGTAAACCATATAACTTAGGACATCTACTACATTTTTCCCGAGGAAGTATCCTGGATTGAGTTTCCTCATCGATAGGAGTCGGTTTAATAATCCGGAGAAAGTGAAGATCCCATAGGGGCACCATCACGTTTCCTGTAAAACTGTTCATTAAACAAAAAGCAATGCGATGCGAAAACTTAGTGAAAGTAGGAAGGACGTTGTATCTACATTAACGTGAATTAACGTGTATCACTCATTTCAGTGAGTTTGTAAGTAAAATAAAATAATATTTTTTTCATATACGTTTAAACTAAATATGTAAAAAGCCCAACCTCTTCTAACTTAACTTATATCTCCATAACCGAAAAAGAAACCGTTTATCACAAGGATATTTATCCTTGTAGGAACATTTCAGTGAGTTTATAAGTAAAATAAAATACTGTTTTTTTCATATATACTTTTAAACGAAATATATAAATAACCCAACCTTTCCTAATCTCCACCTTAACACCCATTCGACTGAGTGTCCTTAGTAGGCCGTCCACGACAAGTCCGCACAGCAAAGTTGATAACACTCCACCTTGCGAATAGTCCTCCGAAACCACCCAAAGCAGGATGCAGTACATATCCGGTTTTCCAAGGAACTCATAATCCAATTTACAATTCCCTCAGAAATCCTGTGATCCATAGCTGCTCTCTTGATGGCCAGAATAGAGATACTATTAAAAGCCCACTCCACATCAAGAAAAGCCACAATACATATCCCCTTGTTGTTGATTTGACCCTCAATAAAGTCTACAACCGACAACAACGGAGTCTCCAATGACCTACCAGTTCGGAAGGAGTGTTGGTCCTGATGAAGCGGATACTGCTTCAAAAGTCCCTCCTTCAAATACTGGTCCACCAGATTTTCTAGTGTCTTTAACAAGAAAGATGTAAGGCTGATAGGTCTGAAGACTTTTACCTCTGTGTAACCTTTCCCTCCCGGTTTGGGGATAAAGATAACTTTCGTTTTAAGCCACTCCCTGGGCGTGTCCCCCAAGGCAACGCAGCCCCTGAGTAAACCTGTCAGTAGCCCTGTTATTTCCTCCAAGCAATTTTGTAATATTATCTAATCCAGGCGCTTTAAAAGGCTCAAAAGACAGAATCGTCTCTCTCACCTTTTGCGCTAAGATCACCTGCCCAGTAATATTCCGGTCCGCCCTTAGCCCAGTATGGCGGAGGTTTTGAGCCCCGTCCCATAGGGGACCTACCGGTCTAATATCGGGAAAACTGTTCCTCATAAGCAGACGCAGAGTTTCCTCCGGGGTATCAGTAAAGTTAACATCAGTCTTCTTGACAAACTTAAGCTCTCCCCTCGGTCCACCTGGTAACCCTCTAAACAGTTTGCAGCGTCACTCAGTGTGCTTGTCTCTGAGCACCACTTTTCCCAAGAAGCACGTTTAACCTCTTTAATAAGATTTTTATAGAGACCCTGGCTGTATTTATATGCCTGCCAGGACTCCGCCGTTTTCTTCTTCTTTGCCCTATTAAAGAGCCTTCTAGTCGCTTTCCGTCTTGCCTATAACTCGCTGTTCCACTTAAGCTTACCACGCCCAGTAGTAGAGAAGGCTACAGGGTAGACGGCGCACTTGGGCCCGAGCCAATCGGAAAGCCGGATTTTCTACCCCCACCCCTTTCCAAGATGGCGGCGCCCATAAGCGCGGGAACAACATTTACACCGAGCCAATAGGAAAGCCGGATTTGCTACCCCAACCCCTTTCCAAGATGGCGGCGCCCATAAGCGCGGGAACAACATTTACACCAAGCCAATAGGAAAGCCGGATTTGCTACCCCCAACCCCTTTCCAAGATGGCGGCGCCCATAAGCGCGGGAAGTTCAAATAGTCAACTGTCTGTGAGGGAATCGGCCTATCACATTGCAGGCGCTCGGTAGGCTTACGCCTGACGGACACCCAACACACGGACACCCGCTTCCGCAGGAGGGAGATGTGTGAAGAGTATGAATATCAGTACAACGAACACTATGTCTGTTTACAGATGTACCGAATAACAAGGTCGATTCTCTGTAACGCCTAATACTGTGTGTAGCAAATATACAAGTTTATTGTTATCTAGACACTTGCACTCCTAACCGCTATGTGTAGAGGTGAAATAATAATAACTCAAATATCTCTTAGCATAAGGTTAGTCTCGGAGCTCCTGCATGCTCTGTCGTGGGTATTTCCTAGCTTTATAAAGGGAAAAAACAACGAAAAAGCCTGTACCTGCTCAGACCTGCACATCCCAGCTAAATTGGATCCAACCTAACCAACACATAGTAGAAGGGGTGATCTCAACAACGTTCAGGACCATCCCCGGGGGTTGTTATGAATGAAGAAGGCTCTGAATGACCTTGATCATAGACTATGGGACGTATATGACTACGTCTAGAGGTAGTTATTGGATAACCTAGGCAGGTAAAAATGGATCAAACCTACCCACAGGTATGGGGTGATCTCAACAACGATCAGGACCATCCCCAGGGGTTGGAACGGATGAAGGCGGCTCTGAATGGCCATGATCATAGACTATGAGGTGTGTTTGACTACTTCTAGAGGTAATTAATGGAAAAAACCAAATCAGGCCTATGACGCAACCACCCCGGGACATCCTCAAAACCCTCCCCGGAGGTAGCTACCGGCGTGGGGTTATCTTAAGATATAACTGTTTAATATATGAAATATCAACGCTCGAACGACTCAGGGCCCACCCTAAAATGAACGGTATAACCCAGGGTAATGAGGGATACAAGTTGAATGTTAAATGCCGCGTAGGCCGCTCACTCAAACCCTGACGGGCCAGCGCCTTAAAAACAAAATATCTAAAAACATACCAGGTATAGCAACAGAGGTATCTAGTAGGGCCTACCTCCAAAGGTAAAAAAATAAACAGTGTAACAAAGCCTTATCGCTTGAGTGAACACGTTTGACCTACATGTGCAGGCATGCAGAGATAACGCAAATCCCTAGAACCGCAAAGACAGATAGCTACCGGTGGTCTATTTTCATATTATAAAAATAATAAGCAGTTACCTGTACAGAAAAAATAAATACCTTTGCAGATAAGAGAGCAAGAACCTGGACACATAGAAGAATCAAATACGTGTGCAGACAGAAGAAGCAAGGATCTGGACATATAGAAGAAGCAAAGACCTGGATGGATAGGAAAATAAAGGACCCGGACAGGTATACGAGGCAAAGCCTGGGCAGATAGAAAAAACAAGGATTTGGACAGGTAGACGAGGTAGGGCTTGGGCAGATAGAAGAAACAACGATCTGGACAGATAGAAGAAGCTAGGACATGGATAGGTAGACGAGGCAGGGCCTGGACAGATTGAAGAAGCAATGACCCAGAGAGATTGATGAGGTAAGGCTTGGACAGATAGAAGAAGCAAGAACCTGGACAAATAGAAGAAGCAAATACCTGGACTGGTATACGGAGTAACGTCCCGGACAGATAGAAGAAACAAATATCTGGACAGATAAAAGAACCAAGGACTTCGGCACGTAGAGGAACCAATACTTGGACAGACGGAAGAAGCAAGGACATGAACAGATAAGAGAAGTAAGGACCTGGACGGATAGAAGAAGCAAGTACCTGGACAGATAGAAGAAGCAGGGATATGGACAGATAGGAGAAGCCTTGCCAGATAGGAGGAAGTCCTTGACCTGGACAGATAGAAGAAGCAAATACATGGACACATAGAAGAAGCAAAGACCTGGACAGATAGAATATGCAAGTACCAGGACAAATAGAAGAAGCGAGTAGTTGGACAGATAGAAGAAGTAAGGACATAGACAGATATGAGAAGCACGGACTTGGGCAGATAGAAGAAGCAAGTACATGGATACATAGAAGAAGTAAGGATATGGACAGATAGGAGAAGCAAGGACCTGGACCGTTAAAAAGAGCAAATACCTGGACAGATAGAAGAAGCAAGGACCTGTACCGATGGAAGAAGCAAGTACATCGACTGATAGAAGAAGCAAGGACCTGGACCGATAAAAGAAACAAGCACCTGGGCAGATAGAAGAAGCAGGTACTTGGACAGATAGTAGAAGTAAGCACCTGGACAGACAGAAGAACCAAGGACCTGGACAGATAGAAGAAGCAAAGACCTGGACAGATAAAAGAAGCAATGACCTAGACTGATAGAAGAAGTAAGGACATGGACCGATAAAAGAAACAAGGACCTGGAAGAAATGACGCTACCTCATGTCCACAATATATATTAAGCGCTATTGAAAATAGACTACCGCTCATTCAATATAGTGTGTAATCTAAAGCTTTACAAAAATTGAAAAACACCTGACATTAACATATAATATCTCGTATCCAAAATATATATATTAAACGCTAATGAAAATAAACTACCAATCATTCAATATAATCTATGATCTAGGCGTCAGATAATTCGAAAAATGAAGTGTGAAAATATTCTCTCCTATAAATAAACACCTATTGTATCATCTAGAGTTAACATAATTAAAAAAAAAAGACTAGTTACTTACAATGCGAGTGTTTATAGGTTGTTGTGACGTAGACGCCATCTCTCGTGAATGTATGACCTGCAGTTTAACGGATCACAATAGTTGATCAAAGTATAGCTCTCCTCCTGGGTTGATTGCAGAAAGTCTTCAAAACTAAATAACTTAAATAACGGGCTTAAACAGATATAGTCTTTAAAAGATTTTATCAACGCTAGCTTTACAGATACAGGTAAGTCCAAACTGTCTATATCATGTCTGTTCTATACGCATGCGCAGACCTCAATAGCGCATAGATTAAACAAAGATAGAGGCACTGTAAAATTTATAAAAAAGAAACATGCTGAAACGCGTTAATGAATAATATTACTCTGTAATGGCCAAATTCACAGTCTGGCCGACATGTTCGATAACAGTTAAAGATTTGCCTAAAATAGAGCTCAAATCTTCCACAGTCAACGCCGTAGCGTATCGCTTTGGAAGAAAGACAGCACGTCTGTCTTCATCATCTACCTGTAAGTCTACAAGTACGGTGTTACCATACTTTGCTTCGACTAAACGCGCATTTACAATTTTATATGCCATGCCTATCTTTAGATCGCGTATAGGCATAGAATCTACAGAATTTAAAGCTGAAAACTTTGCCGACACTGATGATGACATTTTTACTACTTATTGGCAAACACACACACAGATCACTTGAAACACAGACTATGTAAAAAACACTATATCTCCACCTGTATATAATGTTTTATACATAGCTGTGGAAGAGTCCATTTGAGAGGTGAGTGGACGAGTCCAAGCAAGTTGGACTGATCCATAATTACGTCATAACTAAGACTGTTGATTACAACAAGGCGGGCGATACCGTATGAAGAGGTAAACACATCGTATTCGATGAGAAGTTTAAATACAAGTTAACACATAATATAAAATGCACGGCCTGACTAGGGTTTAACAAACAGTATCCGATGAGTAGACTGGCTACGGTTTAACAAATAGTATCCATTGAGTAGGTTGAATACAAACTATCACATAGTATCCATTGTAAATATTGGCTAATGGTTATCAAATAGTATCTGATACATAGCTGGGCTAATGATTAACACATTGTATCCGATACATAGATTGACTAGGGCTAACACATAGTATCCGAGGCAAAGATTGACTAATGGTTAACACATAATATCCATTGCACGGCTTGGGTAATATATATATATATATATATATATATATATATATATATATATAGTTAGCCTACATTTTGTGTTATGTATGTAAACCCACATATTATGCTAAGCTGGTTACCCATAGACATGGATCTATGGTAATGCAAGAGTAAGCCTAAGTGTAACCCATACCCTGACAACAGTTACCTAGCCTCACCATAGCCTACATAGGTAGACAACCGATACCTAGCCCGACCATAGGTTACATAGCTAGACAATAGATACCTAACCCTGAATCAAATACATAGCCTGACAACCGATACATAGCCTAACAACAGAGCTAGATCACAGACCAACGTTTCAACTACACAACATTATGATATGTTTAACCAGCCAACATACACGAAGTTCAAACGAACAACATTGACACCAAGTTCAAATAGGCTATGGCTGGTGAAGGCTAGATCAACGTTGAAAAACTTACACTAATCAACCAACAAACTTACACATGGTTCAAATAGGTTATGGAGGGTGAAGACATAATTATAGCTATCAATGCATACCAAAAATAGCTATGCAGAAACCGTCAAGGCCATTACACATATTGTCCAGGTATGTTGTATCAGTTACAACATACTGACTAATACGAGTACCTCCATCAAATCTTAGGTAAAGCTACCTTGGAGTCAGGCCTTAGGTAAAGCTACCTCGGAGTCAGCCCTTAGGTAAAGCAAGACCATAGGTAAAGCTCAGGTAAGGTTGGTAAAACAGCTATCTATGCATGCCCAATCTCAATAGTTACGTTAAAAAGAGCTACCGATGCTCACCCTACCATAATAGCTACGTACAGACGGCTAATATTGTATAACCTATCACAAGACTTATGTAAAAACAGCTATGCATAACCTGTCACAATAACTGCGTAAAGGCAGCTAACAATGCCTACCCCATTAAAATAGCTACGAAAAGATAACAACCAATACATACCCTATCATAATAGCTATGTAAAGACAGCTAAAGATGCATAACCTAACTCAGTAATGACCGCTATTAAATAATGAACCATCACAACAGCCTCGTAAAGACAGCTACCAACACCACAATAGCTACGTAAAAACAGTTATCGATCCATGACCCGTATTACACCATTATGTGCGTTACCCTACATCATGTATTAAGCCAATAAACGCCTAAACCTACATTCCTCCTGTATTAAGCCACGCTACCCCTACATAGGCCTACACCCTGTAGCCAATATGCACGGTACCCTACATTAGCCGTTAAAAAGAGCTACCGATGCTCACCCTACCATAATAGCTACGTACAGACGGCTAATATTGTATAACCTATCACAAGACTTATGTAAAAACAGCTATGCATAACCTGTCACAATAACTGCGTAAAGGCAGCTAACAATGCCTACCCCATTAAAATAGCTACGAAAAGATAACAACCAATACATACCCTATCATAATAGCTATGTAAAGACAGCTAAAGATGCATAACCTAACTCAGTAATGACCGCTATTAAATAATGAACCATCACAACAGCCTCATAAAGACAGCTACCAACACCACAATAGCTACGTAAAAACAGTTATCGATCCATGACCCGTATTATACCATTATGTGCGTTACCCTACATCATGTATTAAGCCAATAAACGCCTAAACCTACATTTCTCCTGTATTAAGCCACGTTACCCCTACATAGGCCTACACCCTGTAGCCAATATGCACGGTACCCTACATTAGCCTACAGATTGCGTTAGGGCAACATACACGTAAACCTGTATTAGGTATATATGGGTGTTAACCTCCATAGGCCTACATATTGTGTTAGGTCGATATACCTGTAAATCTGCAGACACCCTGCATTAAGCCATTATGCATGATACGCTACATAGGCCTATAAGTCAATAAACAGTTTCATTGCAGGTGTAGATCATACTCAAAGAGTTCGACAAATAAATGCTTGTTTAAAACCTATACAGTAATCGCCAGCACCCGACCGCGATAGCACACTCTGGACATATCAGCATAACCGCAGCAAATGACGTCAAACACAATGTCGGTCAAGACGGCATCCGGACCATCGGCTGGTCATCTGTGAATGAAACGTAACAACACTGTTTATTGACTTATAGGCCTATGTAGCGTATCATGCATAATGGCTTAATGCAGGGTGTCTGCAGATTTACAGGTATATCGACCTAACACAATATGTAGGCCTATGGAGGTTAACACCCATATATACCTAATACAGGTTTACGTGTATGTTGCCCTAACGCAATCTGTAGGCTAATGTAGGGTACCGTGCATATTGGCTACAGGGTGTAGGCCTATGTAGGGGTAACGTGGCTTAATACAGGAGAAATGTAGGTTTAGGCGTTTATTGGCTTAATACATGATGTAGGGTAACGCACATAATGGTATAATACGGGTCATGGATCGATAACTGTTTTTACGTAGCTATTGTGGTGTTGGTAGCTGTCTTTATGAGGCTGTTGTGATGGTTCATTATTTAATAGCGGTCATTACTGAGTTAGGTTATGCATCTTTAGCTGTCTTTACATAGCTATTATGATAGGGTATGTATTGGTTGTTATCTTTTCGTAGCTATTTTAATGGGGTAGGCATTGTTAGCTGCCTTTACGCAGTTATTGTGACAGGTTATGCATAGCTGTTTTTACATAAGTCTTGTGATAGGTTATACAATATTAGCCGTCTGTACGTAGCTATTATGGTAGGGTGAGCATCGGTAGCTCTTTTTAACGGCTAATGTAGGGTACCGTGCATATTGGCTACAGGGTGTAGGCCTATGTAGGGGTAGCGTGGCTTAATACAGGAGGAATGTAGGTTTAGGCGTTTATTGGCTTAATACATGATGTAGGGTAACGCACATAATGGTGTAATACGGGTCATGGATCGATAACTGTTTTTACGTAGCTATTGTGGTGTTGGTAGCTGTCTTTACGAGGCTGTTGTGATGGTTCATTATTTAATAGCGGTCATTACTGAGTTAGGTTATGCATCTTTAGCTGTCTTTACATAGCTATTATGATAGGGTATGTATTGGTTGTTATCTTTTCGTAGCTATTTTAATGGGGTAGGCATTGTTAGCTGCCTTTACGCAGTTATTGTGACAGGTTATGCATAGCTGTTTTTACATAAGTCTTGTGATAGGTTATACAATATTAGCCGTCTGTACGTAGCTATTATGGTAGGGTGAGCATCGGTAGCTCTTTTTAACGTAACTATTGAGATTGGGCATGCATAGATAGCTGTTTTACCAACCTTACCTGAGCTTTACCTATGGTCTTGCTTTACCTAAGGGCTGACTCCGAGGTAGCTTTACCTAAGGCCTGACTCCAAGGTAGCTTTACCTAAGATTTGATGGAGGTACTCGTATTAGTCAGTATGTTGTAACTGATACAACATACCTGGACAATATGTGTAATGGCCTTGACGGTTTCTGCATAGCTATTTTTGGTATGCATTGATAGCTATAATTATGTCTTCACCCTCCATAACCTATTTGAACCATGTGTAAGTTTGTTGGTTGATTAGTGTAAGTTTTTCAACGTTGATCTAGCCTTCACCAGCCATAGCCTATTTGAACTTGGTGTCAATGTTGTTCGTTTGAACTTCGTGTATGTTGGCTGGTTAAACATAGCATAATGTTGTGTAGTTGAAACGTTGGTCTGTGATCTAGCTCTGTTGTTAGGCTATGTATCGGTTGTCAGGCTATGTATTTGATTCAGGGTTAGGTATCTATTGTCTAGCTATGTAACCTATGGTCGGGCTAGGTATCGGTTGTCTACCTATGTAGGCTATGGTGAGGCTAGGTAACTGTTGTCAGGGTATGGGTTACACTTAGGCTTACTCTTGCATTACCATAGATCCATGTCTATGGGTAACCAGCTTAGCATAATATGTGGGTTTACATACATAACACAAAATGTAGGCTAACTATATATATATATTACCCAAGCCGTGCAATGGATA
Source organism: Prosapia bicincta (assembly GCA_036971475.1). Lineage (NCBI taxonomy): Eukaryota > Metazoa > Arthropoda > Insecta > Hemiptera > Cercopidae > Prosapia > Prosapia bicincta. Next base: position 255,644,382 of record JBAIZL010000001.1, on the reverse strand, counting down.
TTATGTGTTAACCATTAGTCAATCTTTGCCTCGGATACTATGTGTTAGCCCTAGTCAATCTATGTATCGGATACAATGTGTTAATCATTAGCCCAGCTATGTATCAGATACTATTTGATAACCATTAGCCAATATTTACAATGGATACTATGTGATAGTTTGTATTCAACCTACTCAATGGATACTATTTGTTAAACCGTAGCCAGTCTACTCAGCGGATACTGTTTGTTAAACCCTAGTCAGGCCGTGCATTTTATATTATGTGTTAACTTGTATTTAAACTTCTCATCGAATACGATGTGTTTACCTCTACATACGGTATCGCCCGCCTTGTTGTAATCAACAGTCTTAGTTATGACGTAATTATGGATCAGTCCAACTTGCTTGGACTCGTCCACTCACCTCTCAAATGGACTCTTCCACAGCTATGTATAAAACATTATATACAGGTGGAGATATAGTGTTTTTTACATAGTCTGTGTTTCAAGTGATCTGTGTGTGTGTTTGCCAATAAGTAGTAAAATGTCATCATCAGTGTCGGCAAAGTTTTCAGCTTTAAATTCTGTAGATTCTATGCCTATACGCGATCTAAAGATAGGCATGGCATATAAAATTGTAACTGCGCGTTTTGTCGAAGCAAAGTATGGTAACACCGTACTTGTAGACTTACAGGTAGATGATGAAGACAGACGTGCTGTCTTTCTTCCAAAGCGATACGCTACGGCGTTGACTGTGGAAGATTTGAGCTCTATTTTAGGCAAATCTTTAACTGTTATCGAACATGTCGGCCAGACTGTGAATTTGGCCATTACAGAGTAATATTATTCATTAACACGTTTCAGCATGTTTCTTTTTTATAAATTTTACAGTGCCTCTATCTTTGTTTAATCTATGCGCTATTGAGGTCTGCGCATGCGTATAGAACAGACATGATATAGACAGTTTGGACTTACCTGTATCTGTAAAGCTAGCGTTGATAAAATCTTTTAAAGACTATATCTGTTTAAGCCCGTTATTTAAGTTATTTAGTTTTGAAGACTTTCTGCAATCAACCCAGGAGGAGAGCTATACTTTGATCAACTATTGTGATCCGTTAAACTGCAGGTCATACATTCACGAGAGATGGCGTCTACGTCACAACAACCTATAAACACTCGCATTGTAAGTAACTAGTCTTTTTTTTTAAATTATGTTAACTCTAGATGATACAATAGGTGTTTATTTATAGGAGAGAATATTTTCACACTTCATTTTTCGAATTATCTGAAGCCTAGATCATAGATTATATTGAATGATTGGTAGTTTATTTTCATTAGCGTTTAATATATATATTTTGGATACGAGATATTATATGTTAATGTCAGGTCTTTTTCAATTTTTGTAAAGCTTTAGATTACACACTATATTGAATGAGCGGTAGTCTATTTTCAATAGCGCCTAATATATATTGTGGACATGAGGTAGCGTCATTTCTTCCAGGTCCTTGTTTCTTTTATCGGTCCATGTCCTTACTTCTTCTATCAGTCTAGGTCATTGCTTCTTTTATCTGTCCCGGTCTTTGCTTCTTCTATCTGTCCAGGTCCTTGGTTCTTCTGTCTGTCCAGGTGCTTACTTCTACTATCTGTCCAAGTACCTGCTTCTTCTATCTGCCCAGGTGCTTGTTTCTTTTATCGGTCCAGGTCCTTGCTTCTTCTATCAGTCCATGTACTTGCTTCTTCCATCGGTACAGGTCCTTGCTTCTTCTATCTGTTCAGGTATTTGCTCTTTTTATCGGTCCAGGTCCTTGCTTCTCCTATCTGTCCATATCCTTACTTCTTCTATGTATCCATGTACTTGCTTCTTCTATCTGCCCAAGTCCGTGCTTCTCATATCTGTCCATGTCCTTACTTCTTCTATCTGTCCAACTACTCGCTTCTTCTATTTGTCCTGGTACTTGCATATTCTATCTGTCCAGGTCTTTGCTTCTTCTATGTGTCCATGTATTTGCTTCTTCTATCTGTCCAGGTCAAGGACCTCCTCCTATCTGGCAAGGCTTCTCCTATCTGTCCATATCCCTGCTTCTTCTATCTGTCCAGGTACTTGCTTCTTCTATCCGTCCAGGTCCTTACTTCTCTTATCTGTTCATGTCCTTGCTTCTTCCGTCTGTCCAAGTATTGGTTCCTCTACGTGCCGAAGTCCTTGGTTCTTTTATCTGTCCAGATATTTGTTTCTTCTATCTGTCCGGGACGTTACTCCGTATACCAGTCCAGGTATTTGCTTCTTCTATTTGTCCAGGTTCTTGCTTCTTCTATCTGTCCAAGCCTTACCTCATCAATCTCTCTGGGTCATTGCTTCTTCAATCTGTCCAGGCCTTGCCTCGTCTACCTATCCATGTCCTAGCTTCTTCTATCTGTCCAGATCGTTGTTTCTTCTATCTGCCCAAGCCCCACCTCGTCTACCTGTCCAAATCCTTGTTTTTTCTATCTGCCCAGGCATTGCCTCGTATACCTGTCCGGGTCCTTTATTTTCCTATCCATCCAGGTCTTTGCTTCTTCTATATGTCCAGATCCTTGCTTCTTCTGTCTGCACACGTATTTGATTCTTCTATGTGTCCAGGTTCTTGCTCTCTTATCTGCAAAGGTATTTATTTTTTCTGTACAGGTAACTGCTTATTATTTTTATAATATGAAAATAGACCACCGGTAGCTATCTGTCTTTGCGGTTCTAGGGATTTGCGTTATCTCTGCATGCCTGCACATGTAGGTCAAACGTGTTCACTCAAGCGATAAGGCTTTGTTACACTGTTTATTTTTTTTACCTTTGGAGGTAGGCCCTACTAGATACCTCTGTTGCTATACCTGGTATGTTTTTAGATATTTTGTTTTTAAGGCGCTGGCCCGTCAGGGTTCGAGTGAGCGGCTTACGCGGCATTTAACATTCAACTTGTATCCCTCATTACCCTGGGTTATACCGTTCATTTTAGGGTGGGCCCTGAGTCGTTCGAGCGTTGATATTTCATATATTAAACAGTTATATCTTAAGATAACCCCACGCCGGTAGCTACTTCCGGGGAGGGTTTTGAGGATGTCCCGGGGTGGTTGCGTCATAGGCCTGATTTGGTTTTTTCCATTAATTACCTCTAGAAGTAGTCAAACACACCTCATAGTCTATGATCATGGCCATTCAGAGCCGCCTTCATCCGTTCCAACCCCTGGGGATGGTCCTGATCGTTGTTGAGATCACCCTATACCTGTGGGTAGGTTTGATCCATTTTTACCTGCCTAGGTTATCCAATAACTACCTCTAGACGTAGTCATATACGTCCCATAGTCTATGATCAAGGTCATTCAGAGCCTTCTTCATTCATAACAACCCCCGGGGATGGTCCTGAACGTTGTTGAGATCACCCCTTCTACTATGTGTTGGTTAGGTTGGATCCAATTTAGCTGGGATGTGCAGGTCTGAGCAGGTACAGGCTTTTTCGTTGTTTTTTCCCTTTATAAAGCTAGGAAATACCCACGACAGAGCATGCAGGAGCTCCGAGACTAACCTTATGCTAAGAGATATTTGAGTTATTATTATTTCACCTTTACACATAGCGGTTAGGAGTGCAGGTGTATAGATAACCTTGTATATTTGCTACACACAGTATTAGGCGTTACAGAGAATCGACCTTGTTATTCGGGAACAGACATAGAGTTTGGTATACTGATATTCATACTCTTCACACATCTCCCTTCTGCTGGTGCGCCTGCAGCAACGCGTCCGTGTGTTGGGTGTCCGTCAGGCGTTAGCCTACCGATTCCCACACAGACAGTTGAGTATTTGAACTTCCCACGCTTATGGGCGTCGCCATCTTGGATAGGGGTTGGGGGTAGCAAATCCGGCTTTCCTATTGGCTTGGTGTAAATGTTGTTCCCGCGCTTATGGGCGCCGCCATCTTGGAAAGGGGTTGGGGTAGCCAATCCGGCTTTCCTATTGGCTTGGTGTAAATGTTGTTCCCGCGCTTATGGGCGCCGCCATCTTGGAAAGGGGTGGGGGTAGAAAATCCGGCTTTCCTATTGGCTCCCGCCCAAGTGACCCACCTCAACGATAGCCTTCTCTACTCCCAGTGTTTATCCGCGAGAGAGGGCAATTTTTCTCAAACGACGTGGAAGTTGCAGTCCTGATGTACGCCTCAGTATTTTCCAGTTCGTTTGATGTACCATATTTACCACGGATGTCTGACATCCGCCTCCTCACCGAGGACTTAAAACCTTTCCAGTTTGTCATTCTCGGGTTCCTAAGCCACACCAAATGGGGGATAACTCCCCTCATCGTAGCAGTGTTGATCCGGTGATCAGACATGGAGGGCTCATCCGAAACCTGCCAGTCATGCACCCACCTTACCATCTGTCCTCCATTCTACTTGAAGTGACAAATGTTCCCTCGGCACCTGTGTTTAAAACCACAAGGTTTTCTTCAATCAAGAAGGATTTCTCCTCACCTCGCTCATTTGTGTCTGTGCTGCCCCACATCTCATTATGAACATTGGCATCACAGCCCACTAAGATTCCAATATTCCTCTCCCTGCAGTATCGAACTAACTTACGTACTTCTGCAGGGGACGATTCTCTATTGTGGGTGCAGTAAGTGGAGACCACGATGAACTCCTTGCTCCCACTTACCTCGCTCTTACCTCGAATTCTAACCACCGCAAGATCTCTAGATGAGAATTCTTGAATCAGCGTGGCTTCTAGTCCTCTGACTATCACACATGCTCTGTGCCCCTCATGTTCCCCACTTGCATATGTGCGCCCAGCTGCAGTCAGACCCCTTATACGGTTCCTGACCAGCCACGGTTCTTGCACTAGCACAAGCGCTGGTAATGTGTGCCTCACATTTAGGCACCTGGTTAAGACCACCGAGACGCTTTTACTGTGGTGAAAGTTAATTTGCAGGATCATTGCTTGAGGGTCAGCAATATCCAACTGATTCTCTCTTTCGCCCTTCTCTTCCAGGTCCTTAGAGTTCCACTTAAAAGTGACCTCTCCAGTTCCCAGCAAAACTTTCCCATCTCTTGCTCTTTAGTTGTCTGGCCGATACTTCATCAAATCCTAGGCAGAAGAGGCTTGCAGGTCCCAGCTCAATGCACAGTAGGATCTTTCCCTTCGAAGTGTCCATTTCTGGGTTTTGCATCCCCATGAGCTTGACCAACTGAGTGGCCTCCCTTTTTGGTGGTGGAACAAGCACCCACACTTTCACGCTTTTGATCAGTTCATCAGGCAGGACTAGCCTCGCCTAGACCATTGTCTATTCCTTTTGGCCACCGACTGTAGAGTATAATTAGAAGTACTCCTTTCCTTTCTTTGCCTCTCTTTCTCTTGTCGTAACCTACTAAGGTCCTACCGGATCCACTGGCTTCCGGGACGACAGGGCGTGTTCTAGCCCCAGTCACCGTCAAAACCTTTCGCTGCCTGGACCGGTGTTTCCTCAAAAGGGTGGCGGTGGCTCTCTGCCCTCAGCCTCTGGCTTCTTTGCTTCCTCACGGTAGGAAAGCCAGAGTGCTTTCCTCCTTTGTAACCCACTCATTCTTCCTGTTGCCTTCGCAACTCGATTTCCATCTGTCTCTAGGGGGGCCGAAGCCAAATCCAATGGAACAGATTTGTCGGTAGGTTCTAAGCCCTGACAAGTTAAATTTATTTTTTTTGTTTCTGCTATGTGTGTTCCCACGAGCAGCTAGGGAAATTAAAGTCTGCCGCCGCAGAGCCCCTCTTAAGGCGGTAAGGCGACTTAAGTACTCAGAGATGGCGCCAGGTGCCCCAGAGGCTACGTTAAAGACCCTCCTTACCCTGAGGGCCACGAATCTACATCGGCACGGATCGCATAACACCTTCAGATCGGGGGTGTATGTGGCCATCCAGACCACGAACCTGGATGAGTGGTGCTTCTTGGTTGCCGCCCGCAAGGGAAGGGCAGGGCAAGAGCCGGGCAGATAACAACCCTTTAAGTGTTAGGCCCCTTTTTTTGAGCCGCCTTCATGCACTCACACATTTGCCTGGCCTTCCCGTTTATAGGGAGCCACATACGTACAGCTCCGCTCCCCCACCCCCGGATTGAGCCTCTCCATCGTGTCAGAGTCATGCAGCCAACATACGTAATTCATCCGCATATAATAGTGCGTTGAGTCCTGTCACTCCCTTAACGGCGTCAAGTACGTCATCAATCATCAAGATAAACAGCACGCACCTAAGCCTCCACACGGCATCGTAGGCGGCCTTGAAATCCACTAGTACCGCCAGAGTAGACACCCTTTTTCTGGTATCCATCTTTGATGTGTTGGGTAAAAGTCATTACTTGGTCATAGAACTACGGTGTCTTCGAAACCCGCCTGGAGCATTGTCTACCATGCCTTTTTGTTCGATGTACTGATTAAGTCGGTGGACCACCATCTTTTCTGCTACTTTACAGCTGGCGCTGGTTAGGGATATAGGCCTGTAACTTTCGGGTTGCTGAGGTACATAATGTTTCCAGGTCAGGTTCACCAAGGCCAGAAAGGTTTTCTTGGCTTCGTCTCCCAGGTTGACAATGAATTCCGTTGACAATGATCGGATATATCTCATCAATACCTGTAGCTTTTATAAGTTTGGTTTGTGCTAGAACCAATTCTAGTTCGTTGATTGTAAAAGGTGATTTGAAGAGTTCATGTGTCTTATCTTCAAGGCTATCTTCAAGCCATCACTCATCTTTAGTGATGGTTTTATCCACACTTGTGTGGCTGATTTTGGCGTAATGCTTACTTAGTGCATCTGCAGCTTCGTATGGGTCTGCGAAGGATTTACCTAAGTACTGTATATGCTGTCGAATATTTTTGGGGGCATGGTCATTTAGCCGAGATATATAGCGATGAGCTTTGGTGCCATCCTTCCGGTAGTCTAAATTAGCAATAAAAGATTTGAAGGCCAATCGTTTGGATGTCTTTACTTCGTAGTGTAATTCAGCTTGGTGTATTCTAAGGCATCTAAAATCTTGTTGAGTTTTTGTTCTTTCGGCTCTTTTACATGATCCGCTGCGTTTTTTCCTTAGCGAGGTTAGCGTTGCTTTCCAGTAAGGTCTAAACTTTTTTATTTGCCCTCTGGGTACACACTTAAGAGCGCATTCGATAGGTATTTGAATAATAAGGCAGGTAGCTTTCTCGGGTATTTCTGGAAGCGCTAAATTACCCAAAGCCACGTCTGTAACCCTTCGATATTGGCTTCAATCTGCTTTCTTCAAATTCCATCTGGGAGCTCAGGTAATTGTGTATTGGCTTTTATTTGCCCCTATGGTTATGAGTATAGCTGTGTGGCCGCATCCGCCTGCATCCTCCAGTAGTTTTGTATTGGTTCTGTCAGCAATATTTAGATGGGTTATTACTAAGCCCGGTCTTGATAAATTTCCAGTATATGATAAGAATGTTAAAAGGGTATCTATGACTTGCAGTTGATTGTTATCGATTAATTTTTGGGTTATCTTTCCAGCCGGTGATAAATGTGTGTAGCCCCATCTCTGTGACGGACTGTTAAAATCTCCAATAAATATGCTATTAGGTTGGATGGTACTCTCTATTTCTTCAAAAGATGGAGTGTTTCTTCAGGGGGGATTATAGAGACTGGCAATATTAATATGTTGTTTGTTTTTCAATTTTTCAATCAAAACAGCTTCCAGTTTATCTTTATCATCCATCTCATGTATGATCTTAAAATTTGCCGTGAGACCATCTCCGACCCCTATATAGAAACCAGATGCTATTTGTCGTGATCTCTTTAAAGCAGTGACTGCATAGCTCTTTGTCTGATAGAAGTCAGGAGTTTCTGTAGCTGCTCCTACTTCAACTATAAAGTAAACATCCACGTCGGCATGGTAGACGTTTCGTTTGAATTGTACACATTTAACATTGTTAAGGCATCCTGCATTCCAGAAGATGATGCGAAAGCTAGTGTCGGGGCCATTTTGGGTAAGGTTCATAGTCATTCTGATCAGCGTGTTTAGAGGCGAACCTTTGGTTGATCGTTTCGATTACGCAAGGGGCACCACGAGCAGGCGATCAACATCACACTCAAGTTTAAACATATATGAAAAAAACAGTATTATATTTTACTTACAAACTCGCTGAAATGTTGCTACAAAGACATAATTATGTTAGTGATAAATTGTTACTTTTCCGGTTGTGGTTAGATAATTTAGGTTAGGAGAGGTTGGGCTATTTACATATTTAGTTTAAACATATGTGAAAGAAACAGAATTTTATTTTACTTACAAACTCGCTGAAATGTTACTACAAGGACATAAAAATCCTAGTGATAAACTGTTACGTTTCCGGTAGGTTAGGTTGTGATAGAGTCATTTCATACAGTCATTCTAGAAATGAAACTGTATAAGATATTGTGTCGTATTATATTTTTTGGGGTTACTCAAGACAAACTTAAAAGACTCGCACAGTGCAGTGAACGCGAAAATAGAACAATAACGGTACACCACACCTTGTGACAACGGACATTTTTTACAAAGCTCGCAGTCTACTACAACCCCCGGTCAATGATGCCCGATGATGAAGATACAACCAATCTTTGAAAGTTAACTCGCAAATATACCAAGTAAGTTTCTTGTTTAAGTACATATAGTGAAAGTGATAAGTGAATATAAGAAAACAGTGTTGCAAAACCTAGAAATATATATATATACATATATATATATATATATATATATATATATATATATATATATATATATATATATATATATATATATAATAAATTAAAAATATTTCAAAAACAAGAATACTTTTAATGAATATATTTATTCAAAGCTTTTCGCCGATTAAATAGTATCAGCATCGTCAGGAAAAAAATTGTAAAAGTATTTTATTAGATAATTTTTTTCCCTGAAGATGCTGATACTATTTAATCGGCGAAAAGCTTTGAATAAATATATTCATTAAAAGTATTCTTGTTTTTGAAATATTTTTAATTTATTAACTATATATACAAGAAAACATATCACCATATTTAATATATATATATATATATATATATATATATATATATATAATACGTTTTCTTGTTTAATAATTTAAAACAACACAGGTTATTCAAATACAAGAATATTTATTATTTTATATCCAAAGCTTCTCGTTGGCAAACAGTACCAACAGTTTTCTGATGATGTTGGTACTGTTTGCCAACGAAAAGATTTGGATATAAAATAATAAATATTCTTGTATTTGAATAACCTGTGTAGTTTTAAAAAAAAAATATATATATATATATATATATAAATGTAATTATATACCAAAGAGTGGTTAGCCTAGGAAGAAATAGACTTTTCAAAAAATTATTTATACTACTTTATTGTAAATGGGAATTCATAACTTACACACGTAGTAAGTTTAAAATACTTTTGTCACTTTAAGTTTAAACTTTTTGCATATATTTTAAAATGTTAGCCTATATTTGTCGTTTAATGAGTTTCCAAATTATTCCTTCTCGGTAACAATGTCTTTTTCATAATCAGATAAACGTAAGGCTATTTTAGCCACATATTCAATCCTTAACCCTATTAAACTTATCCTAAGCAAATTTAAGTTCATATCTATCCTATCTGGCAAGTCTTGTGTTTGGTTATGTAGCATTCTTCTCATCAGAAGTCTTGAAGGAAGAAATGTTCAACATATAAAATTAAAAGAGGACTTGTTACAGAAGCTGTTACAATTTGTTGCCACAACATAACTCCTTTTTAGACCGAATAATTGAAAACATTGTTCGATTAGGATCAGGCTCTGTATCACTACTACAAACTTTAACAGAGAGGTTGAAGGTTAGGTCGATCTGACCCTAAGGCTCCAGATACTTTCCAGTTCATTCCCTACTAGTAGATTTTAGCCCTAACCTTATAAACGAGAATGCAAAAGTACCTTTCTTATTTCTAATCTTTCAATTGTAATGGCCATGCTAAGTTAATTTGAGCGTGAGCTGTGTATTTAATCTTCCGTAAGTAAATATACGAGTAGGCTCTCGATAACTGACATGTGAATGTTTAAAATTACAATGTAGATTGTGGAGATAAATAAAGCAATAAAGAGTTTTAGTTTAAGTTAGATTTGTACAGTTACTCTATTAAAATTGACTTAATCTAAGCATACTATATCTGAAAGAAATTGTTTGGTTTCACTAGTGTTTCAATGCGCGATGTGTATTTACAACTAAAACTTTATTAATATTTTTATTTTATGTCTGTAATAAACTAATAATTTTTTTATATAAGCTAATGCAAGATCACAGAAATTTTTTCAAAACACTCAACGTTTGGAATTTCTTTCCGAAATTCCTTTTCAAGAACTCAATTTTATTTGAACAGTTATAAAACATAACTTACTATTTGTAAAACATAAAACAATATATGAAACATAACACAAATCAAAAATTATTAAAACTCTTTATAAATATCCATTTACAAGCCAAAATTTTTCTTATCATAATCAGCCTTTTTTACAATAATTTAGGCAAACAAACTGACATAATTATATTCTAATTAAAATACATTTGCTATTGAATTGAATCTTAGCCAAGAGACAGAGTAACGACAACAATCCTTTATATTTATCTGTTTTAAAGAAAAAACTGAAATTACTTGTATTATGAAAAATAAGTTATAAACAACGGCTGATTCATAGTTTTTGTATGAGAAACGTAATTTATTTCTAACCTAAACAAGGATAATAGAGCTGTACACATTTTTCATACAAATAAACGCCACAAATACTGGAAATTTTAAAAAAAATCTTCACTGACGCTTAGAGGTAAACATGATTAGCAATGCTCAAGAACGTAGAGATCCTGACGGGCAGATATTGCCTTTCTCATTCATGCGCTATTGAATGTGATAAGCGCATGACCTAAATATGTAAGATGATTGGAAGACTATTGCTTTCAATGCAGTGAGAAATGAGTTTGCTTCTGCAAAGATGTTTGCTGAAAAGTTTTAAATCAAAACTAAGTTCTAAGCCTAATATCTAGTAGAAGTATAACGTTTATAAGTAGCTACAACAAATGGTAAATAGCTACAATAAATGGAAACTAGATTCAATAACTGGTAAATAGCTATAACAACTGGTAAATAGCTAAAATAAGCAGTATAAAGTTACAATAAATTGTAAATACCTACAATAAAAGACCAGTACTACAAATAAGAGTAAACAGCTAAAGCAAACTGTAGATAGTTACAATAAATGGTAGACTGCTGCAAGATGTAGTAAATATGTAGCAAGTTCTAGTAAATTTACTGTTCGTAAATAGCTACAAAAAATGTAAAAAGGTACAATAAATGATAAATAGCTATATTAATGATAAATAGGTACAACAAATGGTAAATAGCTACAATAAATGGAAAATATCTACAATAAATGGTAAATAACCTAAAATAACAAGCCGTAAGGCTTAGGAAGAATAGGAGAGTATTGTGAATATAAGCGGGAATATGGTAGGGACATATCTGTCCCATAGAAGATAATGGTAGGGATAACAAGAGGCTTGATATTACTCATGTAGCCTCGTATACCTTATGTAGATCCACTGTATTTTGCTCATATACAATTTACACCTCTTGTTATATCTCCTGAAGGATGGGGAGAATAATACCTCTTATCTTTAGGAAACTATTATAACTGAAATTAACAAATAGGTAGCGTACAGAGTTGCAGACATTTGTAGTTCAATATCTCTATTCAATACCGTTTGCTTTGGTTACTAATATAACTATAGTTACATAATCGCTAAGGAATACACAGCTTTAGGAATATTGATGTTTGATGAGGAATAATTTATATACTCCCATTCGATTGATTAGACTTTAACAGTTTATCGGCGGCAATAAACCCTCCACACCTAATTACATGATTGGTTATTTTCCATATATATTCAATTCGTTTTACTAATTTAACAATCATATTTATTTATTACCATAAATAAATAACAATAACCCATGCTACAAATATTTAAACACCCTTGATGTACATTTCGCCAACACAGTTAGCATCATCAGAAGGTCGCGATTTAGGGTGTACTGTTTCGTTTTAGTCCCAGTATGTTTGTAACCTTCTGATGATGCTAACTGTGTTGGCGAAATGTACATCAAGGGTGTTTAAATATTTGTAGCAAGGGTTATTGTTATTTATTTATCATAATTACGCTACTGTGCTCTGTATAAAATTTTATTTAATACCAGTCAATTCAAAAATTTGCTAAAAATTAATTAGCTTTAAATAAATTATTAAAGGCCATTAAAGGTAAGAACACCCTTTATAAGTATTCCTTATGTTAATCGAGTAAACCTATTGTAATATAACTTTATTGGATGTATATACAAAACTATTAGTATACCTTCACGTAATTTTCCGGCCGGGACGGAATACAGCGAATGTGATTCAAGGTGGGTTTTTGTAGAGGTTCGTACATAATGTTGTACTTTAGAGTTCTTCTCTTATTTAAAATAATCCAGCTATGACACAATGTTTCTCCTAGTAATTATATTTATCAACCCTCTATTGCACCCGATAGATATTCTACCGATAAGGGTAGATATTATTGGATAATGGAAAATAGGGGAGTTATTGTAGAAATATAGGTGACATATATAACTAAAACTGTAACTAATCGGCCAGAAACAATTTTTAAACAATTATACTCAACAACGGCCTCTTTTGCCAAGAGGACGATACCCAATCAGGAATAGATTTTGCTCTATCTAAATGAAAGTTTTAAAGACTTCTTCCCAATCATCGTTGGCGGGTATTTAGACATTTTTTTCAAACGAAACGGCGCAATGATAAAAGCGCATCATCTTTACTGCCAAAGTCCATATCCACAGATTTATTTTCATTTTCAATCTATGTCTTGTTTGGTTTTTTTCACTGCCACCGACAACTAAGATTACTGTGTGGTATGTGCACACAAACAAAATATCTGATAAAGTTTAGTTTAGTTTTCTTTCCTAATCTTGCCGTTTTATGTATGTTTGTTTGTATTTCTTACACAAAACATTTATTTTCAAGATGGTTAATGTTAACAAATTTCAACTCTGCACAAATGTTAGTGATCAAAACCTGGTTTTAATAAACGCCGTAGAAAATACGTTTCCAAAATAACAATAAAAAAGCCTTTCGTAATACTAAACGCACTTTTGTTGCATTTTTCCATAATGCTAGTTTGTAATAATCACAGTACATTTTGCAGAAACTCATAGGAAGTTAACAATTTTGAAACCATTTACTTGTAACAAGTTAACAATTTAAATCTAACAGTAGTAGACGACATTGAGTAAACAGAAATGACAGCAAATGGTGTGTTAACCCTGAACCTTAGCGGCTGCTATGTGTTCTAGCAGCAATAATCAGGCAGCACACGTAATATATGCAACGAAAAGATTATAGTCAATTCATACTTGGGTTGGCAAAGAAAAATTATATTTTAGTTACTTTTTATTACATAGCTATAATAATTATAAATAAATGCATAATCTAAGCGTTAAAACAGCTGTTCTAGCAAATAACCTGTAATACAAAATCAACTGTTTTATGAAACCATATTTTATCACTGATTTTAAGTTATTGAGGTGACATAACTCTATTATATATCTTGCTCCTATTATGAAAAAATTGTCTCCCATAAACCACTAAAATTAATTAATTAAATTTATTAATTGAATTAGTACATGAAAAAAACTCTAGTAATGAGAAAGATATGATAAACAATAATGTGGTAAATATGTTGAAGAGAGTGTTAATCGACAAACATATGCTGGCCCAGAACCCTCACACCCCTAATGGGTTTTAGGCCCTCTGTGGACCAAGTACATTATTTGCGGGTCTAGCCCTAAGGTAAGGTAAACCGAAAGTGGATAATGGTCGGAATATACTACCTCAATCGAACTAATAAGAAGGGGTATTGGGTTATGGAGCACCGGACCGTTCTGAAGGTTCTACTGCTCCCGAGTATATCTTGGAAAAGCGGCCGAATCCGTAGTGTCTGGTTGGGATTAGTCTTGTCCCAGGGCCAGCCCGACCACCATTCCTGCCCTACAGTGAGATCGCAAAAATCTTGCAGACAGGTACCACGAATTGTTGCACCAAGTCCCCTCGGCATCTCGGGAATGACACCAACCATCCGACCTGTAGCTATGAGTCGGATTCGAAGAGGAAATACGCTGGGTTGGAGATACCTTACATAATGCAACTATGACTGTGTTATTTGGCAAGGAGATAAATCAAAAGAAAGACTTGACACCATTTTTGTTCACCATGTTTCCTCGTCGATTCAGCAAAACACACTGAATGATGTGCAAGACAGCGGAATGTCTAATGACGGCGAAAATATTTAAATTGACGGCTTAAATTAGGACATTCTCCCTTAATAGCAAACGTGTAACCTGATTTGCTGAAAGGAAGTTATGTTTGTTTAAAGCAAATTTTGCATTACCTCGAGTTTTGTAAGTTTTTTACAATAAATAATATTTGTTGCGTAAGGAAGAACGTTATTACGTACGTAACAGAAACAATATTTTAATTTGTTAAGTTTGTAGATCTTCCATTTCCATCTAGCTCGGGTAAATATTACTTAATTAAGATATTTACTGCTATTGCGCTACCCTAATATACATAACCTCTTGAGTATTTCAATAAATACTGTATATATATATATATATATATATATATATATATATATATATATATATATATATATATTTAATCTGGAGAATATGTATGTATATTTGTATTTACGAGAATACAGAATCCCCGACACTTGCTCCTGGATATTTTATTTTTATTGTACAGTCAAGAGCCATTACCGCCATACACCAATTTGGAGAGTAATAGAACATGAAACATTTACAATAGAAGGTTTATGATTACGTTTAGCAGCTGTGCGTAAGTAAAATCTAACATGGAACCCCACTAGCGAAGCTTTATAATTAACTGTTTTACACGCTGTTCTGACAAAGCTGTGAAAATAGATAGTGTGAGCGTGTAAACCCACTACAGAGTTGATGGCCCAATAAAATAGCCATTCCATGCTTTCGTAAAATATCTAGTTTTTTGAAAAAAATACCATAGAGTACAGCAACATGTTATATATTTATCTAGTCATTAACCTAAACGTATTGAAGGATAATTTATGAATGAAGTCATTTTAGAATTTATTTTAAAGGGGATTTTTAGTCTCTTATAGGTAAACGAAAACTTCAATATTTCCAGCTTTAGTAATATTATGACAACCACAAAAATCATGTATTTGTATTCCAAATATATATATATATATATATATATATATATATATATATATATATGTATGTATATATATGTATATATATATGTATATATATATATATATTTATATATATGTATGTATATATATGTATGTATATATATATATATATATATATATATATATATATATATATATATATATATATATATACCTAAAGTAATGAATACTGTGAAGTAATGATTCCCAATCGAAATGGAACTTGAGCCAAATTGCCATGAAATCTTAAAACGTAATTAGATTAAAACGTCATTATTGGAACCTAATAAGATAAAATAAATAATAAAACGTAAAGCTTTTTAGGATAATTACGATACAAAGGTATTATTTACATTGTTTCAAACACTTGACTTCCGTAAGAAAGTTCATAAACGTTTTCCCGGCATCTAAAACGGAAATATTATTAATTTACTTTACAGCAAAATAACAGATTTAGAAAGGAGATTTA